>RAHM01000062.1:3395055-3729464 GCA_003713295.1 Parotia lawesii
AGAAAGAAAGAAAGAAAGAAAGAAAGAAAGAAAGAAAGAAAGAAAGAAAGAAAGAAAGAAAGAAAGAAAGAAAGAAAGAAAGAAAGAAAGAAAGAGAGAAAGAAAGTAAAAGAGAAATCTTAAGAAGTCAAAAAATACCTAGAACAGCCTTTGAAAAAGGTTGTTCATTAGCCTTTGTACTCTACGGGGCTCCTGATCCTTTCATCCCTCGGGGCCAGCTGGCAGCTGCGAGCAGACTCAAATACAGAGCAGCCCCTGCTCCGAGGCTGGGATGAAGGCTCTGACCGGGAGACTGACCCGTGTCACACCCTCTTCTTCCCGGCCAGCTGGGACCTGTGGACGGCCCCGGGCTGCCTCCCCTCCATCCTGGGGGCGTAGAGCAGGGAGAGGAGTGGGGTCCGGTCCTTAACTCCCTTCCTCTTGCTGAGTCCCCTGAGAAATGCCAGGTTACCTGCTCTCCCCCTTCCGTGCTCGCTCCCCACCCCCATCACTCCGCGTAGGTGAGGGCACGAGTCCTTCTCCGAGCGAGCAGGCGGCGCGGCTCGGCTCGGCTCCGGGCTCTCCGGGCTCTCCGAACCCCCTTGGAGGACAGGGGGTGGAGGGCAGGGCGAGTGCTGGGGCAGGAGCTGCGCCGAGCACACCGCGGCTGGGCTGACGCTGGCCGGGGCTCCTCGGTACGGCTTTATCGAGCCTTTGAAGTCGTGAGTAGTTTAGCCCCCCCAAGCGAAGGGCGAAGGAGGCGCGGAGCTAATGGCGAGTGATTCAGCGTTTGAGGTACGGCCGAGCAAATAGAAGCCACTGAGCAGCCAGGGGTGAGGGGGAAGCCAACCCCGAGGCATTTCGGTTCCCTTTTCTGTTTCCTCGACACATGGCATTGATCAGCTCCCTCTCCTCCATCCCTCCCCAGCCCATTTCTTAAAGTAACTTGCAGCAAAAGCTGTGCTGAGCGTTTTCTTTCCTAATGGAGGAGTTTGAGGCAAATACTCTTCGCACACCCCACGTCCTACCTTGGCGGCTGTATCCTATCGCTCAAGTGCTTCTCGGTATTAAATAGCCTTGCCTCTAAGTGAACTTGCCAGGACAAGGCGGTAGCCTGCTAGGGAGCTGGACGGCGGGGGAAGGGTTACTCCAAAACAAGCGCACACAGCCCGGCATACACACACACACACACACACACACACACGCACACACGCACACACACACACACTCTCGTATGCACACGCACTGAATGTGCTCAGGAGAAACAGGGAGGAGGGGGGAGTGGGTGTTGTTACCGCTTTAGGGCAAAAGGCGGTTTCTCCAGCGGTTTTTAAGTGTTTATGACTGATGATGAAAATCAGACAGAATGCTAGAGGAGGTCCGTCTCTCCCCTGAGGGTTGGAGATTCTTTTATTCTGTGTTATATTTGTTGCATGCTAGTACTGCCTATCTAAAAGTTAGCAAGGGAGGAAGGAGAGGAAAAGAAGGGGGTGGGGGAGGCGGGCTTGGCGGCGGCTGCACATGAAATATCGCCATGTTGGTGGAGAGCACGGCTGTAATTATTGCTAGAGAGGGCATCTCCCAGAACCGCAGCTCGGGGAGTTTTTCGGCTCACTTCCCGGCTTCCCTTCCGATACGCTCCGATACACTCCGAGAGTCCCCGGAGCAGCGGTGCCGGGGCAGTCCCGCCGCGAAGGGCGGCGATATCCGCACCTCCTTCTCCCGCAGCGCCGGCCCGGCGGGCTCGGCGGTGAGGCAGGGCGGGGATCGGGGTCTGCGCAGCCCGTACATCCCCCCGGGCAGCGCCGCCCGCTTGGTTCCCGTTGCTGAAAGCGGGGGAGAGGGCGAGTCCAAATGGATGAAGCTCGCTAAATTGTCCTCAGCACCCTAGGGGTTAAAAGCGGTCGGGGGGGCCGGGGGGACGGGGAGGGAAATAAGGAAAGAAGAAAAAGAGAAAATCTAGCCTGACTTTGCCTCTTGGAAAGCTTTAGGTTGCAGCCCTGCCTTCCAAGCATTCTTTAAACTAGAAATGTGGGAGGGACTCCAGGAGAGAGAGAGAGATGGCTATCAACTGAATTCATTACTGTAAACATCTCCCTGGGGTGTCAGGCAGGGAGGAAAAAAAGGCACGACTTACATTAGCAGGGAATAGTGAGACGTGAGGCATCATTACTGCTAAGATCAGCCTGCAATCCCGGCTGGAGGCAGGCGCAGGACTTGGAGAGAGCCAGACCCACACTCACACATACTCACATACATGTGTCCGATGCCTTCTCCGACTTACGAGGGTCCYGGGTCGCCGTGCCTGCTCCTCATGTGATCATTTCATCACTTCCAGAGGACAGAAAGAGACCAAAAAAACCCACAACAACAACAACAAAAAAAAACAATCAGAAGGAAAGAAACCCCACGACCCAGCGTAGCCGCGGTCCCCTCTCGTTTATTTTTTTGCCGGAGAAGGAGGATCGGCGGGGGAAAGAGAGAGCGAATCGAGGAGAGAAAGTGCGTTGGGAATGCCAGAGCCGTGGGCTGCGCGCCGGAGGAGGAGGTGGCGGAGCAGGGGGTAGGACGATGCCGCCGCCTCGTAAGGGCGGAGGAAGGCGCGGGAGGCGCGGGGGTCGCTCGGAGCGGCGGCGGCCGGCGGGGAACGGGCCCGCGGGGCCGGCCGGGAGCAGCGCCGGGCGGAGGGCGGCGGCGGCCACCACCGAGGAGCGGCGGCGGCAAAGTTTTGGTGTGGGGGGCCAGAGGCGCGGAGGGGGATTACGATCGGTGCCGGCGAGGGATTCCCAGACGCCGCCAGGTACAGTTGGGATTTCATTTCTCACTCTTTTCCTTTCTGGTAATGCTAGCCCCGGGCGATCTAAAGCCGCGGTGCCCTTTGCCTTGTCCCAGATGGCAAAGTTGAGGAGCCGGGATCAGGCTATATCAGAAACACCGCCTTCGCCACGTTAGAGCCCCATGTCCGCGGCGCCGGGCACACACAAGTACGGATTTATGAATGGCCGGCGGCAAGTGCTAGCAGGGTCCCCGGGCTATTTTGCGCCAGCGTGTGGCTCAGGAGCGGGACTGGGAGCTGGCAGCTGCAGCGAGGTGCCGGGTCCCCGGTCGCGTTTCACTGCCGAGCGGGAGGGTGCCGAGCCTGGCCCCCACCCCGTGGGGAGGGGAGAGCCGAGTACTACCCCTGCGGCAGGGGCACCGGCAGAGCGCCTGTGTGAGCACCACCAGTGGCTCTATTTGGGAGGTGTTTCGGAGAAACGGGACCTTTAGAGGTGAGCCTTGCTTGGAAGAGGTAGTCAGTCGGCTTCGTTGGGCGCTGCCAAGTGTTAAGGAATCTGCAGGGAGAGTCGGGAGCTGCACTCGGCAGGAGGATCCATCAGATCCCCATCAGAAGCCTCCGGAGCGGGGCTGGCGGTGAGTGGGTGGGGGCGAGGTTAAGAGAGTCGGATCCGGACTTGGGAATACAAAGGAGCCGCTCAGAGACCTGGCGAGTTAGACGGGGATCTGACAAAATAAGAACAAATACTGCATGGGGCTGGGTGCATAGGGATGGTGTGTGAACAAAAAATAGCAGATCGCAAAAGGAAGTCAAGTAGCTGAAAAGACCTCTCTTGAACATGGTATAAAACCCCATAAAAGATAAATAAACAATCAACAAAGTTAAGAGAATAAGATTCTCCACCTTCTTTTCAGAGTGAGAAGCAGTCAACAGGAGCTTTTAATTAATTTTAATGGAGGAAATCTGTTTTAAGGCTTACAATAAGCTAATAAATCCAAGGCACAAATCCGTGTAAATTCCTGTACTGTGTGTGGAAGGTACTGATTAGATTTCTTCAGATGCTGCCTTTTGCAGCGCAGAGCTCAGCCAAATAGAAAGGGAGAGGTTCCTTGCACAAGGAGCAGGAAAAGATACTAAAGCAAGWCAGACCTCTCCCTCTCTACCTCCCTCTCCCTCTCTCGTTCCTTCCCTCTCCCTCTCCCCCTCTCTCCCTCTCTGAAAGTCAGGGTGTATGTTAAAGAGAGGTTTATTTACTATAACTAACTTTACAGTGCTTGCAGGGAAATTAAACCAGTTTAGAGGTTGAGATTGATCAGTGCTTGGGTTTAATAAACCCAACTAACCATACAAAAACCCCTACAAATTTCCATGGACTTAATTCCTTGCTTCATTCACTGACATGGTCTTTCTCCAAAGGAAGACCTTTATATATTTGTAGTTTAGGAGGCAACTAATGAATTGATTTTTGATATATATATTTTTGGAAGGAGAAAAGTTCATCCTGGCTTTTTTCCTAACAACAATTAAAAGGTACTGTCCCTACACCTCTATCYACCTTTCTTTCCTTTCTTCTTTTGAAAGAGTCAATATATGCGATGTTATCACTGAGACATAAACTTTGCGTCATGAAAAAGATATAAATGTTCCATAATTAAAAAGATATAACTGATGTGATTTTGAAGTCACTATTTCTATATGATAGAAGTGATGTTAAAATGCTAGTGTTGATCTTTTTTCTGAAAATTATGTGAAGAGAGATTTCAAGAAGCTATTTCAATGGTTGTTCTGTATCCTGATATGGTAGTGAGGCAGTTAAGAGAGTGGAGGCCTGGAGCACTGTAGGTGAAACAAGTCAGAGCACTGTGTAAATACAGCGTCTATAAAACTACCTGTGACTAGAACAGTCATCAGTGTTTTCCAAAGTCCAAGGCTTTAGCAAGCAGTGGTGCTGGAATGCACCCAGCGTCCTTAAGAGTCGCTCCACACACACATACACCCTACATTTTGTATAAGGTGATGTTATCTATGTTTGGCTTAGGGAAGTCTGGATCTAATTTGAGCCACTGTTACAAGTCACATTTATATCCTGGCCTGCTGGATAGTTTGATTTAGGATGTAGACATATCTCCTTTGCGCAACCCTACACCCTCCCAGTTGGAATCTGCATTACATAGGTTATGCTTTCCTTCAAGAATCAAGAATGTGCTCACATTCAACTGCTTAAAATAGCAGTATCTAAAATGTGGGATGTCACTGGGGCTGACTTCCCTACCCTTCCCATAGCAAAGAAGGAGAGAYACAGTTTTACCAAGTGAAGAAAACAAAAAGGAGTTGAAACAAGTACACCTATCAGTATTTTCCACTACTGAATTTCTATTTAAAGGACTAGAAAGAAAGCACCTTTAAGATAATATTGTTTCCAGGAAGGTGAGAGCTTTATGTCTTAAAAAGTTCTGTTACCTCTTTAATCCCCAAATGAGTTCGTGTTTGTCTAGGATACTTTCATGTAACTTTCAGGCTTTCACTAGGCAGATTCAAATCCAGTCCATTAGTGACCTCTATCTGTRAGAAGGATGTAGTCAATGGTGTTTTTTCCCTTCACCATAGTGGATTGGAAACACAGACTATAAATTGTTTTGGTCTTTTATACCTGCAAATTACCTAGTTTTTTAGGTTACCAGTTTTATATTCACTGCAAACAAGTGTGATTTTCTAGTGTTTTAAGGAGAAAAACAAAACCAAACTCCAGTTCCAAACATGAATCCAGAAATCTGAAAGAGCTTTCAATCTATTTCAGCTATTCCAGTGATAATATGGAGAATATTTGCAAAAATCAGAAAAGTAAGACGCCACCAGTGCTATTGAATGTCAGTACTAAAGGAATTGCATTTATATTTGTCTGATATTATAATACTTACTCTAAAGCAGGCTGAATCTGTGTGAAATTTTATTGCCCCTCAGTGCTTACATAATTGATACTTGAGAGAAACACTCAGACCAGATATACTATGAGTAGAGTTTATAGTAGCAGTGTGTTTAAAAAATATATAAAAAATATAAAATTCCAGTGCTCTCTATATTAGGAATGCATGTCAGAGATCAAGGAAAAAGGGATCTTTATAAAACAGATGGACTCTTTTAGTGGATTATTAAACCCAGCTTCCCAATACTAATTTGCGTCTTGTTTATATCCACAGCTATATTCCATATTTTAGTTAGTGATTGTAAATGGCAGTCAAGGACTTGATCAGCAAAATCTTTGGGTAGATGAATACCACTGTTTGACATTTCTCAGACTGTAGTTGATTACCTCAGCACTTGGTAATATGATGTTTTTAGGTGTTTCCTTCCCTCCCCCTTGGGCAGTCTTTTTAGGAGTCTTTCTGCCAATGCTTGTTATTTATTTCCTCAAGAAACCAAAAGAGTTGAAACTTGCCCCAGAGGTATAAAAAATRTTTTTTCTTTTCTTTTTTTTAAACAATTATTTGTATTTTTTTCTACTATAAAAAACAGTAGAAAAGAATAATATACAGTTGTTATTTTTAAAGAAGGCTAACTTAACATACACTGAAGATATGAGCTTCAGTTTCCCTACAGCTATGTGTAACCTACACCTTTCAAGTAATTGACTTCTTTTAAAGAAAAACAACCTCAAAAAGATCATCATTAAAAYGATGGCATGTTTTATTCATTTATTTTAAACAAACCCAAACCTTAATCCATAGATGATACTCAGGAAAGAAGTGTTTGAAATAAAAGCTCTTCTCTGTTTAACAAATTGTATTCTAATCGAATCAAACAATATGCCCCAGGAATACTACAATTTAATCTGATATTTTCTGTCACTGGTGAAAGGTGTTGGGACCTTCTTATACCTTTCATTTTTTTTTTTTTTAATGATGATTTTCCCAGTTAACAGGTTGGYTGTTTGGTTTTTTTCTGTCTTTGATTCCTTCTTCTGACATGGCCCCTTGAACTGTATCAAAATTAAATACTAGCAACAACTTAAAACAAATCCATCATGCTCYATTCAGTATTCCTGAAAACTTAATGATGCATAACAAGGTCTGTAAAGTTGCTCATTTTAAAAGAAATCTTGTGTTTCAACTCTAGAAACAGTCTCCTGTATATTTTACTTCAAGCTATGACTGCTTTATTTAGTTTGGGACTTTTTCCATAAACCTTTTCTAGCCTATTTTAATGCAAGCATGTATTTACAAAGGCATATGACAGAAAATTGTTTTACATTCAAAGGTACTGTCTTTGAAAGTGCTTAAGTCCATTCGGAAAAAAATCCTCTATTGATATACAGGATCAGATCATTGCCAGACTTGGTCCTGCAAAGTGATGGCTTTACTCTGGCCTCAGGTGTGTGGTGACTTGCTTCCAACAGGCCCTGGTCAGTATTTTGTAGGATCTGCCCTTTACTAAGAAGGATGTTAGATCTAACAGATAATATTCTGGCCTGGCCTTCAAGTCAACAGGCAACTTCATAACTCTTAAACACCATCTAACTATTCACAATATAAATTATCATTGTAGTTTTATGCAACAGTTGTGGATTAAAGACTGCAGTCAAAGCATTTTGAAGATAAAGAACAATTTTGAAAGGTAGCTCAGGCAACAATCTGTAGGTTACTGTGATGGTCTGCAGAGTGTTTTTGCAAATCCTGGCCCAGGCAGAGACATACCTTGGGCCTACAGAATTCTGTATTTACTTCCTTTTATCATAATTTATTTTTGAATATATCACAGTGAAAATGTTTGGATGAAGTGACAGAAGTTCTGCTCTTTGGCCAAAGTTCTTTATTCTGTCYAAGTTGTCATTGGTAATCTAATTATCTTAAAGATACCATAAAGATATCAAGCTAGTTCCTTCATAAAAACATTCTAGATGACTAAATTAATCTAAAGCTATTCCAAAAACTCTCGTCAGACAAAATTGTAAAGATTTTATAATGTCTGAGACCTTGTGGGAGCATTGCAAGCAAAAGATTTTGAAATTCCATGTCTGATTTATTAGACATTCATTGTCTTGTACATCTGTGTTCAGAAAGGCCCAGGGAGGTTGATGCTACACACTTCTCTTTGTAGTAAATACTGTAAACCATATGAAAGTGCTACATGACCTCTTGAGAGCAGGGAAGGTGAGAGCTCTGAATGAAAAGCCTCATCAGCAGCTCCTGGGAACAGAAATCAGTTTGCTGCGCTGTTACTCCCAGTTCTCACTGGCAGCTTTTGTCATTGCTTCACAAAACCAACATGCCAAACTAAACTAAAGAGCAGAGCTTTTTCTGACAGTACTTGCAGTCCTGTACCACAGAGCTGCACTAGCAGCTCATACCTGGCCAAGCTGTTCCATAAGAATTAGCCAACACATCATTTTTAAAAGGATTGTCTGTGTGGGGAGGGGACACAGTGCTTCAGCATCATGTCCTAGGACTGCTAGAGGGCTTTGGTGATGCTCGTGCACAGTCTTCAATATTCACACAGGTTGCAGAGGATCAGAACATGGTCAAACTATAGTCACAGAATCATCAACTGCAGACTTGAAGGTTCACAGTACAAATATTCCTTTCTCTTAAGATTTCCTCTATATTTTTCCTACAGAGGAAAAGATGACATTTACAATGTCATTAGAAACTAATGCAAAAAAATATTATTTTATATCAGTATCATACTGAGAACAAGAGAATTAATATGCAATACTGAAAAAGAAATGTAGGTTATATATATATATGTACTTGCGTATATATACAGTTTTTGTATGTGTTACCTATATAGGTGACTGTGACTTTGTCTAATCAGAGAGGTCTCCCTCAGACCTTTCAAAGCATATATAATTATTATTAATTCAAAATAAATTCTGTTGGTGAACTGCAAATCAAATCAAACAATAAGAAAAACTCATACTTTTCTGCCAGTGTGTTGGAAGTTTCTATACTGGGCAAAAAAGCTGAGGTGCTCCCAAGAGGTATTGCTCCCGAGGTCAATGGAAAGAGTCTGTAGCAAACTTACCTGGGCTTATGAAATACAACTTCACAGCTGAAGAACTGCATTTTAAATTAATGTACTTGATTCCAGACTCAATCCTGCTCTCTTTCACTGGCAAGTTAATTTCACAGACACTCCTCATGATTAGGTATTACTCATGTGAGTAATGATWTAAATACCCCAAAGTGATGTCATTTAGCTGTAATTGAGGATGATACAACCCCAACAGCRTGTCTCTGGTTATACTAATGCATAGATGCTTTCATTAGTAGTTTCTTCGTGTATGTATAGGAAAACAAGCTATGTAGGTAAAAGTAATTACAGTTACTAGAATTGTGTCTTTATTAGGATTGCAGCAGTATAGGTGTTTGTCACAGCCACAGCATACTTAGGTATACTTCTGTGAAAACTCTCTGTAGACAAGGCATTGTGTGCGCATATCATTTAATGAACTGTGATTTTGGTAAGTGAGGGGGTTTTAGTGAGCCTGTTTCGTGCCTCAAATGCTATGTGAAACCATGTCAGGTGTCTCTAAAAGAAGTATTTGTTGGCAGTACCTTATAATTTCATTTGTGATCTAGGAAGTTTTTCCTAGGTGGTGCTTCTTGTGTCATTGAGACATTTGCATCCAAATAAATGTACCTTGTTTAACAGTCTCGTTTGTCTAGTTTCGCAGGCCATCTCATTGACTCATCCATGTTTAACCTTATTCTTATCTTTAACCACTTAGCTTTGGAGTTAGTCACAAATGCTCCAACACTACACATTGTTTCTTGAGCCGTATCAGTTGATAACTTGCTGTAAAGTTTCATCATTTGTTATGTAAAAAAAAACCAAAAAAAAGCAAAACCAAAACACTTTGATACCCGAATTGCTCTTATCTTAGATTGGGTGGTTGTAGGACTCCAATTAAATATATTGCTGTTCTATATTCATATTTCATCATGATGTACAGATCCATTACTGTAAGCCCCCATACTATTCATTGAAGAAGAAAAAGTGGAGGCAGAAAAGACAAGCAAGTCTAACCAATAGCTCACACTTCTGTCTCTAGTATGCTCATAACATTTTCTTTCTTGATTTAAACTTTTTCAATATTTCATCATTTTATGCTTTGAACTGCCCATTAAAATTAATTTCCAAAACAAAATAAGTAAACGAAGCAAATAAAAAGTGCTATTATCCAGCCTGATAAATTTCCCCTCCTTTAAAACAAATTTAGTTGTCTAAGAACAAATTTTCTCACATTGAAGATGAGTTTACAGTCAGATACTGCTAAAATTTAACAGAACATGATCACATACAGGCAGAACCATTCTCATCTGTATTGCTAAATCCTGTGTATCAAATTGGTGTATGCTTACCAGTGACGTTTGAAATAGCTCGTTCTGGCCCTCTGCCATGCTGCTCAGTGAAAAGCTGCTTCTTGAGCAGTTCAACAGTAAATTGTAAAATGCATTTTGCCATTAGAAGGGGTTTTTTTTTATTATTTGAGAAATTACTTTCACTGTTTGACAAAACTAATTTCAAAACCTTATTGTTTAGCAGTTGTGCAGCAGAATTACAATCTTTACTCACGGAGAGAAGTGTCTACCACTATAGCTTTGAAAATACTTAGGAAAGATAGAAGCATAATGGACACCTCTCATTCTTTTAAGAATGTGCACTTTGAATGCCACAGACAGAGCCAAGTCCCTTACAATTGCTCAGAGATGCCTAAGCATCTGTGGCAGAACATCTGACAGTAAGGTTACTCTAGTTCCTTTATCCATGTTGAGCCCTATAAAAATCTCTTTTTTAAAAATTTCTTATTTATTTGTATGGTATTATGTATTTAAAATGATAAAAATGCACATACATACATGTGGGGATACACACACAAACAAAATGTAGAAAAAAAACCAACAAAAAAAGAGATTTCCAAGAGAATTAAAGCAGCAAAAGGTCATTTAACAAAATTTATTTCCTTCTGAAGCTTAGTTAGCATCTTCTTTTTTTATGATTTAACTAGGTAGTGGGGCAAACAGTGATACTGCAGAACTTGGAAATGGAATCTGTACACGAGTTTTTCTAGTTTGTTTGGTTTTCTACTGCAGTGCTTTCCCCCCACAGTTAACAGAGAACAGTTTTCACAAGTAGTACTCCATTCAATACATTCTTAAGAAGAATTGATGAAATTTGATTTCATTTTAAATTCTGGATACAGGGTTCTGGATCCCATCTTGTGTGATACACTAAAATCTTAGTTTTTAGTTGTGTATAATTCCAGTAAAATGCAGTCATTGAAAATTAAATAAAGATGAAAAAAGAACCAAAACCCACTGAAAAAAAACCCCCAAAAGCAAAACCAAAGGAAACCCAAGCCTACAGTTCAGGAGCTGTGGATATCTCAACGCTAACAAGTTGGTTGTTTTCTGTCCCACACTGGATAATCTTATCAGTATCTATTTAACTTTATATTTAGAACCAAATACAGGTTTGTCTATTATCACCAAAGTCAAACACACAGCTCTATTCTCAGATCAGTACAGCGGATCTTTATAAATCTGGAATAAATGAGATGTTGGGGTTGCTGCCAGCAGCTCTGGCAACAGAACAGTTGATCTGCCCAGATTCTCTTCCCTGCAAAAATGTCTTATCAGCAGATCCACACACCCTACACGGTGTGACTGTGAATTTACAGATAAGAGGACAGAATAACTGAAAGTGGATGGATGGCATGATCATAAATAGGTCATGAGTTACCAACTGTGGAGCTTGATCCTGAGCACCAGGAGAGGCAACTATAAATTTTAGACCCCTTCAAAGGATAAAGAGGTCTCTAGGTGGAAGAATTTTAATTCTTCACCCTTCATTTGTCCAAAGTTGAAAGTACATAAATCAGTCGGTATGACCAGAAATGACTCTGAAATTCATAACCACTCATCTCTGTGACATTGATGGAAACTCTATTGAATCAAATGCATAGGTATTCTAATTATGAACCTCTGATATTCAGAACTTCCCTTAGGCCATCAATATCTCACATGCAATCGTATTTTACAAGCTGCCAAATGATTGTCTGGTTATGCATGTGCTGACCCAGGGAAGGCATCCTCTAGTACAGCCAACCAGCTGCAGAAAGATGATCCTTTTTGAGCACTAGGAGAACAAACACCTTTAAATTTCAGATAACATCAGTATCAGTTCACAGGCTGCTTAAGTCTTGTGAAGAAATATTTGGCAGTCTTGGGAAGAGATGTTTAAATATAGCCCTGCATATTGTCTTGTGTTGATTGATAGCCAGTGCTTGTTGAAAGGCATTCTTCTTAACTCTTTCAGTGCGATGCTAAAAGATTATCTCCTCCTTAATACAATAGGAAATAAAAAGAGACCTGGAGCCTTGCTATGAAATTTGTCTTCCCACTGTCTGGAGTACTTTTATTGACATATGTTTGTATTCTGGTAGCAGCATAGCACTCTCCTATTTCTCTCTCACACTGTCTCTATTTTTTAAATACACGTGGCAGCATAGGCTGAATCAGAATTTTTAGTTAGCTCTTCAGCTAAGAAGGATCTTTCTTTTAAGCCGGAGTTCATCCTCTTATGTCTGTCATGTCAGGTGCATGGAGGATAAGTATCCTAAAGATATTATCGAAACTGAAATAATAATACTCACGTAAGATTTTATTTTCATTTAAATATTTCTAATATCATTTTTGAATGTTAAGTATTGCAGTATGGTGCCAAGAGAAGATAAAAGCAGGAAAGGGAAAGTGACTAGAAAATAACTGAAAAACAGGATGGAAGTGAGTAATCAAAATTGTCCAGACCAAATGAAGTCCAGAGATAAACAAGTTTATGTGCAACAGAAAATCAGAGTTTCCTAATGACCACAGTTTTAACCACCTAAGCTGTTATGCATCTGAGAAGAAAATGACTGCCATGAGAGGGAGAGGTAGGACAGTACACCTTCTAGGAGAAGCTAAAACAGGACAAAAGGATCTGTTGCATTCCCCTAATTGTTTCTGTGGTGGGCATAGCACATTTGAATTATCACACAGTTAATGTTAGCTCAGAATGTGTCACCTCTAGAACAGAACCCTTGCAGGTTATGTGAGTCTGGTGCTCTTTAGTCTATTCYCTATTAATATAATTCTATGTTCTCATTTTTGTGTCTTTAGAAACTATGCATTCTAACCATAAGAAAAAACAGAGAAAAGATGGGATGGATAAAGCAATTAGTGAGAAACTAGTCTTAAATTTTCCTCTCAGGAATGGGTTTATACACAGAAAGTCTGCTTTACATGGATAAATCAAAGGGGAATAATTAATATTATTTGTTATTTAAAGTCTATAATATAGATCCTGGTGGCTTTTTTTTGTTAAACCTCTCATCGGAAAGAGATTAGAGACCCCTTATGCATCAAAAGAAGGATGAATTAGGGGAGCAACGGGGACAGTGCCATGGGAGCAAATGACACCAAAGTGGGTCTTTATTACTGTTGCCTATAAGAAACCTGATGAAGGAAATGTTCATTGTACACTGTAACATTCAGAATTGTGATGCTTTTTCTGCGTCATCAGTGCATTCATGCTGTCCTGTTCATTAAATCACTGGCTAGGTCAAACATCGATCAAACTCCATACTATGGTGTGCAGTGTGCTTTTGCCTCTTGCCGCTGAAGGCAGGGCAGAATTCAGCACTGGATTTTGCAGTCAGGGGACAGGAAGTGGTACAGACTGAGGACTAAACCAGCAATGGCTACAGAAAATCCCTGCACACGTACATATGGCAGGGTTGGCATTTCTCTTCCCCCAGGCACACCAAATGCCCACAATCAGCATCAGCACCAAGTCTGAGCCCTTAATATGAAGGAAGGAGATAATTTGTGGTGAAGGCTATGCTAAAGATATATGTCCTTGCTTTGTTAGTGAGGGTGTGCAATTTTTTTTACAACGTCAGCCTTCTCCATGAGTGTTGTGGAAGCAATAATATTTGGAACAACATGTAATTCTAGTTATTTGCTTACTTCTAATCTTGCAGAAAGTCCAGTAAAGAATCTGATTAGAATTCAGTTACTGTAACTGTAAAAAAGAAGAAACAGCTCAGTGGAAAAATGGCACTCTATGAGTTAACACGTTAGCCCTTCATTCTTTCAGATCAAGCTTCCTGTGAGTAATAAAACACAAGGCAGATGAATTTGGCTGGTCTCAGTCAAGCCTCTCATGGATAGTTGCCCACACGGGAATAACTACTGCATAGATTAGCTCTGTGAATAGTTCCAGGACAGGTGTGGGGCTGAACTGCTTTGGCAGAACTGTGCTGGGGAACTTGCGTGTGAYGATTCGCTCAGTGGTATCTGCCTTCCCTTTTCATGAGCACTAAAATTCAGCCAAACATGTTTTTTAAAATTGATTTTATGAAATTGGAGAAAACTCCAATTTTGTCAGATTAGCAAGTACTTTATTAAACAACTCAGACAAATTAAGTACAAGTGGAAATTAAAATACCCTTACCAGGGTAAGAAATTAGTCAACATGTCATTCCTGACAACAGAAACAAAGTTATGGTTTCTGATTTGTCTTTCCTAACAGTCTAAAACAAATAACAAAAAAAAGTGCAATATTTTAAAAGCTTATGAGGGTAGCAAATGACACAGGGTTTCTCTTGCTGAATACAAAATCTTTTTCTTACTACCTGAAATCCAGGCACAGTCTTTGATGATCTATATGAAATGAAAGGTGGACTCAGGTAAACCCACCACTATTAACAGAGCCTTATTTTTCCAGTCCCTGCCAGAAGTGAAAAGATTTCTTAGGTAAGGAAAACAAACTGCTCTTTAACCTCCACATGCTCTTCTTCCTCTGTTCTTACAAAGCAGACATGAGCCTCAGTCACACTGTCCAAGTTCTTGTAAAAAGCATGTTATCAGAAATAAACTCGACAMTATTTTTCCTGACATAGAGGGAATGTAAACATAAGATAGGAGGAAGAGTTAAGAACAGATTTGATCAAAGAATTCTGATGCACAAGCAGATTCAGAAAGCTTCTTGATATTAGATGTGTAGCACTTGCATAAATCAGGGCTCGACCAGTTTAAAGCAGCTGAATATCCACACCATAAAACAGAAAACTTCTCTGTTAAACTCCTTGTTAGAGCCATGACCGTAGGCCAGCCTTCCTTCTTTAGCAATAAGGGAAAAGGATTGCAGTCTGGGAGCTGACAATGCTGTTTGTGCCCTGGCTGCCTCAGAATCAATAGAGGACCCTGCTCTTCAAATCTCTCAGACAAAGTAAATATTTTTTTTCTTGATTTAACTGGAAATGCTTGGGCATGCAATTGCCTAAGGTCAGGTTTACAGCACTGCTCTAGTTATTTGCCACACAGTTTGGAGTTTCAGAGTCATCTGTGAAGTAATTTGTTGAGGCATCTATTTTATACCGCAGTCCCGTCTCATAGCAATTGCTATGCCCATTGTGACTGACATGTTTTCCATGACATTTTTCACGCATTCCACCAGTGCTATAACTAATGAAGCTTGATTTTCACAGGCATGTGACCATTGTGGGCATGTAATATGGSTCTAAAAAATTTACTGGCCTGACCCTCATCTCCTTCTGCTAGAGGACTACAGACATAATGGCGTTATCAATGCAACTGTGGACTTTTGCCACTTGCAGTAAATTTCAAAATTGTCATTTTTAATGAATTAAATAATTTCTCCCTCTGCAGGAACTCTCTATTGCAGGAGTACGGAGAATAATGAGAGGTCCCCTACCAATTTGACATTTTTAAATTTCAGTTATGCTTATAGTTGTGCATATTCTGGTGGTGGTGTTGTCTAAGAAAGGTATGAACAGCATGAGACATTTGTTATAATGTTACTGGAGAAAATTCAGTATTGCTGCTTTGCAGTGAATATTTATCTCCAAAATTAAAAGTAAGACTTTGCTAGCTGGTAAACAGTGATGTTTTTCATTCAAGATTTAGTGGCCTTTTTCCAGTGCAAGTTTCAGTAGTACCTCAGAGGCTGTTAATGTCTAAGAATAAATGTGTCCTTTCATTAGTCATTGTTTTCTTTATAGAAACTAGTACAATATTTTGCAACTAGATATAAACAAAAGTGAATAATAATGAGCCACATTGCATTCTGTTCTATGTGATCTTATTCTGCTCATCACTGTATTAACCTAATGCCAATATGTAAAAGTTTAGTGAAAGCCGCCCTTACAAAAATGTTCTGCGGTGTTCGATACTATCACTTCTTTATGTCATGCAGAGAATTATTAATACTCAACATGAGACCTGGTCAGCCAGAACTGAAAATCTTTAAATTCCCTTCTGATCATGAAATTCAGGGCAGTGGTTTGTACACACAATTATTTATGGGTACATCGATCATGTTTATAACTCGACTTGATACATATGCACAATCTAGATAAGTAATTAGCAAAATGACGTCAATTGTGCTGCATATTCCAGCTGCAAATAACAGTGTTGCAAAAGTTGCTCCCAATGGATTGTTCTTCTAGAAATGTTATATACAGCATCTCTCCCTCACCCTTGCTCTCTCCCTCTCCCTCACTTTGCCCTTCTATTGTAACCTCTAATGCTTAAAGCCTTAGACATGCTGAAACCTAGGTCTTCCCACCAAGATTAAAGGGTTGTATTTTCATGGTACTATGATTCCATCTATTTTAACATCTCCTATCAGAGGGGAAGGAGTCCACAGGTTCACTAATAGATATCAGTACAAAGCTGTCATTTTAGGCTGTGGGAAAATGAGATTAGAACAGATCTGACAAGAAACAAATCTCCTCTTCCTTTCTCCCAGGTAATTACACAAGTTGAATTCATGATCCCAGTGTATTTCTTGCTTTTCAGGCAATTTCCAGGAGATTCTCCTTACTATAAATAAGTATCTGTGTTCTATAATTGCTGACAGTCATTTGGGGAACCTTTCCCTTATATGCGTTGCAACGTTGCAAATAAAATAATGTGAAATAAATACCACCATACCTCATATTACTGGTCTTAAACAGAGGGGAATCTTTCTGATAATTTTCCACTGTTTAAATCTTCTCATGATGTATCATTACCAGTAAGGGAAAAAGAAYTTTAAAACCTGAAATAGCAAAAACTAAAGTGTGACTGGTCATACTTTCACCAAAGATTTTTCTCCAGTATAAATACAGGTTTATTCTTCTAAAATCTGGAATTACTTTACATCTACATAAATGAAAATGAGGAGACTTACTCCTTGTTTCAGATCTCCACCTACAAGATAAAGCAGAAAGAAGATAAGCATCCTTACATCAGACCAATTGACAGTGTCATGGCAAAACATATTTAGGGCCGTAAATAGTCAGAAACACAGTGCATGTACAGACCTTTGTGAAATGACTGAAGTAAAGTAGAGAAGCTGTTTATGAGTCAATGTGCAGATATCAGTACATTGACAAATCAATTGGGCAACTACAGTGATCTGCCTTTTTGTGCATGCTACCTATATCCATAGTAGTTTAAAAAGCAATTGCAAAAACCCACAACACTTTTGAAAACAGAATCAAAAGCACTATATTTAGTCCAAAGGGTATGTTTTAAAAAGTTCATTTTTAAAAGTGTGTTAGATTTTTATCAAAAATACTAAGTAATAGGGAAACGTAAAAGAATCCTCTACTTTTTAATATAAACTTTAAAAAAAATGGCACTCCACAAACAGCAAAACTTTCCCACTGTTTGAACAGAGCTACTTGCTTTATTTTGATGATTAGCATGCCATCCTGTAGAGAAAGTCATACGTGTGCTGAGTATATATGGCCAGTTTGCTACGTAAATGTGTGGGGCCTGGGAGAATAGTAAAAATAAACCCAGCAAAACAATTGTCTGCTTCCAGCCCAAGCACAAGCATTAAAAATGCTACWATAATCAGATGACTCCTAATGAAGCTGCAGCTTCAAAATATCTGATTTTTCTATATAAAGAAATATATATATTTTTCTATATAAAGAAGTGGATTTGGAGTAAATAGGGGAAGGACATTGTAAGGCTCTCCATAAAGTACAGCAAAAATCTGAAGAATACTGTAACAAAGAGACCATGACTGCAACTTATGTATATATCACTTTTTACAGATATCTCCAGGCAGCAATGGCTGACTTCTAGCGGCTTAGCTCTCCACTGTAGCCATGCAAGTCAGGAATACTTCCTCACTAGTATCTCAGTTCATAACGAGTATTGCTCCTGGGACAATTGACTCCACATTACTTGATTAAAAATTACTTACTTTAAAACACTATTTACTCAACAGTATCTATGATTGCTTTATTTTTCCCCAAAGCTTAAGAATCACGCAGCTGTACTGCAGTCATTTCATGCTAAAACAACTGAAGTATTTTAGCTTTCTCCTCTACCTTCCCACTCTCTCCCAAAAGTGACTAAGATATTATTCCTGTGTAGTACAGGCCTCTATTTCATGCTACACATGACATTGGATCCTTCTGTTTCCAGTTTGATCAAAAATAAATTTGTGAAGCAGTCTCCTTTCCACAGCTGAGGTCAAGTCCTTCAGAATTCTGCATGCTTTCAATTCCAGTCAAAGTCAGTAGGTTTTGAACATGATAACCATTTTGCAAGGTCTCCAATATACTTAAACACATTTCTTTCAGTGGAAGTTTCTTTCAACTATCTCCATTGGAAGGATCAAGAAGAACTGCCTTTATACTTTTTAGGTTTCTGAGTGAGAAAGATTTAATTTTAAAATGTAGTATGGCCTAAAATATAAATCTGAGAGAGTTTGAAGTAAAAGCTCTTTCTGGAGATCGAGTTTTCTCATGGTGACTTTTTTTTTTATTTAGATTGTAGCAATAGTGCCTGCAAAATCCACAAAACAACAGCAAAAAGTAATAAAAGTAATAAGAATAGGCAGCAGGTTGTCTGACATGCAATGAGAATTAAAGCAAAGACCTATCTCTCTTGGTAAATGTTGATATGAATAATTAAATGAAACAGAGGCAAAATACAGTCTATCAAAAGCAGTTTCCTTCTAGAGACATGGGAGGAATTGAGATTTATTTCAAGGGAAAGCTCTTATGCATGTCTCCAACGTCTTGGTTTGCACAACTTGTCTCTGTGCTAAAACTTCCTAAACTAATTTCCCTAATAAAGAATGTTGGAATAATTTTTGTAATATCCAGTTTATCCTAGCAATTTCTCATACATATGTGAAATTTTTGTTCTCTAGTGTTTCCTGAAGAGAAAATACTGCAATATCATACTGGGTGAGCTTCAGTGGGCAGAAATATGGCATCCAGTTACCGATTAGGTATTCAGTGTGTAGAATATATACTCTGTGATCTGAACATGCAGCTCTGCTCCTCAGTTGGTCTGTACTGACGTAATTTTCTAAGATTAGTTATGCTAGTTCAGGACTTGAACAGAAGAATGAACAGTCAACTAGATGATCTGATCTGATTACCTTTCCAGAGTAATAAAAATTAAAGAGAATGCAAAATATTAATGAAGAATCCATTCCTCCTAAATTTAACACAGTCATAAGTTTTCTCTCCCATATTATGTTCAGAATTGGCTGAGAATTTTAGAAAAATATAAATAAATTTCAAATAAAACATATTGATTTGGTGGAACAATGTATCTCAAGTGGTTCAGAATTACTTATTTGGTGTCCTAAATACAACTTGGAGCTGCATAAACCTCTGAAATTTAATACCAGCCCATTGTGACAGGTAATTGATTCATTTAGATGTAACCCCTTCTTAGGTATTTGTGTGGCTTAGTAGCACCGAACTGGCTAAGATTCTCTGTTTTAATATAAGTGACTAAAATTCCTGGAGTCAAAGACTTAGGTGATGGTTAGGTCTTCAGCAAAAACAATAGAAATAATTCTCACTGACTTCAAAGGAATGGGGTRGCTTCTTCTGACTACCCTTTCCATGTCCCTTATAGTTAATCAAGCACTTCTCTGAGTAGTTGCTAAAACTTTTAATATGTTTATAAGGTCTTTGTGCTTTCCCTGTCATCCAAAGGAGCATCCATCCGGTAAATGGCCACATAGCTTGTGATATGATTGCTAGATTTAACTCTACTGTGAAGTCCTACAAGCCACCTGGAAAAGGATGCATTCCTTCCTGGAACACGGGCACTGAGACAAGAATGCATCCCAAAGGGAGATAAAAAGTTATTATATGGGTACCTGGAATCTAAGCTAATACATAGAAATTCTGAGTATGATTCAGGTTCAATACTGCATCCTATCATTTTTCATCAAAACCATGTAAAAATTAGTTTGAACATAAATGATCTAAAGAAAGTTTGTAAAACCAGGATCTGATACATCTATATGTATTTTCTATATACACGCATAACATTCAGGCTTGAATTCTTCACAGATCTAATAAACTGCCTTTCTGAAACATGTTTGTTTCCAGATCAGTCAAAAAACCAGGGAGAAATGCTGAGCATTTTTTGAGAAACTGAAAATAATGATACTTGTCCAACTAGCTGTAATGTTGCCTTTACTCTTTTAACTTTTGTCTCAAATATGCAGAACATCAGGATATTTTTCTAAAAGCAGAAATTAGTCCATAGTCTCCAAGAAATTATGTAAGTCTCATTTCTAAGCACCAATGGAAGTAGCTTTGACACAGCACTGATGTATCAGGGTTGAAAATACGTCTGCAGTGGCAGAGCAGGCACAGCTGGCACAAGGAAACCTTCTCATTACTTGAGATAAATTAATTAACCAAGTTTGGTGATTTGGAATAGCAAAAAATGATTGATCAGAGTTGAGCCACACCGTAGGATTCATATCTTCTCCTTTGACAGAGAATGCACTGACTATGCATTGCCTTCAGTTG
The DNA here is from genome assembly GCA_003713295.1 of Parotia lawesii. Lineage (NCBI taxonomy): Eukaryota > Metazoa > Chordata > Aves > Passeriformes > Paradisaeidae > Parotia > Parotia lawesii. The sequence goes on from RAHM01000062.1 coordinate 3,415,665, forward strand.
GAGCCTTGGGTTAGTAATTCAGAACACAAGGCACTGAAATAGTAGTAAGAATCCGCTGAACACTGGAGGAGTTTTTGTCCAGGCATCTATTCATAAGATCTGTTATGTATATCTTCCAGATGTTATATCCTTAGGCCTTAATTGCTAAACCCTTAAAAATGTCTAAATTTCTGTTCACRCCAGGAAACCACAGTCGCATGGAAGTACCTACAGTGCAGCCAGTAGTCGAAATCACACATTGTGGAAATCTGTAGAAAGATACGATGTAACTTACGTTATCTGAGTGCATTTGGRTCTTCTTTATTTTCCTGCCCCTCTCTTACTCCCACTGTCCATCTCCTCAATCTCCTTTTCCTTTCTGATGGACATTAGTGCAATAAATCAGTTTAAAATAAAACATTGCAATATAAGCAATACCTTGTTGGCATAAACTGCTACATTGCACACAAGATAGGTATATTTTGTATTTGGATACTTTAAGTGGATACTTTAGGTGGCATTAATAACATCAATACTTATATTACTATAAGCTTAGCTTGCACTAGAGTGTCATTTATATAGTGTTATGTTCCCTGTAAGTGTTCTTCCTGCCACAATAATTTCTGGCTTTTTGAAGGTAAACATACTGGAGAACTAAGCCAATTGTATGGAGTTTCCAGTATTTTTAATGTTATGACTATTAAAATGATGACCTTTATGCAGTCATCTGAGGCTCTACTCAATGCCTTCAAACTCTGAGGTTCTTTGAGATTATTAATAGCAATAACATTATCTCAGTAATGTGAGAACTGTAGCTGTCCAGATTGAATGTCATTGGTAAAATTACATTGGAAAATATGCCCATCTGAATTGGTTAAAAATACAAGTACTAAATCAAAGAATCCCATCTTCAATTTCAAATATTTCTCAAGCATATTGAGGAAAATTCTGGACAATCACTACCATCAGAAAATTAGGATTTTCAAGGAAGTATTGAAAGTGTCAAAGCTAAGCTTCCGCTAATTTTTGAGTGTTGCTGAAAAAAGACTATAAGTGATCTGGCATTTACAAATTTTTGTGATAAGCTTATCAAGTATAGTAGTGACCTAAAAAAATTATATATATATTACTTATTTTAAGGAAATATCTGGATTGCTTTTTTGCTGCTGAAAGAAGAAAGGTTTAATCTGCTGGGCTATTCTAGGTTGTCCAGACTGATTAAAAATACCAACGTTTTGTTTTATTTTCTTTGTTTCACAGTTTCCAAATATTTACGACAGAAAATGTTACTATTGTTAGTCCTGTACATATAAACAAAAGCTGCTAAAGTGTTTCTAGATCAAGTCCATAAATATTGTATATTGCCATCATGGTTTTGGTGCAAATGGCCTGACATGAGATCTGTCTTTCTTCAGAAATTTTATTTATGGTTTACTTTATTCAATTTTTGTATTACACAGTCATTCTCTATAATAAGTTAATGCTATGCTGTAACTATTTAAAGGGATTATAGTGTCAGTAAATTTTAAATCAAGCTACTTGCCTAAGCTTATATTACTGAAATAATGATTGATGAGCACTTTTGTTAAATCATGTRAAATCAAGTACACGAGAGGGCAAAAAATATCACCAGCACCACCAACAAAACAGCCTTTAAAAGTTTAGCAACTGAAGAGTTTCAAAATTTAGTAACTGTAGAGCCACTTAGAGCCATTGTACTTTAGTGATTAGGGGAGGCAGAAGCATATTATAGAAACTGAAGTGAAATCCTGGCTAAGCAGAAAATGTTAGGAAAATTATATTGGCTTCAAAAAGATGAAATTTCACTCCTGGGGCTTATTTCTTCTGACTCTGCTGCTGACTCACTGAGCTTACATGGTCAAGTAATTTAACCTTTGGTCCTAGCTGGTTAAAAATTCTGACCAATCCCAGAAATTTTGTTCAAAGCTGTGTCAGTRAATCATCTTTTGTCTCTAAAACACTTAAAGACGATGTAGTGAAAGATGATCTTTGTATAAAATGTTCCATAAAAATCTAGGTATCTCAAATTCTTCAAAATTTAAGTAAACAGCAAGAGAGAGATTTTTCTGGTTTTAGTGCTTTTATTTATTTTTCCACCAAAAGGAAACATGCATTTTTCACAATATAATTTTTTGCTATTGTAAGGAGACATTCACAAAATAGAAATGTTTTGGAAGGGAAATAGTACTATAATATAAACGCTCTTAGGTAGATAAGRAAAATATTCTTAAGTATCTTTTTCTTTAGATTAGATCAAGGGTCTAGAACTCAACTACTTACTAAAGGGATTGTATTCTCTATAGTTCGGAGCTATCCTGCTGAACTAAGTGCTGCAGAATTTATTGTCAGAATAAGTACAAGCTATTTTTATAGATAACAAGACATTCCTAAGTAGAAAAAAGAAAAAAAAGATTCTATGTGCCCTAGTATGGGAGTGAACAAGACAGCAGTTAATCATTCAGGAGCTARGCAGAAGCTCAGAAACCTGTTTACAAATGCGAACAATTAAGAATTTAGGCTCTCTGGTGTTTTAGTCTTGAGGACTTTCTGAAGCCTCTGGTGATGGCCACTGCTTTTGACTAGTCTGTCTTGCCCTTTTTCTCACTTTTGTGATGTATAGCATATATTTGCCGCATCAAACAATTCTTTTTCTACTCAGAATCTTACTRTGTACCATATTGTTAAAGAAGTTATACTTTCTTCTTTTTCATGTGTTTTTTAACATTAATCTTCTCATTCTGTCTAATACCCTGTGCCTTTCCAGCATTTACTTGCCAGGTTAGTTCTGATTAATCTGCTTATCTCTAAGATACCAGGCTATGTTACTAAGCTATGTTTTTACAAAGATTTTTTGCACATTATATTATCTATGCAGCGTATATTTCTGTATATTTCTGATTATATATTTCAGCCTATGCAACATTTTCTGCTTCTCATTTGCTTTAATGAATTATGAAGTTATTGTAATAAAAATAGCAATTTTTGACAATGTAGGATTAGCCTGTAACAATAGTAATATTATAATAACTTATTATCATGTCACAAGAGCGAAAATATAGACTGCAATGATTTAATCTAGATGGACTCCTAGAAAATACCTAATGTGAGATTTTTTCATCCAGAAGAAATTGCAAGGATCCCAGAAGGGTTGCATATGGACAGGGAAGGAAGGAAGGAAGGAAGGAAGGAAGGAAGGAAGGAAGGAAGGAAGGAAGGAAGGAAGGAAGGAAGGAAGGAAGGAAGGAAGGAAGGAAAAGAAAGAAAGACATCTTAGTATGCATGAAGTGTCTCCAATAGGTAATGAAATTTTGTTCACTGGTATTAGGAAGGGTTAAAACTATTTGTAGCACTGTAGAGAGTATTAAAAAAAAAACATGCATGAACTGGAGCAGGTACATAGACCAGCTGCTTTGATAACTAGAGGAATGAAGAAGCTGTTTTACATGAGGGGACTGAAAGAGCTGGATTTAACCTAGCAAAATAATAGCTGAGAAAAAGTATGATTGCCTTCTATAAATAAATGGGGGGCAGGAGGAAGATGAGTTATTTTTGTTAAAGGACAAGGTTACACAAGAACAAATGAATATAAACTASCTATGAATGCACTTATTCTGCAAATTCATAAAAAGGGTTTTAAGATGGAGCTCAAATGAGATGAATGGGATTGTATGACATGATTATTTATGATAGCAGGGAATTGGATTCACTGACCCAGGATGCCTCCTCTAGTTCTACAGCATGTGCTTGTACAAATCACAGTTCTGTTCTCTGACTAGTAGATCACCTATTTCTGTAATTAGCTGCTTCCTCTGCTGAGATCTTGTAAAACTTTGATTTTTGTTTCCAGCAGTGATGCAGTTAGAAACCTGGGTTTAGATTTCACCCTCTCCCCTTGCATTTTCCCTCTTTTTTTTTTAATGTATAACAGAAATAACACTATGCTTCTGCATTTTCCAGTATTTTTGGCAGAAAAACAGATCAGGGTAAGTGAAGGCAAAAAAGTATGTGAAAGGTAGGTGGTAAACTTTCTGAGCAGGAATTATGTATGAGTAGGTATGAACAGGTAAAACAACCAGTTTTATGCCACTGTATTTCAAATGAGAGCACTAACATACACATGTATGTTACCTTTTAACATTGGTATAAAAAGTATTAGCAGTTACTTTGATTTAACATTAAAGAAGTGTTTTATTTTTACAGACATACAGGAAATTCACACATAGAGATGTACTTCTCTGTAGATTTTTTATGTAAGTTCCACTAGTTCCACAGAAATTTCTTGCTCTCTCAGATCACCAAGCTGATTTTGTGTGTGACCTGATGCCTTGAGTGCCACGTTTGCTTAGGTGACCTAATTGGCTCAGGCGACTTAGGTGCATCTGCTCGTCTTGGTGACTCACATTCTTTTCTTGATGAGTCGGGTACACAGAATTATCTTTTCAAGAACAGGTGTGGTTGATAATTTGCCTAGAAGGGCATGTGTGTAGGTCTTGAAGAATTATATCCATAGTCATTGGCTACGATGTTGCAAGAACTTGTTAGCCAAAAGATCATGGTGAGCAACTGCTAAAGTGCCATATGTAAAACATTCCTCAGTAGACAGAAAGTTTCTCTTATTTATTCTCTTATTTATTCCCTTATTTTATTCTCTTAATATTAATAAAAACTTATTTTGTTTTGAGAAATAAGTACATATATCTTTGTTGTACAGCTGGGTGGTTTGGGGAAGTGATAACAGAAAGAAAGGAAATTTTGGGAAGACTTAAAAGCTAAATTTTTTATTCATCCACTGTGAGTTGTGAGGGCTRTTAATCAGACAAAATTGTTAATCAGTCATAATGTTCAGAATTTCAGCTCTTTCCTGCTACTGAGCATGTGCTGGATCTGACTGTGATATTGTCAGGCGTGTTAAGCAAATATTAAGGAGTGTGAGAGCAGCAATGCAGAAAAATTCAAACTTGTGTTGCATTATGCCTTGTCAGTCACAATGAATGCGGCCTGACACAGCATGGTATTTGTACCCAGATGGTCTCAAGGGCTTAAAATTCTTAAAAGGAAAGTTTCTTGTGAGCTAGGTTATTAAGAGTTTCATCGGAATAAGGAATGAAGGTTGTGGCCCTTTAGAAACACAGTGTCCCAAGAGATTCCTATGTCTTTGTCAATTTAAAATGATGGCAAGCAATGGCATCATATTTATTGTATAGCAGTATCTATATTAATAGCTACCACATAACAGCTGAAAAACATTCCTTTTCTATCTGGGCATGTCGCCTCAGTACATTAACAAAGGTTCAAGAACAGAAGATGACAGGCTTTCTTAGAGAATCATGCTGTTAAAATAACATTCTCTCCTGTGCCACAGCTTCTGGCACTGGAACCCACCATCCTGTCGTAAATTGCTGACATCAGTGTAGAACAGTGTTAAGATTATGCCTTTAACCCTTTTGATACCATTTCTCTGGGTAAGTCTATATCATATTTAGAAGGAAGAGAAAAAGCTTCACAGGAAAAGGTGCACATATACACACATACACCCATACAGTGTATTTCTTACAGACAAATTTCAGAACACAGACTTCAGATTTTCTTTAGAACTCTCACTGCTGTTTCAAAATGATGACAAGAATGATGACAGCTCTTTACTTTTAATTTATAAGTGAAAGAAATATTAGATTCTGTATATTTAAAATTATGTCCTTCAGAAATTCCTGAAAAACTCTGTTCACATCAATGTATTAATTTCAATAATAGGAGAGTGAGAAGGAGGGAAAAGGGGGAGAGGGAGAAGCACTGAGCTGTTCCAATGATGTCCTTGTTTTGTTTTGGTGACTGTAACTCCTTTCACTATACCAATCATAAATCACAATTCTTCTCTGTTTAATGCTGTGCAACTTTTAGATTACATCTGTTACTATGAAACATGGCCCTTTAAATTTTTTTTAGACATTTTCTTTATTCATAAAGAAACAATCTAACCATGGATATGACTGAATGCAAAATAAGAAGACAGAATGGACACCCAGTTAACCAAGGCTTCTTGATTTGCAAGGGGGAAAAAGGGGTTGCAGTGTCAATTTACAAGGTGTAGGTAAATTTCTGAACATCACTACAGAGGAAGTAAAGTAGAAACAAACTGTGATTAGTGATTTGAATGAGTGCAGAAGGGTTTTGAGCATTTTTGGAAACAGGCATCACACAAAAGCTCACCAAATCACACAAATGTTAACCAAATCTGAGTTCCTTAATATAGAATCACAGGGCGAATTACAACTGGGAGAAGTCTCTTACATGTTAAATTAATACTTGCATTTAATTCTTCCTGTTCAACTCCTTAAGTAGTTGGCCTTTTCCTAGAACACATGGAAGATGAAATCTTTATTCAGTAATTTTGCCTGCTCTACGTAAGTACCCTGTTCTGYAGCAAAGGTCTTCCAGGTATAAAAGATATTTTCTCACACCACATACTAGCGATCCCCAACTACACTGGGTCAGTCTGCTTTAAATTCAACCTTTTTTCTGCCTTTCAAGCAGCTATTTAATTTAAAATCTATATTTTTGCAGCCCCTCATGGCATGGAAATGATACCTTCTGACATTTGTTTGTCTATTGTTAAATCCAAAGGTGATAACATAGTAAAAAAATTTATTAGATTTTCTGCTCCTGTGACCACCTTCACTGGCAGAAATTCCATTATATACCGTTTGGCCCAAAAGTATTCTTGGTATAATTCCATCAAATCTAGCTTTCTGTTTACATCAAATTCTACTTGTGTGTAGAGGGTCTGATTTGATATGGGATTTAACTTACAAGATGTGGGATAAGAGAACAGACGTTGTTAAAAGGTACAACAGCTCAGATTGCCAAAACTGACATATTCACCCCTGAATGTGTCTCATTTTCTTTCAGTGTACTTTCAGTGTGATGAGACAGAKGAAAACTGAAAGAATGAACTTTTATGCTGCAAAATTGTGTCTAATATACAGCCAGTTATAGCAAGAGCTCATATGGTTTAAAGCGTTATTTTGAGTTTTGTTTGCTTGGAAAAGCATAGAGTTGTTCATATACATCGTCTTCCTTGTTGCCTTTGCTGAAGCAAGGACAGATAAATTTCTTCCCATGAAGCTAATTACCCACTAACAAAACAATACACAAAGTACCACTTTGATTCAACCCTGGAAAATAATACCATATCTTCCAGCCTGCACCATCATGGAGGCATATGTCACTATTTCTGGAGGTGATGATAGGCTACTGAGCTGCCTAAGCCTCTTGGACTTCTGTCACTCCTCTTCACACCAGCTCTATTTTTACCTCTTCAGGCCCCTGTTAGAATCCAGCAACCCCATTCCTCTGCAAACTACAAATTTCTGCAGTGTTTTTGCTGACCCCTGTTGCAATTCCTGTTACTGTTTGGTTTCTGCTGGGTTTTTTCCTATTTGTTAGGTCTTATTCCACCATMTTTTCAGTTCTTTCCTAAATTAAGTGTAGGTGTCTGCTGCAAGGCTTGGGGATTTAACTAAAGGCTCTCATTAATGTTAATGGAGGTCATATATAAATCTGTGTTCAGCATAGAGATATTTTTTCCCTTCATATTTTTGGTGAAGGGYGATATGAGTGTGATCAACTTTTCTTTGAAACCATATTAAGAAGGTTAAGAATAAAAGCATTTAAATTACGTCTCATTTTAATACAGAGTAGATATGCTCTTAGTATTAGATAATACTAAGATGCCTATATGTTGTGCCATCTCGTCATTTCAGTGAGTAGAAACGATTTAGTCTAAACTTTTTCAATTATTAGTTGTTGTGGTGTTGGTTTATCAGACTGAAAGCCTCAAACAGTGAATGTCTCTATTCAAAAGAGAAATATGGCACAGGTGCTATGGAAGTATGAGCCTCGCTTTCATCCTCCTTTCACACATACACATCATCTCATTCTGTCCCTCACCTTAGTTCAGAGGGACCTTCTAGTGAATAACTGGAGAGTTTCATCTCTATTATTATTTGGGGGTTTTTTTGCCTCACAAGGGCCCAGTTACTCCAAATGGAAATTGTGGTTTTGGCTGTACCCAGTGGTAACTGCACTGGAATATAATTCCTTATTTCACACAGAACTGCCATCAGCCGGTAATCAGTTGCTGGATCCAGCTGAGATTAATTTGAAATAATATGCCAAAGTTTGAAGGATATTGTAGTCTATATTCAAAGTTTTCAACTAAATAATTCCTCATAATTATATTAATCTAATACCATGTCTACAATCCGTGTTATTTTCAGGACATTCTTTCCAATCTAAACTTCAACAGGCTGAAGCTAGGAACAGGTCATGCAGAAACTCTTATAGATCTGTCTGACTTTGATGTGGAAGCTAGGGCTAATTGCATTTGACCCTTACTGCTTTGGGGCAAATCTGAACAATCCTAGCTCTAAATCCTGATTATTTTCTGTTTGTAGCTCGAAAAACTCATGTGAAAATGAGAACTATGTTGATTTTTMTAATTTTAAAATACATTTTTTTCTCTAATAGTGATGACAAATGGAACTCTTGATATTTTCCAAAGCATCTTACCTCAGCCTTAATAATTTTTTCCAGATTTACGAGATACTTAAAACTGCTGGTAACTACGAGACTTGACCTAGGTCACGTGAATACAACTGCGGCACGTTTTTGTCAGAACATATGCCCAGAAGAATATATATTAATCCACATCTGTGTAAATCCAGACACACCTTTACTACCTTCCTGGCTCCAGGGAGCCAGGGTGGTTGRTGGGAACTTGGCCAAGTGGAGATGCAGTGGTTGATTGTCTGTTCTCTCTGAGAAAAATTATGAGACTGATTGAAGTCAACCCTCAGAGTTCCTTGGTCGCAGATCAGTAGTAGGAAGATGCTGGTTTGCGTGAACACTGAAAATATCAGCCATGTCTGAATAGTACTCAAATCCAAATTACAATTAAAAATTTAATTACAGCAATGCAGTACAAAGCTTTTTAATGTCATCGATTCAGGACTTTTCACCAGAAAATATACACTGATGAAAAATATGTACCAGTCAAGTAAAGGTCTAAAATCCTATTACAAATCTTGTGGTTGATCAAAATCTGCAAAATACAGCTCTTAATTTTTCTGCTTCAGCTGGTTTGTCTATAGTATTTATCTACCCTACAGAAACTTTGGTGAATTGTTCATGTTTACAACATGCTTGTAGATGTAAAAGAGTATGCAAATCAAGTGTCTCTGTGATGCGTGCACTGCTAACAGCGCTTAGTCTGAAAAACTCCTGATCTCACTCAGAGCTTGCCTGCCATACCTCTAAGCTTCATTAATTTTTGACAGTTCTTCCTGGGTTAAGTTCTCTTTTTCTTTGTATGATCATGGTCTCTAAATGGTAGGTATAGTAATTTGCCATTTAGAAAACACTTAGATGTGAACATTATTTGGATTATGTGCTTGAAAATGGGGAATGTTATTAAAATATTCAGGCAAGTATTTAAATGTAGTCCTAACATTAGTTATCTCTATATTTTTAATCAATATAACTACAGAATTTGATTTTTCACGTCTATTCCCATCTGGGTTTTGACTCAATAATTATAGTTGTAGCTAATTGCAAATTCTATATTTAAGTTGGCTAGCAACTCCTTTATGAAGGATTAGAGTGAGCTCTTCTTTCTGAATCTTTCGTATCTGTCTTATTTACAGCAGACATCTGATTTTAGTCAAGAGATAGCCCTGTGATTTTTTCCCAAACAATTCAATTTCTGATTTGGTTTTAATACAAAGTGTTAAGCATTGTAATTTCTGTTCTCTTTTTTTGTACAATCAATATTATCAGACAAAGTACACATCTCTTCTAATCTGTTTGAAGCTGCTGGTGATGTTTTGAGAACATTCTTCACTTCTGACAGTGATTATGATAGTTGAGGTGGAGATAAAGGCCATCACAGACATACATGCTTTCCTCCCCATTAGTCCAAGAGGAAGCAGGTGTGCTGAGCACCCATCACTGAGACTGGGGACACACTGGAGCCCTCCCTATAAACTCCACCATCTGACATAYGTCCACATCCTGTTCTGCTCACACTGTCAGTGAAGCAAGTGAGGTAGGAGCTCCTGCATGGCTCTAACAGTGCTCCAATGATTTTTCATGTACATATTTTTTTCCCTGTAGAGGTATGTTCTGAACTTGTCTTGCAGTCCAGCTTTTCTCTGGCAGAACAAAGTAGAATAAGTAGTGCTGTTTAGTCACACCTGACAGCTCTGTCACTAGCCTGGCCACAAAAAAAGTGGGTTACCCTGGGGGTCAGATGGGCCAGAGCCAAGCATTTACCAGAGACAATCATTTGGCATCTGCTTATGATTGCACTCAGATGGCAAATAGCTGTGCAGAGGCTGCTACCAGCCAGAAGGGTTTAGGGAACYATCAAGTGCCTCTAAATTTTGCAAGGACCAGAGCTACCTTAAAGCAACAGGTATAGTAGAGCAGAGATATCAGAGCATAGGTCATGTGAGATCCAGGGATTCACAAAGCCTTTGTGGCAGCATTATGTCAGGTAGAGGTGTGAGGAGAGTATTGATTCCACGCTGGTATTCTTAATATTGGTAGAAAAATACCGGAAGGAGCCTTGCAACCATTCACATTGGTTGTTTTGCCTACTATTATAAGTTACGGGCCAGAAAATACATTTTAAAGCCCAGTTTAAGTTGAAAAGTCAAAACAGTTCTGGCAACTCAGGTAATATGGAATTCACAGGTCAGAGCAACTTCTTACTTATGAATTTTTTAAAGGAAACACCCCATGTGGTCCCCCATGAGAGCATAAGAAGTAGAATACTACCCACACAAGGAAGGATAATAATGCCTTTTCTCCAAATGTAAGTGGGAGTGAGAAAATGGGTTAAAACCCAAACCTGACAATAGATTTAACTAAAATTAATTTTCCTTCATGTTGAGTRTTCACTTGAGAGGCTGTGCTGCTCCAAGGAACAGAGAAGAGTGCTAAGAAAAAGAGGACAAGGTGCATCCATTCCTTCTCCCCTTCACAACTGTTGTCCAGCAGTCAATAGTAGAAAATGTCCCAAACCCTGAATACTTTTTTGAGTCTTTCACTACTTTTTCATTCCTGATTCCTGGACTCACCATCTGCAACCCTTTTCCAGTAAATTATCACTTAGCAATGTTTAATAGTAAATTTAGTGATGTCTTTGTTCAACTCATTGTAACAAATATATTGAGTTGTGTGGTGCTTACTTCCCAGGTATCCAGTACTCCTTTGACACCTAGTCTCCCCAAACCTAGACATTTAATTTTAAAGAAACATTGAAACACATGTTTTATTAAAATCTGTAGGTCAAGAGAACTTTTGCACATTTGGCCTTCAGCAGGGAGGTATCTGCTAGGTATTATCGTACTTACAGATGAAATCAAGTCAGACCAAATGTGTTGAACTGGCCTAGTTGCATGCCAGGGGGTTTATAGGTTTTCTAATTTCATTTCTTCTTGTTTATGTATTTGCTGGTTTTCATTTGGACTGGAGCATCATTACTTACTGTTTCTACTATACTTGAGAGGTAAAAAGTAATTTAGCACAGAAGTACATTTACTGTAAATGTTAAATGCTCTTGCTATCTCCTACGGGTAGAGCCTGGACATCCTTAAATCCATTTATTTAGCAAAGAAGACCTCTTTCAAGAAAGATGGATTTATTTCCTATGCTTTTTTCCATTGATGCTGTTTTGGAAAGATATCAGCACACTAAAGGAAACAAAATGTTCAGCTCACAAATCTAAGGGGAACCTGGAGCTCCTGAGACACAATAACTTTGATATTTAAGAGGGATAAAAAACCCCTTAGAAATCCTGTTTTGAAAAATTAAGAATAAAACAAGTATTCACTTYCCAACCAAATACTGTTCTTTCAGAAATCCAAATGCCATTTAATTTATGTAAGTCACGGGAGGGAGAGAATATCAGTCAGAAGCCCATCCACGCTTGCTGAAATCCACAGAAACCTCCTGGAGTGGATTGTGCTTCACGTTGGGGAGTGCAGAGATGAGGGAGGAAGAATGTAGAACAAATGTGCAGTAGAGAAAAATGGAATGAAAAGGTGGAAATATAGATGTGTGTGTGTGAACTTAGGTCATAGTTACAGAATAGGGAAAAGAACACCCAGTACATGGTTCCGGTTGGGTTCTTCCTTGGCATCACGCTGGTAGCAATGAGAGCTTCATCAAGGAGGAGGAGGTGGAGGGGACATTGATTTTTTTTAGAAATATGTGAGGATAAAAGTAAAATACAGCAATGCCTGGAATGAGTTAAAGTTTTGGCTGACATTCTTTAGCAAGACTGCCGTTAATATGCAGTGCTGTTTTTGTCTCTGCTTCTGATTAAATCAAACCATGACTGTGAGATTTTACACAGTGCATGATGGTGCACTGCATCACCAGATGAAACTTTAGGATAAATTTTTGTTTTGAAAAGTGAATTAGACCCTTAAATATCCCATGAAACTGATAGAGCCCATTATCTTGTTTATTATTCAGGTCTTTAAAAAATCCCTTGATGCAGCAATAATTGCTTGCCTGAATCAACTGAATTTACGTAAAACAAAGTTTCAGCTACTTTCTTGAAAATATTTCTCTCAGGTCTATTACACTAAATGTCATTCAGAATAGTCCCAAGAAACTTGGAGAAAATTGCCTTTTTGATTTTTTCCCCTAACATACTGCAACTACTCTTTTGCAGTTTTATGTCCTTGTCATTCCACAAAGTATTAGCTRTGTTTTTCTACTGAGCTGCCATTGTTAGCCGTATAACTATTGCATAAGCTGCCCAGCTACATATCTGGAATTATAAAGTGGGATGGAGAAATCAAGTCAAGTGGTTGGCATTCTAGGCAGTTAACAGAATATAGCACGAGAAGGGATGATATTTGGTCCAGCCCTCCAGGCTCATTGACTTCAGCAATTCTCTCTGTTCATGGGCATAAAAATTCTCTAAAGGTCACACCCAAGGTTAAATCATGGGAACTTCGAAATGGGAAACTTTAAAACATACTTCTGAAAATAAAACAAAGGGCCTACTGAAACTAATGGGAAATTTTCCATTGACTTCAAAGGCAGTAGAATAGAATTAGAGCCATGAAACTTCATACATGGGAAAGGAATCTGTGACTATGATTTTGTAGTAGTTTCTCAAAATTATACATTTCCTATAGACCACCTTCTTTTACCAATTTTAATAATTTCTGGCTTCTCTTGAGGTAAAGAACATAGTCTTGCAGCCTAGTGCAAATAAACCTACTTCAAAAATATAGACTATGAGAAATAGAGCATTATAGAACTTGAATATTCAAAATTAAGCMATAAAATAGCTTACAGTAAAGTCTTTTAAACACTCTACTAACAAAATCAATGTTAATTTTGTTGAGAAAGCATACAGATGATAGATGCTATGATGACATATTAGCATTTGACACAGGGAAGAAAGTTACAGTGGAGGGATTTTTTATTTGTTTGGCTTTTTTTTAAAGAGGAAGAACATTCACATTCTCAAACTTCATTATCACATTGTGGCATCAGTATTAAAAAATAAATATTTCTCTACAAATCTTAGATACATTTAGAAGCAAACCTAAAAAGAAAAGAAAAAAAATAACCTTTTTAAGGTGCTAAGAATTATACATCTCCTTCTTATTGATTTCTTCAAATGTCTGTGTCATACCTTAGTCAGACTTCAGTTTGAAGTGTCAGAGTATTATACAGTATGTTCGCAGCCAGATGAGCCAATAAAATGGCTGTTTCCATCAAAGGAGAATTTGGCCCTGGAAGCAGAAATTCCTGAAAATGGGAGCGATACATTTGCATTCCTTTTTTCCTTGTTTTTTGGGCACATTCACATGAGTCTTGAGAAGGACTTTAACAGTGAGCTGTCATGTTGAGTTTCTTATATAGCTTTCTATGAACATTTCCACCAGAAAATCAATCCTAGGAATACAGAGCATTGAGCATGAACTCAAAAGCTTTCCAAGTGACTAACATGAGCAGCAGCAATTAATTACACTTTCAATAATAAACCTTCTCATAGCTGTAATTTCCAGAAGAATTTATTATAAAATCTCAAATAACAAATTTATTTTAGAATATAATAATATTTGAATCAAGAGCACACCAGGAACAGAATAAGAGGTGACTTTTTTTCCTGTTGTAAATTTTTGTCTCCATTTGAGGACTAAGATGGCTCATTCAATCCAACAAATAGTAAAAAGAGTTGCAAGTGGTGAAAGACAGAAAGATTATTTAACTTTGGCACAAAGTTGTCCACATAGTATTGTTGAATCAAGGGATTGGGGTAATCTTCAGCATTAGCAACATGAGGTTAATTTTTTTTGCTCATGTAGTAAAATAAACGCCATGAACTCTATCATGTCTCATTCAGGCCACATTAAAACCTGCATGCTGTATAATCATGTTGTAATTAATCCATATGAGTCTCAATATTCCAGGTTTATATTTCTTTTTCTTTCTTCTGTGCATATTTGACATAGTATGTGCAACTATTCCTTCCGGCATTCACTCTGCATTGTCATTCAAAACCCAAGAAGATAAATTCCCTCTGCAATTCAGAAAAGGCAGACTTACAACCTTTCAGCATTTAAAAAGGTTTTTGTCACCCACTGTCAGAGAGAACAAGGTAAAACCAGCATGGTCACTTTAATAGTTGATGCTTAAAACAAAGGTGGATTTGAATAGTTGCCTTGGCTTTCTGCAATGTATATTTGTGCTGTTCTGTCACACAGCACTATAGTTTCCAAGCTGTCTTAACCACAACATCAGGGGAAGTTGTGTGCTTGTTTCCCTGTATCCTTGTAAATCATACTGTCCATTTACATGCTTTCAAGAAACAAAAGAATTTCTGCAAGTGCTTTCATTAAATTGAGTTCCCCACTGGGACACCAGTCTTCTTCCCTCTACTTGCTTTGAATGACTCTGTCTGAGGTTGGGAGTAAAGGCTAAAAGGAAAAAAACCAAACCAAAATAACAAAGCTGGAACAGTCAAACCTCAGGCCATTAAGGGCCATGTCTTCAAAGCCGTGTGTCTAAGCAGAGAGGACATGTGGTTTCATTGATTGAATGCAGACTGAGAGACAGGAACTTGTAACTTTTAATTTTACTTGTGCTCCCGTCTCACTTTGCAATCCTTAAGCAACTTTATTTTACTCTGCAGAAGATCTAGCATTGTCTTTCGTAGAGTCACAACACCAATCCCAAAGGCCAAAGCAGATTTAGGACAGTCTTTGAGTTGTACTCATTCTAGTCTGCTTCAAGAGAGCAAGAAGGCATCCTGAAGGAAGCTCAGAATAACTGCCCAAGCTAGTACAATTATGTGCACTAAATCACACACGTGTGATTCTAAAGCCCTCGGCCTTACTCATATATCCCATTTATTGGGTCTTTTCCTGCATTTCTTGGAAAAGTCTGAGATGCTCAAAAGCTTTGCCAGAGCAGTTTCTGCAGTATGTATATTTACCACAGGTCTGTATGCAGTTCACAGCTGAACCCAAAACAGCAGCCTCGTGTCTCAATTTCTCAATCTAAACTGAAAAATAAAAATGCTTTTTGAAATCCAGGAGGAGGCTAATGATGCTTGTTGTGCCGTGGCTTTGCAAGGGATCGTTAGCTAACCCTGGGAACAAAAGTAGCTGAAGCACAAATTCTTATCTCCYCGGAGAAAACAGGGAGGGATTCACAGCAGGAAGAACAAACCATACATCACCTCCTAGCCAAGGTATTACCTTCAAGTGACAGGGTTGCCTGTGAGAGCAGGAGTCTGGACTCTGTGACCCAGGAGGTCAGCTCCAGGCCCACGTTGCCATAACACAAATGAACCAGGGAATTACCTTGACTCCTGCTGGCAGCCATCTGGTCAGGAGCATGGTCAGTGCTGCTGGGCCAGGACAGAGCTTCCAAACCCCAAACTGACATGAGTAAATGAGCACTAGGGTGAATACAATTGACTGTAGATGGTGTTAGGAAAAAAAAAAAAACCAAACCTTCAAAAAGGTAGCACATGACCATATGAGGCCCAACTTTCTGATTCCTTATTTTGAGGAGGGAAATCTAAAACCTTAAAAGTTTCAAAAAAGTATCAGAAGAGGAAAATGTCCCCTGTTTCTACCAGGATACTGGCTAAATGAAGTCTGTGGTACTGCTCCAAACCCTGTTTTTTTGCCTGTTGAACACAAGCAGCAGAGAACRCTTCATCTTGTTAATTTTTGTTACCTTTGTAGTGAAATATCCGGGGCATCCTACCCACACAACTTGATGGAGAATGCTGTTTTTAGGTGCTTGGCTTCATTTTACCTTTTATTATGCCCGGGAGAGATAGAGTTGTCATAAATATTTAAGTGGGAAGCCAGGTAGGATAATTGAATTAATCAGTCATATTTACTTAATGCTCATATTGAGTTTAAGAAACACATCCACTGGTGTTATGTCCTATTATAGGTTCTGACTTGCAACGTGATTTTACTGTGAGGCTTAAGACATGTGGCATGTCTTTTATGGCATCATCTCCTTGGACCAGTGAGTCTAGAAGTACTTAAGCTTGTCTTCCCCAAGCTGCAAGACTTCGTGATTATAGGTATGAGGATAAGGATTGCAAATGTAAATGCTAAGAGCTGTCCAGGCCATCACAGCATTTCTTAGAAAAATTAATTATTTCATCAACTAAACAGCACCATTTAGAGAGGCAGGGGTATTCTTCTTGCCATACATTAGAAGGATGGTCTCATTTTCCATCCTGTCTTTATCTACTGCTTCTAACTCTAAGGTAGTTTTCATCCAAAGAGCTTGTCACAGAAAAAATCAGTGTCTACCAAGAAGAGAGAATGAAGAGTGGAGTTTTTTCTGTCAGTGGAGTGACACTAGTCTCGCCAAGCTCCCCTTTTAGAGGCATGCCTGACTGCTCCTGGCTCAGTATTTAGTCAAAGACTTGGTRTCAGGAAAGAGAAACCATCACACGCGCATTGCCTCATCTTCACACCATTTTGGACTCTACTTCTCCTAAGGAATAGCTTTACGTTGCCACCTCATTTTTTACCATACCCATAGCCCATTCTAATGGCTGATGTCTGGACACTGCTGTCCTAGYCTGGATTAGAAAGGATGATGAGAAGGTGAATAATGATGTATACAATGACAAGTATGACTGTGCTCAACAGATCCCGGGATATAATTATGCTGCAGGAATAAAGCAGTGTTTGAACTCTCATGGCTGTGTTAACACTCTGAGATGATGTTTACTATGTCCTGCAGTAACTGATGCAAAAGCTGATCCGACTCCCTGAAAGAGAGGCTGCAAATATAACACGGAAAGAAAATAATCTTCTGGGACCACAAATTTGTAACTTCATTTTTTTTAGAGAAGAAAATGAGCAATCCTTGTTTGCTGTTACCAAGAATTTACTAAGTGCCAGTACCACAGCTGTCAAGAGACCATCTCTGGATTTTATTTATTTATCTTTAGGACATTCAACAGCAGAAAAATAGTGATTGCTTAGAAAATAGGCTTTAAAAATTGTGATTGTTATTACTTAGATTAACAAAAGCAGAGAGGAGTGAAAGTTTTTGGTGTGTTCATCCACAGAAAGGGGAAAGRGATTGATCAGAATTGGTGTTGATGTGTTATGGGTGGTGATAGAAGGAAATCAAACAGGATCAGAAGAAGAAAATATACGATTATCCTCTGCTTTTGCTTCTTTTTATCACTATATTTATTCTGAAATTTTTTTGTGATAAGTGTCTAATTTGGAAAGGGAGATATTTTTTCTAAACTCTCCTTACACTGAAGCACAAGCAAAGTTATGGATCCTACATGCTAGTGGAAGATGAGGATCTTTCTAAATATCTTACCTCAAAGGAGGTGAAGTGAGATGGTGAGCAAGTCTTCCTTCAAAGGATTGTGTTTGACAACCTTCCCAGCAGTCAAAAAGAAAACGACATAACCTAGAAAGTTCACAGACTTCCTATAGACTTTATATAGCAGCTGATTGGATGACCTCTTTCACCAAAGCTTCACTGAGAAGAACGATCCTGTTTATATCATTCAAAGAATAAAAATGGGATAGAAAAAAAAAATTATACAAAATTAGAGAAATAAAAATTACAGGTGTGTTCTAACTCAAACACTAGATTTGAAACAGTCTGAGTTTCAAGGAGTCTATATACAGACATTGTGGCTTGGGTTTTTCTCTATAGGAAAGGTGCAGAGGTCATTGAAGAAAAGAATCCAAAACATGACGATATGTTTCAGTTCCTTCTGCAGTCACTACTTCACTCTATAAAGTTTCCAGTCYTCTAAAGCTAAAGCAGAACATTGCTATTTAGGGAACCAAAACTTAGCCCTGGAAGCACATTTTTGCATCATCATTTTACCATTTTATTTTCGTACTTGCCTTAAAATCTCATGGCTTTAAAAGCAGAATAGACTGGTAAAGACCTTTTTGTTGCATTTGGAATGCTCAGGAGGAAAAAACAATTGCTTGAGAATACATTACTTGGTCAGTTTAGGTTTAACATTATATTTATGGTGATGAGCAACTATTCAGAATTTCAAAATGCAGAATTTGAGCTGTTTCAACGACTTTTTAGCGATCAGATACATTATAGCATGGCACCATATCTAATTTKTGTCWCAAWTACTCTGCAAATGTAATGGACAGGTCCATGCAAGCTGCATTTCTGTTGTTGTGCTCAGTCCCTAGCTCAGACCATGAGATATGACTGACTAAAACAAGCAATTCTCAGCTGAGACAGACCAACAGTCCATCTATCTCAGTGTTTTGTCTCCAGCAAAGACAAGAAAATGTTGGAGTTGCTTTTTGCTATCCAGTTTTGTCTTGTACACATCCAGAAGTGCCTTAAATAGTGGAACTAGACATATTAKAGGGTGCATCTCTTTCTCTTCTCTTTAAGGGAACCTTTTGAAAGACTAGTAAATTGCGGAACCCTTTCCACAGAAATTTTCACTTCACTATCTGCTTTGTAAAGGAGTATTTTTTGTTAGCTGTTTTACAGATATCTTACTAATTTTGATGAATCTCTGTGTCTCTTGGTATTCAAAATATGATTTTCACGCAAGAATTTTCCTAATACAGTGCTTCTTGTAAGGCAGTRTGAGTCAGAAGCTGCCCAGGTGAAGACTGGTATTTGCAGTTAATTTGCCACGGGTACCTATTCAAATCACTTTACATTTTCTTTTGTTCCAGTGCAACTCAGTGATTTGTGGAAAGTGAACTCAGAAAGTGACCAGAACAGCTACAGTGAACGTGTTTAAACTTTCAGTGCTAAGTCAGTCCTTATCTGTGCTTTAAAAGTAGTTGGTTATTAGTAATAATAATGAACGCTATTGCTTTGACAAGTTTTCCTCCTTCATATATGCCCTAAGCAGAAGATTTGAATAATTATTTTTTTTTAAAGAGGGCTAATGCTTGAAATATTTTCAGTGAATATAGAAACAGATTTTTTTTTTTCTCTTGAATACAGGATGGTTTTCTGCTTCACTGGAACAGAGGAGGGCAATATCTCCSAAGAGACTCAAAAGCCTTGAAGGTAGCTGGTGCCAGGGTAGGTTAGTTTGAGCATGTGTTTGGATAGAGCATGTAGCAGCATCTCTCAGGACGTATGGTTTTAGGAAATGCAGTTTATTTTGATTCAAACAGGAGGGAAAGAATTTCTAAAATAATACTTTACAGTAAACAAACTCAACTGCTGTGGGCTGAACTCCTACGAGTCAATAAGTCTTATCCATTCGAATAACTGTAACTTTTATTTTTTGTCCTTTACTGCTTCACACCACTTTTTGAGTTAAGGTCAGCTATTTGCTGAAACAGGTCAGAGATGTCTTGATAGATTTGGAGTGAAATGTCTGATAAATTCTTGCCAAATCCAAGCTGAAGGCATATGGGAGTGGTGGTGATGATGGGTGAAGCGTCAGATGACTTCCCCTCTTCGTATTTATTCTAATCCTCAGTGCCACTTTGTTGTCTAAGCTGTGTATTCTGCATAACACAACACAGATGCAGTAGCCCAAAGACAGAGGCGGAGTAAAAAGGGATTTTCACTGTAAGAAAATTTCCTTTGTGTAATCAAAGCAACATCTGCAGTTACTCAAGTTCTCAAAATCCTTTTTCCAGGCTGCTTATAGGCTCTTCTGCTGTCCATCTCTCCATAAAGCAGAGGATTTTTATATTTTTCCTCATCTGCTCTGTTTCCACACATGCATGTGCGCATCCAATGTATGCAATGAAACAGGAAGGTGCAAGCCCATGCCTGCTGTTATGCATGTAGCAATAGCAATATTTCCATGGCCATCAAAGTTGATTTGCTTTTTGGTTCCCTTGTTTTWTAATACCCTAAAAAAAAAGGAACATGTAGAGTTCAGAACTGATGAGCAGAGGTAAAATTGCTGAAAATACCATAGATTGCATGTAAAGCTAACACTGCCTTTATAATCTACATCAATGGGTTACACTAACTATACACCTTWTTGGCAGAAGTCTAAATAAAGAGCCTGTGCATTTAGTATGTAAAATTTTGGTGTAGACATAAAACAAAATCCAAGAATTCCCATACTTACAAAGATACTTGTATTAAGGGACCTACCTCAGTTTTTAGTCCATAGAAAAACCCATCAGCAAGCCCCCAAATCCCACAGCAGATCTTTATATGAAGTTCATTTAAAGTACCCAGAGGTCTGCATAGAAAACATGAGTGTCTTCTTATTTGATTCATGCAGTGACCTGAATAAATAGAGTGCTCGCAAACAGAAGAAAACAATAATTGCATTTTTGAGCAGGCATATTTTGTTGCCTGTAGAACAGCTTAAAACTCTATCTCACTTTTACTTTATATATTTCTCCCTCTGGTCCTCTCTCAGGTTTTATTGTGCACTGCCTCTCTGCCTTCCTGAACTCATTTGAGATGTCTAGTTTTGTATAAGCACAAAATGCTGATAATACTTTTGTGATTCCTTGCAATAACAACTGTGCTGAAAAGTAGCACAAGGACATGTATTGATAAGGACTCTGCTGCCTGGAATGATTTGGCACATGTCAGATGGAATTTGCGTTTGAGCTGAAGGCCAACTCCACGCTTCTGCACCTCTTAGGACCCACTTAAAAACTACTAAGAGGGTTTAAGTGGTTTGCGAGTCTCTTGTTGGCTGTCTGCACACGGCTCAAGATCACCCACCGTGAAGCACTAATGGCAGAGGGCTATGGTTTTTGCTTTACTATTGGGAGGTGTCGTTTGTGGGCCTCTCGGCAATTTTGATCGACTGATGCAACCACACACAGACCTCAAAGGTAAAGGGGAGAAGTGGAAAAAAAAAGTAGAATTGCTTTCTGTGTTCTTTTCCATCTTTGTCAGGATTCGTTCAACATGAAGGCTTTGAACTTCACAGTTGAAATAAGCTTAGGCAAGCTCTTTTAAAAATGTTTTAGGGCAGTTATTGAGAAAATATGACAGAAAATTCAGGACAGAATACCAGGGCTTTATTCTGCTCTGAGCTTCTTCTTCATCAACGCACAAAGATGGCAGGCTCTTTGCTGTGTATGTACTCTGTACATTGTGGAGAAAATTAGACCTATCGCCATTATTGTATCCTCTTTTCCCTGTTCATGGTCAGAGGGCTTGTGATTCAGTATATCAGGGGAAACTATTCACACAGAATATTCAATCCTACAGTCATCAGCATGGGGCAAAAGAAAAATTGGCTGGAGCAACACATTTCCAGCTTCTGGAAATGATGTCCGTTTGGCTCTGCTTTGTCTTTGAGCACCTTCTGTATTGGCAGCATCTCTGCTCCTTCAAGGAAGCAATGAAGACTGAAAAGTGACTTAAATCATAACTGCAGATGTAAACAACATTTCTTCTTCTGCTCTGTCTCTTCTTCCCCAGGGAACTGAGCTGCTGCCAGAAATTAAAGGCAGATAGTAGTTTCTTGGTTGATGTAAACTGTTGCAGTCAGTGTTTAAACATATGATCAGTACTCCTTCATCCTGCAGGAACAGTGCTCTTGATGGCTAACGCTGCCTGTATGTATTATTTTGTGATCCTTAAGAGTTCTCATGAGATTCTTGTGGTTTTAATTCCACAGCTGAGAATCACTGGGTTAGAAATGTCTATTTACTATTTCTAGCTTGCTCTTATTTCTACTTGTACCTAAAACTGAAGCTGCCTCATGTTAAATTCTATACCATGCAGCCTTCTTTTCTCAAAGAACTTTCTAGGTTAAATGGGAGATCTGAATGGCTCTTGGAGAAAGGTAGTAGTGTACCCTTTCACTAAGAGAACCAAATAAGAGCAAAATGCCAAAAAGTTTGCTCTCTGTCAGAATCAAGACTTGGGGAGGATTCACATCCCCATTGCTGCAAAGAAATTCTTTAATCCTATCATATTTTCTTCAATCCTTTTAATCCTCAGATGTATACATTCTTAGGATATGTGCTTGATCAGCAATACTAAAAAGAGGCAACAGGACTCCCTCACTGAAAATAGATATTATCACAGAGTTACTGGAATATTGAATGGCAATTAGCAAAAAATAAATGGCAGAACCAAACAAAAGTAAGTGAGGTAAAAAAAACTGTTAACAGTCTGCATCATTGGTAAACTACTGCCTCTGGTGTTTCTTTCCTCTCTGTACTCAGAAAAATCACTGGTTTTACTGGTGTCCAGTTAAACAGTGTATGGATGTTTTTCTAGTGCTATAAGATAGTTACAGTTGCAGCTATATCTTTAGAGTTTCATATTACTGATTTTTTTTTTTTTATTCTGATGATATGTGGGAGCATAAGTTGTTTCCTGTATGAAGTGCTCTGTGTTGTATCTGGAGCTGTGAGATTATTGCACTTTCTCCACCTGTGCATACAGAAAAGTGTAATTGGATCACTGGGAAAAGATAACAAATCCAGATCCCCAGGCTCTTTTCAGGCACTGTTGATGCTGAGATATTGTACAGTTGATAAATAATTCAGCTATTTAGCTGAATAGGGATTTCAGAGGCTTAGCCATACATTCTTCATCCATTATTTCAATAACTTTCCCCTTTTCTGTTAACTGACTATCTGATGGCAATGATGTAAGAATTTTGTTTGATAACCTTCTGTTTGCCCATGACAGAATGTGTCATATAAGCAAGATCTGTTCTGTATCTGGGCAAAATCTTTTGTTCACTGGCCCCATAAGTGACTACATCATACATGACAGGTCCTCTGAAGCAGCTAGGAGTGAAAACAACTTTATTAATCTTTCTTGATAGCTCTTTAGCAGTGTTTATGGAGTAGTTCTTAGAGCTGTGAAGGAGCAGCATGCTAAGTAATATTAAAATAGGAAGGAGAGACCTCCATCTGCCTTCGTTGGAAAGATGAACGTATGATGACACTTTCAACTTTATTTATATCAAGGTGCCTAAGAAATTGAGGGGCAGCTTGTGCCATATTTTCTCTCCAGGCCATATGCTACAAATATGGAAGACAAGAATATGACAGCCCACGCTCATTTCACTAAGATCCTAAATGAACGATACCCCACAAGGTAATGTGACGCCGTACAGGATCTCATCAATGATGTAGCACCATGCAACACATTTAAAATGTGTCAAAATGTTGTCTCCAAAGAAGCAGTGTTTAGCCACTTAGGTCACTAAAAGCAGCTTTTTCAAATTCTCCACAGACGTTTTGCCAGGTTGTGCACATATCTCTAGATAAAAGCAAACTGTTTGCTTCACATTGTAGAATAATTTATAGGTAAGGACCAATTTGCTTGAAAAGAAACAGCAGGTTGCCATCATTTTTTCTTAGTACAAAATGCATTATGCTAACCGCAGTACAGAATGCATGTGTTCCAAAAGGGGAATTATTTGAAATTAATTTAGTATTATTAGTTTTTCTCAAACAGTTATGCCCAGTTCTGTCAAGGAAAGCTGTAAGCCCTCTGGAAAATGGTCAAGAAGGAAAAGAAAGATTATCTTTCTATTTCTTTCACTGTGTTAAGTGCAGCTGTCCTGAGGCACATACTTCCAAAACAATTTTCACGGTTTTAAATTGTGGAATGTAAACACTATTTTACAAATTCTTTTATGAAATGGAATTGTGTCAAAACTTACATTTTGTGTAAAAAAGTCAATTTTTTTTTCTTCCCCTATCCTTTTTTCTCTCTCTGTCTCTGGTCACAAAGGATCAGAAAACATTGGACCTCAGGCACATTTCCTATTGAAAACATTATCAAAACTGACAAATCTACATGCAAGTTTTTGGCTTCAGTGAAATAATATATTTTAACGAAAATGTATTTTGTTGAAATGTTCCAGATAGCTTCTCATGTGAGATTCTTTTCATGTGCCATTTCCAGCTTCCTCAATCCAACTTCACATCATCACATGCTACATTGATGAGTTTATGGAGTCCTAGATGAGATCCATCAAAACTATTTCACCTAAGATATGAGAACAGCTTTTGGGGATGAAAGACCAGGAAATTAATTTACTGCCATACAAATAGATCATTCTCACTGTTTCACAAATYTGTTACCTTTTGAACACCGCAGCATTGGACTAGTGAAAAATTAGAGCAGGCCTTGGGGCAAGGTTAATAAAGACACCAATATCCCTTTGCTAGTGGGTGCAATACTCCATTTAATATGAGTCCTGGAGGTGATCATCTGTTCCTCTTTGCCCACTGGAGTGAAAATATCATGATGGTCACCATCTGGAGTAAACTTTCAGCAATCAGCAATTTTATAATGAAAGCAGGGATATTTCCTTACAAAAAGATGCTTGGGCTATCAATGACTTTATGCTGCCTTGAAGTCCTACACAACTCAGAAGTTCACATTGATTAAAAACCTGGAGCTCTGCACCTTTTCTTCTCCCTTGTGGTCTGTGAGGGAGTCCTGTCTGCTCATGCACAAGCAATTAAAGATTTTGCTTCTTGACTTGCAACGTGTGTCCTCATTAACTTTTACTCTAACAGCTACAATTAGTTGAAATACTAGGTTTGGCTGTTTCGTATGTTAGAATTCAGGAGTCCACAGGCAGGACATTCTTAGTGGCAGTTTTCCATTTCTAGAACTCCTAAAATGAAATTATCAATAAAAATAGGTCCATGCAAGATTAATTCATGCAGACAGTCATTCAGATTAGACTGGATGGTATGAAAAACCAAAAGATGAATTTGGATGGATATATTTTCTATTAGATGATCTACAGTATTTCATTTATGGGTTTTGTTTAATTTTTGTTTATTTTTAAGACTATTTAGTGACAAAATTTATTTTTACCTATGTGTGTATGAGCAAGGACAATTTTTTTTTTTTTGCCACAGACTGGAAACACAGATGTTTCTGGGTGCAGAGGTTTGTACATCACTACAGGTGATGTGGTCTTGGTGAAGTTGCAACATCAAATTTTGAGAATAACTTCCTTCTGTTACAAATCAGTAACTGTTAAACACAGGAATGAAGATAATATTAGTCTAGGTAGTCTCCACACCTGAACTTTGGCACTTCAACACCCCTTTGTGCAGGAGTCTGAGGAGCTGAGCAGGTTGTGTGGCACAGCCTGGTGCCTGACAGGATGACTGGCAGCCTTGGATTCATGGCCGCACTTGAGACATTAATGCTATTGTTCTTGTAGCTATTTCAGCCCTGCTTCCTGGAGTACAGCAGTGCTCTAGTGGTTATGTCTTGTAGTAGRTTCTCTCTCCTGACCTGTTACTAGTTGCTGTTAATCTGTACAAGGACACAAATCTGTTCTACCTGAGCTTTTTCCCCAAAAGCTTATCTTTTTTCCATTATTTGTTCTGTTTTCTCTCCCTCTCTCTTCCATGCCTCCTCATGCCTATGAAGTAATTTCACTCTGTAGTAACCTACAAGTAAAAAAATCTTGAACCATGAAGCTGGGAATAATGTTTTTGTAAGAATACAGGAACATTAATTTTCCCAGACACAAAGTCCTATACAACTCAATTTGTCAGGTAGGTAACAGAGATGCCATCGAACAAGTCAGCAGTCACAGACAGCTTCGAGGAAGAAGTGTGTGCATGTGTATGTGGACAGACAAAGTGGGAAGAAAAGAAGTCCCACGTTTATTTATTTATTTATTTATTTATTCATTTGTTTATTCGGGGGAGAGAAAGTTTCCTTCTGGCTTAGCTCCCCCTCCTGGCAGTCAGGAATTGGGCTGTATCAGGGTCCTATAGAACCTGTAGGCTACCCAGATTGCCAAACACAAAGTTCTTGTTCATTATAATAGCATGCCTTTTAAAAGGGGCTTTCCTGAAACCTGCATCCTTCTGGGCAATGTGTCCACATAATAATTTGCAGGAAGGTATCTAGAAAGAGAAAAAAGGCTTGAAGGACTAGAAGAYTACAAAAGAACAAGAAGGAGAAGGATGACATATTACGTCTTCACATCCATTGTTGCAAGATGTACCACTCTCTAAATTTTCTCCTGTCTCCACCAAGGCAGATCCAAATCAATTTCACTTGCATCCTCAGGCTGCCTGATCTGAGGTTTAGAGAATAATTATAAATTCAAATTGAGAGGTAAAACCAGAAATATCCTGATCAGAGTGGAAAAAAGCACAAGAGTTCAGTTGTGTACATTTGCTGAATCATTTTGCTAACAATATTGCAAAGACATTAATGCTCTTCTCTGCCAAAATCAACTCATATAGACTTCATTGTGTCTGTAAGAGTGTACAGAGACACTTAAAGTTTCCTTCCTATACTAGCTACTGATCATTATCCTGTCATCACTACTCACTTTACAGGAGGGCACCGAGGACGGCTTCTTCCTCTTTTATCTTTTTTACTTCACCTGTTTTTCTTCCCTGTTGCCTCTTCTTGCATAATACACACCCATAACTATGAAGCAGCCAGAACAGCAGGCATGCAAAAGGGCTTCCTATAAAAGCATTTTKATTCCTTTGGGTCACTTTCCTTGTGCCTTTGATGCAGAGATTATAGACTCATGTTAAAATCTGAACACAAAGCTCAAACCCAATTAACTCACAGAGAAATATATACAGTAAACTATTACCCAAGGCTCCTAATCACTTAAAAAAAAAACTAAACAAACAAAAAAAAAAACCCAAAAAACCAAGGCACCAGGATTTTCATTTATGTGTAAATATGAACTCAACTTATATGGAAAAAAGGGATTTTTCAGGTATTATTCTGTAATTTTTCYTGTTACCAGTTGATAGAAATACAGGGACATTTTTCTTAAGCGCAAGGAACTCTGTTCTGGATTTCATAGGAATGGAATTAGATTTGTTTTCTGTTTGTCATTCAATTCCAGATGTAATAGCCTCRTACTTACTGTATATTATAATTATGTAGAGTAAGATTATGACTTGATTATAACCTTGGTCTGCAGTACAGCCAAGAAAATTTATGCCAAATAGTTTAGTGCTAAATAAGAGTCACTGACCGGTAAAAGTGAAAAGAATAGGTATGATCATTTGGTTTTGATTTTTCTTCTCTTTCAATTTGAGTTGCATGGCACTCAGGTCCAGATAAATGGATGAACTGCTAGGAAAAGTGGTGCTGAGTGGTTAGACTATCAGAGAAAAAGCCTTGGATTATTATGACCTATTTTTTATTCTTTCAGGATTCCTTGAAGGAAAGAATAGCCAAGTATTCTTAATGTTATTCTCTCTGAAAAAAATTTATTGCCTTAATGTAAACCATGGTTAGGCTAATGAAGAGAGATAGCCTAGCTTTAGGAGCACTTCAAAACTCTGGGCTTACAACACAGGTCTGTAAGTATTCGTATGCAGACTTGGCTCCATGTGCTATCTTCTCCTTTTATTCTCTATTATCTTCCCTGAATATTGCTAGGTTCTCAGGTAGCCACAGGGACTTTGACTACATGTTTGGAAGGCTGCAGCATGAAAAGTGGGAAGGATGGTTCTGAGGGCAGCTTTGGAGATTCTTTAGACACCATAGGCAGAGCCAGTGAGACAGTATACCAGTCAGTGAGGTAGAAAAAAAATCCATAAGCAGATTGCTAGTGAATTAATTATTTTTCCCCTAAATACCACAAATTTATAATTGAACAGTATTTTCAGTAATATATTAATTATTTCATGACTATGCACAGCAGAGTGACAAGAGCTGGAAGTTGAATGGGTGATTCTGACCAGTAAAAGTGTGACTAACAGAAAACCTTCAACCTTCYCAAATTGCAGCCATATGTTTCAGCCTTTAAAAATCTTTAATCGAAACACCTTATCTTTTATCCAGTACACAAAGCCAGATTTTTTTCTTCTCCAGCTAGCATCAGTTATGCCAAAAGGGACTTTAAACAAGGCAGGTTTGAAAAAAAGACAGTGGGACAAAAATGTTGATCAGAAACGCCTCTTAAGTTATGAAAATAAATGTTTCCATTGATTGCAGGAACTACTAAGCCAAATTTTCASACTTGGCCACCTAAAACGTGATATTTTCTCATCTATTTCAATGTGCTTTTCTCAACTTCATTTTATCATTCCTTAAATCCTAATGGGATTTAACATCCTGGCTGCAGTAAGGTAGGAAATGTCTTATACAYTTGGAAGATATAACTTTTGTCTAAGGAGGATATCGTGAGAAATAATAGAAATCAAGTGTACAGGGGAGGAAATAGAAACAAAAATAACTAAATTGGTCATGGACAGATGTGTTATTATTGATGCATTTGCTTGTTGATTTCTTTAATTTTAAGTTAATTGTGACATTTGCCTTTTTCTCTTCCTAGATTGCTTAATTTCTGACTTCAAATAAAGAAAGCTACTGCCACCTATAGCTTGTGAGTCAACCCCCAAAATTTACAATCACAATAGCAAAGGAATGCCCTTAATTCCTCCACTTCCAAATTTCTACTTCTGCAAACAATCAGTAAATTTGCAGAGAGACTCAGTTCAGTACTTGCAGACATATCGAAAACAGAGAGCTTGCTTTAGGAAGCCACCATGACAGGAATGRGGGGGAAGCTAAGTGACTCTACCTGCCTTCAGTTTTGGCAGTTTACTAAAGGGAAAGCTGCTTATGCTTTTCCAGCCTTTTGGAATGTACAGATGATGGTTTTCCTTCACAGGGTCTCTTTTTTTTTTTTAATCAAGAAGATTTCCAACTCTTCAATCTTTTTAATGTTTTTGGGGTAGAGATTTCTGACGCGGAGACAAAACTCACTTTTGCATTAGGGTCCCAGACATTTGCTGAAAAATACAGCAACTATGAGCCCTACTATAAGTTAGAATTAAGCAGCTGTAAAAGACTACTGAAGTAAAACCTTTCCCAAAAAGGTTATTTAAGTACATTCAGTTTTATCTTTGCTTCCTCATTCTTTACCTCTGCCACACCACAGTCAACCCTGAAGTCATAAATATCTAGTTAGATATGTCCTTGTGCTCTTGCTTAGTACAATCATGAGTATTGTATCAGTTTATTAAGGACTGATATCTAGAGTTTAGGATATTGGCACCAATAAAAGGACTACCTTTCTTACCATCACAAGGGAAGAAAACATTAGGAAAATTTTAACAGATTTCTTATAGTAAAATCCATGTAACAAGAAAAGGAGACAAGCTCCAGAATCTAGTTTAGTGACTGTCCAATCAGAGCTCTTTTCCTTATAGCGTCTAATGAGAAGTGCTGTGTGCTTGCCCCAATTTGTTTGAATCGTTACTGARATCTTTAGTTTGGGTGCCACATTTACTTAAGTGAGAGGTGCACTGGACAGAGTACTAGAATGAGGTGAATGCATAAATCGGTTTTACTATCACAGTCCCTTCTTAGGAGATTCCCTGCAAACCAGGAACTGCAGCTGCCTGTGGCTGCATGTTCTCAGCTGGGCTTTCTATTACACCCAGGAATGAAATAAAACCTAATCAGTAACTGGACCTACAATCGGAAGCGATCTTAGTGCAGGGTATTGGCTCTGTTAGGAGGTACAGGCTGTCTCTCTCTAATGATGATGGAAAAGTGAGAGAACGACTATTAATACCCTGCGTGGTCCCAAGCATCTCAGAGGAGGCTCTGCATATCCATTCTCATTTTAAAAGGGGAGTGTCATGATGGATCAGAGCACTATGATCTAGATGGGAGCCAGGCCGTATTAAAGGCGGATAAACTGTCACACTCAGGCTCATGTTAGAATGTAATCCTGTTAAGGGTTTCTCTACAGTATCACGTCATCTGCCATAATTGAAAAGAAATCACTCTTGACTGAAATATGCCTGTGAGAGAGAAAACCATGAACAGCGGGGCACTTAATCTAACTGTTTCTATAAAAGGACAATACACTGCATAGGCTGTATTACAGTATTACATTTGCATATCTTTAAAATTTCAAGTCATAATGAGAAACAGGATTTTTCAGGGACTGACTTTTTATCTCCAGCTGTTTGAACCTTTTGGCTGATACCTGATGATGCTCTAGATAAATACAGTAATCTGAAAGTGCAAGGTTGAAGGGTTATAACAATTTGACTCCTAAGGATGCTTTCTACACTGCCAGTTCATGGGATTCCCAAAAGTAGCATTTGGGACATGTTATAAACTGCGCAGCTGTATCAGAAGAACAAGGTTTTGCGTACACCCAAAGTAAATTTCTTTCTGAATGATCTGGATGTTCTCAAATTGCTTGAATAAATATAAACATAATAATAATAAATAAATACATAAATAGGTAAGTGAACACCATTTTGAAACAGGATATTTTTGTTTACTAAAATTCTATTTTCTTGAAATCCCAGCCAATGAGTATTGATCTGGATAAACAAAACCTGGAAAATTACTGTGCTTATGTCACTGCAACTGAAAATCCTGAGATCTGCACATGCTTTGTACTTGCCAAGGTTTGTGTCCTTCATTAGGTCCAACTATGTATAATGCAGGGGGTTTTTTTTATAATCACTGGAAACAATATAAGACAAGATAGCATCAAACAACACAGTACCTTTCATTACATGCTTTAGAGAGTGGGAATGTTTGTTTATAGATCTGAATAATAAATAGTAGCTGGGAACATAAAAAGTATGCTTACAGGCTGAATTGTTTATGTAGCCATTCACAGATAACTGCGTAGCAAAATTAAAAGACGTATCTAACCTTTATGGTTTCAAAGAAAGTGTTCTGCAAGACTGCCATAGTTTGAGCTGATCTCCTAAAACAATAACTTAGCAGATGTGAGCCTGTTTCATTTAGTGGAAAGCAAGTTCTGAAATCTATTGACAGCACAGTTAACATCAGAATCAATATCAAGATGATAGTTTTAGCGAATACATGTCTTACAGCAGGATATATTACATACATGGACTACCATACTCGTTTAAAAGACTCTCCTCATAAGTCTCTAATTCACTACAGTGAGGTACAATAATCTGACAGTGTGCATTAATTTGGACAATATATATAATGGCATTACAGGAATAGAAGTAGAATATTCCAGAATTTGGTAGGAAATGAAAAAAAACATAGAATGTGATTAAATAATACAGCCCAGAGTCTACTCTGTCAGGTGTCAGTGAATAGCAGTCATTGAAGTCAGTGGTTCTGCAAAAGAAAAATAATTATCTGAGCAAAAATTTCCAGTTAAATGGTTTAGGTTTTGGATTGTTTTTCGTTTTAGAATTTTAAACAGACTCTGAGAGAACAAAGAGAAGGTACAGTATGCGAAAGCAAGTGATAGATCTAGCCTTCAGTGAAGTCACTGAAAGTCCTTCGGTCATTGCAATGACTTTGCATCAAATCTATTTCAAGACTATTTAACACTAATATTACGATAATGTTTAATATTAATGCCATTTTTTCCCTTTTTTCTCAGAAATCCATAAGCTTTAGAATAGTCTTCTGATGGGCTTGATCTTCCCTATTAAACATTTCATGCTATTCAGCTTTTTCTTTTCTCTTTCCTTTTACAGGCAGCCCAGATCTGGCAGATAGCTGATATGAGGACTTTGCTGACTTCAGAAAGCTGACAGACACCAACAGATTTCAGTGAAATATCCCTCCAAGCACAGAGACTTTTGTAGCTTTAAAGTAACCTGTTGTTCATCTGCAAAGACATGGCTCCTGATTCTTTCAGCACACATGGAGGAAGGCTACAAACTTTGTAACCCTGGCTAATAAGACTGTGTGTTCCTTATCAAAAGTAGGAGGTRGGCTAATTAGAAAAGGATTGTTTTATGCTTAGCCTCCAGGACTTCAACTCTGGCCTGAACACTGGGCATAAATAGAAGCCAATTTTAATGACTTGAGATTTTGTTACCTGTGCTTTATTATTGTTATCAGTTCTTAAACAATTTGGTACTTTATTTCTTTAAATTAGAAATGGGTTCATGGACTAAAATGTGGCCCACAGATTGGGGTCTTCTCATGAAATCATGGCTTATCTTTTCCCTGGGGCTCTACATACAGGTCTCCAAAACTCTGGCCTGCCCAAAAGTGTGTCGCTGTGACCGAAACTTTGTCTACTGTAATGAGCGAAGCTTGACCTCAGTGCCTCTTGGGATACCGGAGGGTGTAACCGTCCTCTACCTCCATAATAACCAAATTAATAATGCTGGATTTCCTGCAGAGTTGCACAATGTCCAGTCTGTGCACACAGTCTACCTGTATGGCAACCAGTTGGATGAATTCCCCATGAACCTGCCCAAGAATGTCAGGGTTCTCCACCTGCAGGAAAACAACATTCAGACCATTTCACGTGCTGCTCTTGCTCAGCTTTTGAAGCTGGAAGAACTGCACCTGGATGACAATTCCATCTCCACTGTTGGCGTTGAGGATGGGGCGTTCCAGGAAGCCATCAGCCTCAAGCTCCTGTTCTTGTCCAAGAATCACTTAAGCAGTGTGCCAGTAGGCCTTCCGCTGGACTTACAAGAACTTCGAGTAGATGAAAACCGAATTGCTGTCATTTCAGACCTGGCCTTCCAGAATCTTACAAGTCTGGAGCGTCTGATYGTGGATGGCAATCTCCTTACTAATAAAGGCATAGCTGAAGGCACTTTTAGCCACCTCTCCAAGCTCAAGGAATTCTCAATAGTTCGGAATTCACTGACTTACCCTCCTCCCGATCTTCCAGGTACACATCTGCTAAGACTTTACTTGCAGGACAACCAGATAACCCATATACCACTTACAGCCTTTTCAAACCTCCACAAACTGGAACGTCTTGATATTTCCAACAATCAACTTCGGATGTTGGCAAAGGGAGTATTTGATAATCTCCATAATCTGAGACAACTCACTGTAAGGAATAATCCCTGGTTATGTGACTGCAGCATTAAGTGGGTCACTGAATGGCTCAAATTTATTCCTGCTTCCATCAATGTACGGGGTTTTATGTGCCAGGGACCAGAGCAGGTCCGAGGTATGGCAGTCAGGGAACTCAACATGAATATGTTGTCATGCCCCACCACCACCCCTGGTCTGCCACTAATCATCACCCCAGTCCCAGCTACGACCATGCCAACTACATTAGTTCCCAGCTCATCATTTCCCCCCTCAAGTAGTAAATATAATCCTCTCACTCCCATCATAGCCACACTCCCCACTGTGCCTGACAGGGAGGACAGAGAAAGGGTGACACCTGCTTTGTCTGAATGGATTCAGCTCTCCATCCATTTTGTGAATGACACTTGCATCCAAGTCAACTGGATGTCACCTTTTAACGTGATGGCATATAAACTCACATGGGTTAAAATGGGCCATAGTCTGGTGGGAGGAATTGTTCATGAACGAATAATCAGTGGTGAGAAGCAGCAATCAAGCTTGGTAAATCTGGAGCCCAAGTCCACTTATAGGATTTGTTTGGTTCCACTGGATACTTATAACAATTACCGAACTGGAGAAGACACTGTCTGTTCAGAAGCCACAACCAAGGCTTCCTTTTTGAATGGCAGCAACATCCCTTCCAGCCATGAGCAGACGACTTCTCAGAACCTAGGCTCCCCATTTCTGCTGGCAGGGTTGATTGGGGGTGCAGTGATATTTGTCCTCGTGGTCTTGCTCAGCATTTTTTGCTGGCATATGCACAAAAAAGGTCGTTACACCTCCCAGAAGTGGAAATATAACCGGGGCCGTCGGAAAGATGACTACTGTGAGGCAGGGACCAAGAAGGACAACTCCATCCTGGAGATGACGGAAACCAGCTTCCAGATTGTCTCCTTAAATAATGATCAGCTCCTTAAAGGAGATTTCAGACTGCAGCCCATTTATACCCCAAATGGGGGCATTAACTACACAGACTGCCACATCCCCAACAACATGCGATACTGCAACAGCAATGTCTCAGACCTGGAGCACTGTCATACGTGATAGTGAGGGAAGATGGGGGTTTCCAGGACAAGGAGAGAAAACTCTAGAAAAAAATAAGCCCCCCAACAACAATGAAAAAAATTACATTTGATAAATGTTACACAGATGCATTTATGCATTTGAATACTCTGTAATTTATACGGTGTACTATATAATGGGATTTAAAAAAAAAGTGCTATCTTTTCTATTTCAAGTTAATTGCAAATGGTTTTGTAACTCTTTGCTTTTTAAATCTTTAAAAAATATTGCTGAGTACTGTACAGGGTTGTACAATAAGAACCCAATGTCATGGCAAAGGAAAGAATGACTCATTCTTCAAACATTAACCACTTTGCTGTCGAAGCTGTCTGAGGGATGTTAAGTTTCTAGGTGTCCTGGAATACAGGAAAAGAAGTGCATATTAAAACAGGGTCGCYAGGAACAGACAAAAGCAATTCAGATAAAATGGGTACAACTCTTGTGACTTGAACCCAATAATTGCTGTTGAGCTTCAAACAATTGGAATACATCCATTCCTCTTTGTCAGTTCTGCATTCCTCACCTCCAACTGAAAGCTGGAGTTCTGAGTGCTGCCAAAAACGCTACTTTCTTGTTTGATCAGTTTTCTCTCAATCTACTTGGAATAGGAAACGTAGAAGGAGCTCAGTGTCAAACTCAAAGTGACCTTGATTTCTATTTGCAAAGGTTGCTCTGAAAATGTCCCCCAATACTAGATACTTTATCTTAGAAATTKTTCCTGCTTTTCCTTAGAATTAAGAAGCTTTGGGCATTCTCTGGACCCTTCTCAGTGGGAGGTGAAGGTTATGTAACAGAATGTAATAGAGAGCTGTCATTAAGTTGCGCCTTTTTTTAATAGGGAAGCATTTGTTGACACAGCGTGTTCAGGTAAAGCCGGAATGAGGGAAATTCTGAGTGCTCTCAGCTCTGCAGTACTCATGTACAATTTGAAATCTAAAAGTGTGTATTGATGAAAACATGGTGCAAAATATAATAACAATGGAAAGGTTTTGCTATTAATTTGTATGGTTCGAGCTTCATTTGACTTAAGGCTCTGAGTTATGTTCAGTATGGAGAAATAGAAAAAAAAAAAGAAAAAAGAGAAAATAAACAAGAAATATATTATAAAAATTTATTTAGTCCTGGAAAGACCTCCAGGGCTATTATGAACTGAAATATTTTCAGTGGTGAGCGTCATGTACAGATCCTGGTGGGTTTTGTTTTTTGTTTTGCTTTTTTTCCTCCCCAATAAAAGTATACAGAGACTAACATTAGCTAAGGATTTGATTGACTAAGGAATTTTGAAAACACAGGTACACAGTGTCCCTCTGAATTACCCTTTTTTTTACCTTAAGCATTTTCAAATTTTCCGTAATAATTTCTGCTTCACCAGAAGTAGGTGGGYTTAGAATTTGCTTTTTTATACCCTCAGAATCTTTAGCTACGATATCTTCTCAGTCCTGGAGCTTTACATGCACTACGCAAAACATCATGCTTGCATTAAAGCCATAATGCAGCTCTCAAAATTATGTAATGGTTCAGCCAGTCTACTAACTCAATGGCTGCCAAGAACTGTGGCATTCTTGCCAGCTCAGTGGTGGAGTCTAATTCTTTGGGGTTTTTTCAGTTTGCTTTTTAATGTAGCTAATTTTCTCCTGAGCTTGGGGACAGGCTAAAGAGCGCATCACATCGGAAAAAAAAAGAAAAAAAGAAAAAAAAGATAGAGACAAAACTTCCCTGAGGTAGTAGGGAACCAAAGAGAGAACATTTTACAGCGATCACCTAGGGATGGACAGGAAGTTGCTGCATGTGGATTGGAAATAAAGGCTGAAGCACTTTCACAGTGGAATGCTTAGACTTTTCACTTTATGAAGCTCCTTACGCTGGAAGAGAGAGTTTTAGTCCTTTCTTTTGCTCATTTCACTCAGCACATTCTTGAAACTCAGCAGTCTATGAGCATGTATTTCCTGCAATTCAGATCACATGGTAACACTCATTTTCTGCAATGACAAAATGAATCCAGTTATGATTGATGGCAAAGTACAACCATTTTATAAGGAACAACATCTTCCCACCAACATCTTTTAAAATCACGTTTTGAAATTCTACTCTATATCCTATATATTTGCTACTTTCTTCAGCTATAGCAGGTATTCTAAGCAACCTGTTTGGCTACTATAATAGTTAAGTCACTAAAATTTTGCTGATTAAAAGTTTACCATATGATTTCAAATAGCATAATTCTAGGTCAAAATGTCTATGCAAAGTGCGGGGGTTTTTTTGTGATCTATTTACTGAAGATGATGATGAGATCAATACTTTTGGGCTTTGGCTTTTGGTTTTGGTGGTTTTTTGTTGC
This sequence comes from Parotia lawesii, assembly GCA_003713295.1. NCBI lineage: Eukaryota > Metazoa > Chordata > Aves > Passeriformes > Paradisaeidae > Parotia > Parotia lawesii. Next base: position 3,452,383 of record RAHM01000062.1, read on the forward strand.
TGTTTTTTTGTTTGTTTTGTTTTGTTTAACATATTGTAAGTGTCACAGCTCAAAAGACAAGCAGCAAATAGTTGTGCTTCTGCACGCTTCTGTTGCATGCTGGAGTTTTCCTGAAGTTCAGCAGAGCCAGAGATTCCCGTTGGGTGTGGACATATAGTATTTAATTCCAATGAAATAACTGGTTGTACATTCAATTTCAAAAGGCCTCCTTTGAAACTACATGCTTACTAGTATTTTGTACTTCAATGATTGATGCAGGAGGAATCTTCTGTTCTAGACCTCAGTAGACCATAGGCACCTTATTTGTAGCAATTGACTTATTCAGGGAGTTTGGCCTGTGCTGCAGGAGTTTGGCCTGTACTACAGGTGAATGATCCACAAGCCCAACCGGATGACAACAAATCTGGTTACTTATCTAATAGGGTGAAAACAGAAGGCATTCACAAACGGTTCATTTTGATCTTGAATGATGAAATATATATATATATGTATATATATATAAATATATATATATAAATATATATATATATATATAATATATAGACTATTACTCGCTTACCTAGATCAAAAACCACAGTGATATTAAAGATAGCATAGTTTGTGTTTCTTTTCAGTGTGAAGAAAAATATCTCTCTTTTTATGGGATATTGACAAAAGTTTCTTTATTATAAAGACTCTTCTGAAAAAAAACACAGCGAGGCCCTTATACAAAAATTTGTGGATAGAGCTGGGAATATCACCTAAAAAATTCAGAGGTGTAGTCAACTGAAGGGTCATATGTTCCATTTGAAGAATTTTTCTCCCAATTCTAATTGTTCCTTAGCTCCAAGACTGTTAATGTATTTCAGCCTACAACAGAATTTGGTACTTCTCAAAATGTCAGTCACACAAACATCTGAGATTTCATTTCAGGTCCCACCTAGATAAGTACATAACGAGCAAATTTCACAAGATAAAGTATTAAGAAAAAGTCAGAGTTAAAAATAGACAATGATCTTTTGGCAGTGTAAAGTTTAACATTAGTAGCTTTTTCGTTGGAGTTTGTAAAAATTGGGTGATCTTCATGCAGGACAAATATCTGACCACACATAATATCTAAAGGCTGTAGAGCAGAAGTGCCAAATATGTGCATATACAACTCACTGAAAATGTTCACTTTTAAGTCCTGATTTGATCAAGTTTGTTGGATATGGGGACAAATTATTTGTTTTCAGACAAAATCTCACCCATCTTCCATTGCRTACAGCTAATAGTTACCATAGATGTGCAGAAAGATTGGTGAATAGAATAAAATAAGAGTTTAAGTGAAATTGTGTTAAAGAAATATCACGACACTGCTGTTCCCAGTGCTTAGGTTCCTTCTGAAGATGTATTTATTTACAAACAGGTCCTTATTTTCATGGATTCTGTCACTTTAGCAAGTGTTCCTTGCATGTGGCTTGCTGGCAGAAACAAACACCTGATTAATGCATGGACTTTGTGTTAACAGGTTCTTATTGGAACATTATTACTGAACTTCTTTATAAGAATATTTGAGGAATAAGCTACTTTGAACTGAAAAGATATTTGCAGTTTTCCCTGTAAGCCAATAAAGGACTACAGTGAATGTCATGTAAAACAGAAAAATGAAGTGGCATATGCTATTTGCTACTAAAGTATATTTTTCTCTCAATAGTTTTCTTTTTTTCGTGAGAGCAATTTTCTCCCTCTGAAAAATTTATTGATTTTAATTTTGCAAAGAAAAAAATTTCATGCATATTGATATTATTGTTTTAAGGGTCTACATAAGGCACTTTACTAATGACATTGAAGTGAAAGTTCAGTCTCAGCTTTTGACAGTAAAGTGGTTAATTCCCATTGAATTCTACATTTATAGTACTTCCTCACCTTAAATTTAACATGGAGATATTAAAGTTTTTCTTTAGAACATGAGAATAATGGTTTTACACATGACTTATCTTTACAGCTCAGTGGAAAAACAAAACAGAAGTGAGTGCCAAAACCAAAAGTTACTGGCTCTGAACCTCATCAAATCCTGCCTGATGCTCTCTTCTAAACACAGAGATAATCCTAGGAAGCTGATGATCACTCCTTCCCTGAACTCTATTGAACAGGGCACTTTGTATCCCAGATGATACTACAGGCAATATTGAAGCATTTGGCATTAAACTTTTGTACAGCAGAGAATATTTTGCTCTTTAAAGGGATGCTGGCTAGTACTCCGTATGGAAAACTAGCAYAGAAGAGATTTGGCAACCTTTTATTACACTGGGGCTCTGTGGAAATGTGCCTCATGAGAGCTGAATTCTGATCTTCTCAGAAACAGATAAGCTACTAAACAAATTTTTATCATGAGTTGGTCCCAAATATCTGAAGATAATCTTTCATAAAATTGATTTTAAATGAGATATGCACACTTGATTCTGTTCTGTGTTTGGTATACTTTCTATCTTTAACATGGAAAAATAGATGGTTTGAAGTCTGCGTTATCTGTTTTCTGCAATCTGCCATGTTGCACGCATTGTTAACTTCAAAACCTCACTATACACTATATATTATCTTGTTGACATATTCAGTAAAGAGTTATTTAAAAAAATACAACAATCTTGCTGTATTTATATGAGCAAGTTAATTAAAATAAGGATGTGGGTATCTGAAAGGGACAAAAATTATCAATCTTTTGTACTTTCACTCATGGAGATATTTTCAGATGTTCTACTGTCTCTTCAGTCCTCTCTTCAGTTTCTAAAAGACAAATATCATCTGTCTCTCAAAGAGTTAAATAATTTGTTACCTCAGTTTCTCAGATATAATCTTATCTTTAAAACGTTATCTCTTTCTGATATGCATATAGAAAAGCAATGTAACATGAGAACAGACTGTACTCCAGTGTTTGCAATTAATAGGTACACTTAAGGAGCTACACATGTCTATAACAAATATATATATGTGGAAGCTGTGACTCATTATATGCATAGCCATTTGATAAATGCGTTTGACATTCATCCATGACAATCATGAATCTGTCTTTTAACTATTATTATCTATTTAATCTGTTTCCTTGACATGAAATATGATTTTTTTTCCAATTCTCCCTTCAAAATTGTTCTTTAAGTTTCAGAATGCACAACATTCATACATAAGCCTTAATAAATTTTTGTATAAAGCAAATCTTATGCATAACATATATGGTAATATATACTCTATATATAAAGAGATGCTTTGGCTACTTAGAAATGGAAATTTACACTCTTCTACTTCCATATACAAGAATTAATTTTTTTCTTTACCAGAAAGTGAGATATTGAATGTTGCAAGCTATGTTATTTCAAAGCTTAGAAATTTAATATTGCTGAGTGTCACAGTTCCTCAACAAATTATCTTACTCTCTTTCTTAACCCCTGAGTATCATACAAAAGTACTGGGGGCTGGTGTACAATACATCCACCCCTACTCCTCCCCTTTTTCCCCTGTAATATGCCTCCCCTCATTTGATGTTTCTACTGAACCACCTGAGACCCTGGTAACTAAACCTACTTGCCTTGCCATAGGAAGGTGGACAACATAGATAATGAAAATGACAAACWCTTGCCATCAGTTATGTATCTCTGACAATGAAGGCATGATCATTTTCAATTGACAATATTTTCTGTCAAAAAAGACTCGACAACCACTGTCTTCATCAGGTAATCTTTTAATAACCTAAAGTTATTTTTTTGTAGTAAAGATAAAATTTTATTTTTAATACTTCTAAGCTCAATTATCTGGAGTTGTTCATACACACGTGCAATTGCATATAAATTTCTTGTGTACAGAGGATTTAGCTACAAGGATCTCCAGAAGAAAGGACATGGAGGAGTATTTTTCATCATTGTTCAGTCAAAAAATTTTAATATTTCACTTTAAAAAGGGTTCTTCCATTGAAGAGGAGTTATGGTACCATACGGAGAAACTGCATTCCACCATTAAAGTATGAAACAAATATTTCAATTAAAATTCTACTTGAAATGCCACTGTCAGCAAAGGCTGAAACTAAAATTCACTAAAATACTTCCATTACACACAGAGAGAGAGACTTGGTGAACTTTTTAGCAATAATTTTCATTCCTAAAACAAATTACTACATTTTTAATGGTGAAATCCTGACCCCATTGATTTCAACTATAAATCACAATAATATACAACAGAAGGATTAGTAAACGTATGCAATATGACACATGGTATAACACGTCACACTATGTATCCCCAAATGAAGTACATCAACTGAGTAAGGCAGTAGGCCTACGCCTCTCTTATGAAAAGCTGGGAAAGCTGTGAAACAGACTGCGCAGAAAATGAGGGGAGACATAAGTATGTACTGAGCAACGCTGACCAATATCAAGCCATGGAARATGAGGATGTTTGAAGCCACAAACGGGACACTGAGCATAGCAAGAACCCTCTTTTTCACATAAACACATACTTTTTTGCTTATAACTCCATATTACAGCTAAATTGTGACTGAAAAAATGCATGTATGAATATTGAGAGTTTATAGAATAGTTACATTTTGGTGGGGACATCTTATACAGACTGAGAGCCTTGACTTTGTCCACTGTGTCTATTTACCTTCTCCACATAGAAAGGATTTGGATGAAGAACAAAAGTCATGTTGATAACACTATCCTGTTTTACTAAGCACAGAATGCCTTGAAGAATTAAGACAGTATATAAATTATTATGCAAAAATCCAACTCAGATATCCATGTGTGTTTACAGCTTTAACATCCTCTGGGCAAGAAGCCTCCATGCTAAATTATTAGCACTAAGGGGAACACAACAATTCTGGTAAAGCACAGTTGCCAGAAAGATTCTGTTAAAATGGTGTATTTCTTGAGTGAAATCAGTAGTTCCTCTCCTACAAACTTGGAACAGGTGACCACACAGATAAATAAAATTCTTTCTGATGAGGATTGGAACAATGTGTCCAAACTTGGAATARTATAATTTTCCTACTTTGAAAATACCTGCTTGTGATGACGGAAAGGCAGATTTTGTTCTGTGAAGATGAAATACAGCAATAATGATGGACAGAATATAGAGATATTTCTCTTTAATGACATTTTATGAACATGATAAAAGACATATACATATGCTATATACATATATATTTGTGATATAATTTTAAAATTCCTTTACAATTTTCAGACTCTTCAGATGAAATCCACTTCTAACACATGTGCAATATTCCAAAATATTTAACTCTTCATAAATGGCTGTAATCTCTTTAAATGAGTAGTTACAGAAAGTGCATAGTGTTAGCTCAAAGATTTAGCTGTAGTAAAAAAAAAAAAGGAAAGAGAAAGGAAAGAAGAAAGGAAAGAAAGAAAGGAAAGCAAGGAAAGCAGGGCACTGGCATGTGTTTGCAAGTGAGGACTGCAGAAGCAAGGCATGAAAATGATTTCATTTTCAAGACAACACTACACCTTACAAAAAGCACATATGAGTTATCAAGGATATATGACTTAGAAAAATAAACAAGTGGAAACGTGAGTAAGGGGAGATATGCCATATCATAATAGTTATTTTAATAGTATACAGTTAAGTACTTTAGRCAATTGAAAAAAAAAATAGTTCATAAAAGTATTGAAGCTTTTCATATTTCCCATCCCTAGTGAGCATATATTCTATTTCCAGTTCACAAGAAAGGAGTTTAGATGGCTTTTTACTCACATCTCCCTAGCAGGTTAGTTTTGAAGCCAGTATTTTCTCTTTTTTTCTTTTATTGGTCATGATGTTTATTGGAAGTCTGTGCATGCACTGATTTATTTTATCAGCTATGAATATTTTGAGGAATAGTCTACTTTATGTGCAATACTTGCTTTCATGAGATACAAGCAGCAAATATATGTCTAGAGCTTTCTGATTTTGTTTTGGCTTTCCTTTTTATAATTTAACATTAAAAAAATAGWGCAAATTTGAAGTAGAGCAAATTTTAACTATTTTCTGCTGTAATTACAGCAGTGGTAAGACCATATTCTTTCCAATAGAAGACAAAATTTAAGAATACTGAGTTAAGAAAAATTATCTAAAAGAATTTTGATATCAATTTTCAGTTGAATTAGTTATTTTTCAACCTTTATTTACAATAGTCATGCTGGGAATTTGAGCTAGAAACACTGGGTGTCTTGGGGTGACTTTGTGATGTTGTATCCTGTAAACTCAGGTTTGTGGTTATAGGAACTTTGGGTTCATAGGTTCAGTTTTACGGATTATTATCAGTAGTTGCACAAAGAGAAGGGAACAAAGGTTTCTACTTCCTTGTTTAGGTATCAGATACCTTTTTGTAGTGATCAAGGAGGAAAGACAGCTACTTTACAGAGATCTCCCTCAAGAAACAAGGTGTCCAGAACAGAAGGAAAATACCTGTAGTCATGACATTTCTCTTTGATGACTACAGAAGCTGGCAGAAGTAGAGCTGAATCATACTATGAGGGATGCAGTAAATTACAGGTKTTTGCATCATTATATAGGACCTTTGGTTTGTCCAGGACCCTACTGAGGTATCTTCACTGAGGTTCATGCTCTTGGAGGGCTTGTGTCAAAAGGCAGAACCCATGCCCATAAAAGCAAGGAAGGATCTAGGTTTAACTTTGTTTTGCCAGTCTTTAATTGCTCTTTTCTGTAAGTTCTGGAGTGCCAGCTACACGACAATGTTCAAGAAGGAGTGCGACAAGGTGGGTTTGAAAGGTCACATTTTCGACAACTCTCCTTTAATCAATGCAAATATTAGTAAGGTACTCACAGGCAAAATTCCAATCCACAGCAGATGTGATCATTATGTTAGCCATCAGATCAGACACTAGTTTAGATGTCTATTACTTTTCTCYCTTGTTTCTTGTCAAATTAATTTTCTTAATAACTAAAACTAAGCAGTTTGTACTTTTGCTTATTTGTCACAACATAAGGAAAAGGTTTCTACAAAACCATTATACCTTCAAACTGAGATGATTACCCAGCAAAGCTAAGCTACAGAACTGCTGCCAATTCAKTGAACCATTTGTCATGAAGTAATGATCTTCTGCTGTGATATCAATTCAGTTTATATCCAGTCTATGAAAAATCCAAAGGCACCAATCTCACAATTTCTGTTGCTTTTGCCTCGTTTCTTCTATGTCACATCAACCTTCTCTAGCATGACTGGCTTAGAGGAYAGATTGCTGCTTGATGCCTCRTATGGTTATCTAGGTGTTTACATTTAAGATTAAAACAAGAAAAACAAAGCTCTTTTCTCATTGCCTGCATTTTTGAGCTGCTCTAGTAGTAATTTACTCCGTATCTGCCCACTGCACTATTGGTTTCTCACCATTTTACACACACACACATAAACGTGTGCACAATCACACTGTATTTATAGGGTTTTTTATCTTTATGTATATTCAAATACTCAAATATACAAATACATGGACATATGGTATGCATATCTGTAGTAYAAATATGATCTATGTTGATTCCATTACAGAACTTTTGCTCTGGGTTTGTGCATCAATTCAGTTCCACCTGAATTGATGAGCTGCTTCAAGGCAGTAAAGATACAGAATAGCATGAATGTGTTTTGAAGAGCTGTAATGTCAGTATTAGTAATGAGTATGTTTTCAATAATGTATGTGCTTTGACAGCCTATGCACTAAAATCTGAAAATTATAGAGAAGATTATCACAGCTCCTGGAAGTAGATAGTGTGCGCCTTTTGGAATACACTTTGGAATGCACCAAGCACATTTGAGGAATCAGTTTATAGCAAGACTGTTCTGTGTGGTCACTAAGTAAAGTGTAGACTGAGGACAATGAGGGAGAAGGCAGTATGAAGCTGAAACCCAGTATGAACAAGAAGGGAAAAATTCAGATGTTTCTACATCATTAGCATTACAGTTGACATTCTATGTAATTTTTTTCTCTGTGGTCTATATTTCTTTCCCTGTATTTGACGGTTTTTCCTTGTCATAGGAACTGTCTTCTAACTCACTCTTCACCTTCTGCTTCATGAAGAACATGATTTTTTATACAGGATTTTTGTGAAGTGCCCAAAATGAGCTCTTCTGCTATACATGAGCAAACACATTTGTGTGTAGCAGCCCAAATGGACAGTGTTCATTGCCATTCATCCTCCTCAAGTCATTAATCTAACTGTTTGAAAAAGATCTTTCTGAGATGAGCCACACAGCCAGTGCGCTATTACAAGAAAACTTAGAAATTTTCTGTGTTTTCTTTCAGTGTTTCATTTTGGAGTAATAGTAAATGAACTGATACATGTAGTGAAGTTCCTTCTAGTTTATGAAGTTCCAGTAACAGGCTACTCTGAATTCAAAGATGKTTTAGTATTTGGAGCAGGGGTGGAGACAGAGAGATGGATTTGAAAGATAGAAATTCTGCTGATAAAAAATGTCTTTTAAATAAATATGGGCCAAAATATAAGAGCTTTTTTCAGACCTAGGGTATATATACACAATTGTGCTAAATATAAAGATGCAAAAATTTCTTCTATTTTTTTCTCAATTTGTGAGTATCAGTTAGGGTTGCTGCTTATTTTAAGTGACTCAGTTAGTACAGCATTATTAAATTTTTGCACAGGTTGAGAAAAATTCTTTGTTTCATTAATTTTCCTACTATTTATTTCTTTTAATTTTGAATTTTCTTTTTCCATTTTCTTCCGCAAAGGAACTAGAGTCTGCTAAGTTGCAGTGAATTTGGAAAGCTGCATGCTTGTCAGTTAAAACAAAATATCACAGTAGACATTCCTTCACCTTGCTATAGAAGATAATATGTTTAGAGAAATATGAAAGCCCCAATAATCCAGCAAACAGTTTGATCAGGAGAAAAAATTTATCAATGTTTGAAAGACTGATGTTAATTTGAAGTAGTAAAGAAATTCACTGTCAGATGAATACTTCCTCTGCATTAATTCTAAAAGATGACATGTACTCATTTCAATTTAGATTTAGATAGCTGACGAAGGATAAGGGAAATAATCATAGCAAATAACAAAGTTGAGTAAAACACTAACAAYATCAGCTTAATGCAGAGTTTTGAATTTCCTCAAGTAAGAATTTACTGCTTGCTGTAAAATACAGTTGTATTTTTTAATGAGCACTATGACCTTCAAAACTTTATGATCAGGCTATTTCTCATAATTATTCAAAAATTGTGTTTCAGAAGCTATCCTTCAGAAAGATCTAATAGCCATGCTAAATATTCTGGTGTTTTAACTGCTTCCAGCCCTGACAGTTCTTTGGTAATGCTCTGTTGGATTTGCTTCCAGGTTTTTTCCTTTTTTTTTTCCTGCTTGACTACTCTGGCTGGAGCAAATCACGTGAAGTATAAGCCATAYATGTGCAGGTCTTTCTCAGGGCAGTGGGCAAGAGGGAAGAGGCAAATTAGGACAGATCCTTTCAGTTCTCTGATGGTGAGCTGTTTGCCACGCAGTGCMACCTGCACAGCTGACACAGAGCCCTCAGCAGGTGCTGCAAAAGGGAGGATGGCAACGGTGTGCTGGACAATTATCACGCCTGACACCCRTCCTCAGCATCACACTACCTGCCAAGTGCTTCTGCAGCATTCAATCTAGCACACGTGCACCAGCAAATGGATCTCTGATGAGTGACCTCTAGCGTGTCTATGAGCCTGTTGAACAACACGAATGGCACTGAGGGGACTGGGATCTGCTCTGTGAGTGTTAGCTCCGTATTTGCCAGTGTCTTTTCACCAGCTACATGCACTACATTCTTGAAAAAGTACTAGAACTATAAATTAAACTGACAAAAGCAAAAGCTTTTGTAACTTATGGTGAATTCAAAGTTCATGATAAAGGCTCTAGTTTTGCATACTATGTAAGAATTTATATTAATATTTTTAATAGGGTATCCACATCCTTAAAGAGTACTTGGATGTGTCTCTTTATAAAAAAGATTAACAAAATGTAAATTGCATGGGAATTTAAAAGGACTGGAATAATCTGTGGATCCTGTTACAGTCTTCTTCACAGGAAATTATTTTAACAGTTTCACGTTTTGGAATGAATCCTGAAGTATATATTTTTAGCCAAAAAACCTTGTAAAACCACTGTCAGATTAGAATAATTTATGTAGGAGGCCATCTAGGTCAGTTATGATTTTTTCTGTAGATCCACATACAAATTTCTAACCTTCAGTGTCATCTAGTGAATAGAAAATGCAAATTCTGACACCAAAATGCTGATTATCCTGAGTCTGCATRCTTGTTGATTCTTGCTTATAATGGGAAAAATGATACATTCTTTACAAACCTGGAGATAAGCACTGGGTAAAAGCTAGGCATTTTTATTATTTCACAATATGCAGCTGTGCTGAAAAGCAGTAGATTTACCTAGAGGCATTTTAGTGGAAGATAAGAAACTGCTTTACCATTTTGAGAGTTTTCCTTAACTTAATACATGGACTCCACAGGAATTCAATAACAATATACAAAGTACAATAGGATTATACCATCACGATATCCACACTTCTGCTTAAAAACATTAGAGGTAAAAAGGGAAACAATGATTGTGTGCAGAGCCTGGAGTTCATTATTAGTATTGCTGAAAAGTTTAATCAGAGAGCTAGACAAGATCTAACTATAACAGAAAATTAAGAAAATAAGGAGCATAAAGAAAGGATACCGCCATTACTTAAAAAAACCACAAACCAAACCAAATTAGAAAAAAAGCAGAACAATCCTCAATAGAAATACAGTTAGAAGTATATCACACATTTCCTAGCTGCTAAAGGTTTTGTCGTACCTTTCACTGTCCTTTGGTATCTTTCCAGCTGTTATGGTACCATGWGGTAAATCACCAGCACCCAAACGATTTCATAGGGAAGATTAYGATGAAATTTTTGTTTCCTTCTTCACTTTAGGATCTGCTGGGGTAATATTTGTCTCTTTTTTTAATGGTCTTTTACACACTGTTTCTTCTTCATTGCTGTGCAAGTCCACAGTACATTCAAACTCACTACATGTGATGCACTTGTCATACTCCCAAGCCCCAATCTTGTTCAGGTCTGCATTTCTTTAACTAGCTGTTGAAGAGTTGTTCATAGCCATGGGATTTCCGATGCCAGGCTGTGACTCAGCTCTTATCCCACACCACCAGTCCTCTATACTGCTTCCTTTGCTTCTCTGCTCAAGGATTCTGCCAACACACCAGCCCTGTAACTCTCTACATGTCTTTGTTACGTTAGACTCACAAATATCTCATTTTATATAGAACAATTACTTTTCCCAACCATATATTAAAATTGTTATACCATAAGAAGACAAACCATATTAAAACCAATTAAATATGGTTATCCAGTTATGAGAGAAAAATACTGTTACAACTAAACTAGGTCAAAGCAAAGTTCCAGGCAGATCAAGAAAACGTCGTGCAAAGTAAGCTTGACAAGCCATAGTCCTGAGGCCTCATAAACTCATTACAAAGCCTGTGGCCTATTTCTAGCAATGAAAATACTGCAATACTGAGCTACAGGCTAGGATGCCCAGTGCACATGTTAAAAATGCTGTAATAAAGTCCCTGTACATGCTCTGTACCCTAGTTTAGAGTCTAGTACCTGCACAATGGTAAGAAAGAATCTACTAAAGGTTAGAAAGCTGTAGGAGTACTTATAAAGTTGTTTAAAGTGTTTAAAAACACATAAGTGTTTAAAAAAAGTTGRCTCTTTTTTGTTTTCTACTACTACCGCTCAACAATTTAAGGTTTATGATTTAGTCTAAACAAAGCCTTCTGAAAGGCAATGTACTGTGGGAACCCATGACAAAGTAAGTAATAGTTTCTGCAGTGATTCTGCAACCTTAACTTAGATAGTGAAAATCTGTTTCTGAGAAGTCTTTACAAGCTGTCAATTCCACTTTAGAAGACACTATCCTTCTCGGTGTGATGGCTGGCTTTTCTAATTAGATTACATTTCTTATAAGACTGTCCTAAAGTCTTATTCTCATCCTTTGGCTTATTTTTCTTTTCTGAACAGATTCTGAATCATGAACCTTACCAACATTTAAAGTAATTGATTAATTAAGTCTCTTATTGAGATATGGCTCTCTAAGTTAAAAATGTAGGGAATTGCTGCTTAATCTGAAGTGGTTATATATTCCAGATCACTCAATACTTCCCTAAGAAGCATACATTCATGTGGTTGTATGTTAGGTGCCGATTGCTTGCTCATCTGAAGAGATAAGGATCAGAAATCTGGTTTAAAGTTAAATGCATTACTAGACAGATTTTAAAGGAATATCATATTCGAAAGAGATGTTTTATCCTATTGTCTAGGGCACCTTCCATATTTTTATTACTTAAATAGAATCCTTATTAGGCTTCCTGAAATGTCCCAATTTCTTATTTTCTTGTTTTTTGAAAGCCAATCTTTCCATTATCTCTTTCTTGTTTGGCGAACATCTGATTGTATCTTGTCTGTCTTACAGAATAAAGTGTCCACTTGATGCATTTGTAAATTTGTAATAGGATGATAGATTTTGTTTTAATTTAATCAAAGGTTATCAGATGGTTAAATCAACTTACCTTTACAAAAATAAAAAAACTTCCTCTCTTAAAGGAGGAAAACCCAGTCTCAAAACAAAACATTATGATTTCATTATTGCTACGCATTTTCAGACTTTTGGCTGTTAAATAAAACATCACTGCATAGATAGTGCTGAAATGAATAAACCTCTATAATAACTGCTTTGTTAGAGCTAATATAACTGAAGGCATATCTGTACTTCAGCTGTAAATATCCGTATATTGAATTTTGAACAAAAATGCTGAAGAAAAAAAAAGCCAATATAGATTGATTGAAAAACCTACTGGTGTTGCTTACATTCCTCAAATGATCAAATGAAACAATTTGAAGTTGTTTTCAAAACAGGCTCTTAATAGAGCAAAAACAAACTCCTGAATACATTTCTTTGCTTCTGATCATTGCTCAGCTGGATGTCCTACGTATGTCTTTTCTCTTTTATTCTTGAATGTCACTTGTTTTTCCATCCCAGATATGATACAGAAATAGTTCATTTAAGCTGGCAGAATTCTGCTTTTAGCTAGTGGAAGAATGTATTCCAGTCACACTTCTGTGCCCTTCCTGTCCATCCAAATACAGCTGTAAACAACATTAAATAACTTTGTCAATTTACCTGGCAAAGATTTTTTATGGTTTATTTTCTTAAGATTTGCTTAGTCTTAAGTATTCCTCAACCATGTTTCTGAGTCTAAATGTTAGCTATTTTAGCTGTTTTGCTTTTCCTAAAGAAAAAGTCTGTTTATTAACAAATTTTTCCTTTTGATCCTTTCATAATTTCTCCTATGTCTAGTGTTTACATAGTTTATAAGTAGAAGATGTATTACTCCAAGTATAGAGAGTACTACAAGTCTGTTTCTCTTCTTATTCCTGTTTATTCCCTTTCCCATTTGCTTTGTCACTTCTTTTAATTAAATCTAATTCTGTAGAATCTTTAACTGAATTTATAACACAATTCTTCCCCAAAATGTATCGCAACTTGCTGAAAAGCACAAGTTCCCAGACAGGAATCTCCCTCTACAATAAAATATTTGCATGAGCAAATGATGAAACTGACATGCTATGAATTTATTTACTATGTCCCATATTCTTCTCCACTCTTTTCTCTCCTCTTTTTCCATGTCCACTTCCACTTCATCCCTACATTTTGTTCAGTGTCACCTCTAGTGTAACATCTCTGTTGTGCCTAAACAGCTCTTCTAGGTCTTTTCATGTTATTTACCACCATTTAAATATGAATCTAGCTAGCCAATGAGCAAAAGCTGCCATCAGTGACTGAAAGAAAGTAGTGATCAAGTGACGTAGTGATAAGCCAGTGCAGGTCTGTGGACTGACCAACTGGTTGAGCTCTATCCAGCTTTCCCTGAAAATGGACATTTACAGTCTTCGTAATCTACCTTGCCACCATTTTTCACACATTTTCAAGCATCTGGCTGATGTGATTCCTCTTATTTTACTACTTCCTTAAAAACAACCAAAAACGTTAAAAGCAGGCAAACAAAACAAAACAAACAGGTGTGACTGACAATCTTACACGCAGACATGGGACGTAAAATGTTTGTGTTCTACATAAAGCAATCAGAAATGGTTAAGTGATGATGCAAGAAAATCATCTCAGGAATGTCGCTAGCTAGCAGAGACCGAGAAATAAAGCGACACGGATGGTTTAATAAGAGAAGAAACTGACCCCTTATTAATTTACAATTTCACTTATATACCTTAGTACACTGGACACTGTCATAAGGTTATTGGTTCACTGACCAACCACCCCTCAGAGGGATTGGCTGAACCCAACAACACTTACTTCAGATATTTTCTCCTTGGTATCATAACAATACCATAGCTTACCAAATCTCGCAACTGTTTTCCCATAGTGTCCGTGAGAAAACAAGGCTTTCACACAGACACTGTCAGAAAACTGAGAAATCTCTCTGCAGCCAGGCCTTTAGCATTCACACAGGAATTGCACTAGATTAGCTGAGTAGGGAATAACAGGGTATTGCTATGATAAAAGAGCTAAAAATTCAAGCAAATTACATTTAGAGTTGTGTTTATAGCAGTGCCACATATGAGAAAAATCAGGATGATTGCATAAGCCTCACTTAGGGACAGAGTCTGAAAACTTTAAAACCAGAAAGGATAAGAAGAACAAAAGCAGAATAAGAGGATATAATTAATCCAGTGCATCACTTTGTTCTTCTGTTAAAACATTAGCGAATGGACAGCATTCATGAAAGCTTCTTTGCATTTAAAAAGATGTATTTGCAAAGAAATTTTATAGCCTATAATTTGGCATAAGTTAAGCTAAACAGATGTGTCCCAAATGGTAAGATTTAAATGTAGATTTTAATTAACCTGTGTGTTGAGGGGCCTCTCGACAGAGGTTTGATTGGAGGCTTTACTCTAAGCCTGTTTATTACACTATATTTTGTAATATAGCATTGAATGCAAGCCCATTTTCTGCACTTCAGAGTATGTTTACTTTTTTGTTTTCTAATTCAGTTAAACTTCAAAATAATAGCAGCATTTTTAACAAAGTACAAACAAATAACTATGTTAAATTTTTAGAATTTCTAAGGAAATAGATTGTAGTTTATATTTGCTGTAGCACATTAGGAGGCTTGGAGCACCTTGATCTGGGATGGAATGGGCTGATTCAGTGAAACATTACCAAGTCTGTAAATTAAAAAAGCTATGAATCAAGACATCAAATATCAAACTCTAGTATAAAAATAATAAAAATTTTAAAAACATATACTTTTTCTGAACTTTTTTTTTTTGCTGTGGAATACTAGGTAATCAGACAGATTTTCAAACCTTTTTGCACAATTTTAAATTTGAAAAAAAGAATTATATTAATTACATATTTTTCTTTGATTCTAATTCTAAAACATGGCAAAACACCAATATAGCCAGTTATGCCACTGATGATGAAATCAAAAGAATTATAAACCCAAACAATTTTCAGAAGAGAATACAATACTGATTTTCTTTTAAATCAGAACTCATTTCACTGAAGGAAAGCCTAGAAATGTGGAGAAAAAGTAAATTCTGGTCTCAAAGGACATATATGAATTTCAGCACTTTGATGCATCTTAAATGAAATGGAATGCTGAAACTTTTAATTTACATCAATCCACAGAAATATCTAAGACATATATATTTTTTTTTAAATCAATCCCACAACAACATCTTTTGATTCTGACCTTACTTCAGTGTCCTACTTTCACAGTTTTATTGGTTCCTACAGTTAAGTAAGGTGAATATCATATTTATTTTGACCAAAAATATCTTTGCAATAAAGTTCTAAAAAGACAATCAGTAACAAAAGTAGGTTCCTATGTCATGCCTCCAATAATCACACTCCTCAGCATGGTTTTAGAGTGCAAAGAATTTTCTTAGTAATTGATTTTTGCCTTTCGTATTTTTTCCCAAACCACTGTGCCTTTTGCCTGGGGACTAGAAAGACATTCGGTCTGGTGGCCCAAGTGATTAACTATGAATGCATCAGATGTTCTTCTAACAACCAGGTTCTAGTTTTCCAAAGACTCCATCCAGTTCTATATATTCTTTGTAGCTGCTTCTGTAAATGACTGCTACCAAGATAATCATGGCATCTCTCTAGCTGGATTCTGAAACATAAATTTGGCGCTGGACAGACAAGGAGACAATGTCTCGACCTCCAAAACTGTCTACAGTGAATGAAGATTTGAACATTTTGAGCACAGGCTGACAATATAACCTTATAAAACCCGATGAAAGCTTACTTGACATGGGTGAATCAGTTCAAAGTTACTACCAGATTATTTGTCTTGAAAAAAGAAAATAGATGAAAAGCGGCCATTCTTCTCAGTCATTGCCAAGTCATATGGAAAACGCATTTTCAAAATATTCTTGCTGTGTCTCGAAGACTACTTAATTTTGCCTCAGTCCTTATTTATAATGTTTAAATTCCCTGACTTCATATTACTGGCTACAACTTCTGTCTGATAGAATCTTCATCACAGCCTGCAATTTTACTAGAAATATTTTTCTATTGATTATGCAAAATGTGCCCTTGTAGAATGAGACGCCTCCCAAAGTAGAATCATGTTCTTGAAAGATCTTTCTTTCACTGTTGGTGAGTACCTGACAGAAGAAGACTTTGGGATGCCTCCTCTTTCCTACAAACCATGTTTATAACCTCTTTACATCTGCAATAAACTTTCAAATTATAATTTTACATTGCTTGTGGTACAGCCTGACTGTGTCACTTCCTGTCATTGCAAGTAGATTCATTAAGCTCTTCATTTCCTCAAAGGCTTCTCCCCCAAGAATTTTGCATCTTAAAGTAGTTTTAAAGGATTAAGGGTAGTACTAAGACCTCCACTTCAAAAGAATTCTTGAAACAATTCTGGCTGCACGACATTTTCCAGGCCCTTTGGCCTTTGGTCACATATTATTATGTCAAATGTAATGTGCATTTTAAATGACCATATAACATTCTGAGTATGTGAAGTTCCTAATTTAATCTAGTGCTGCTTCACAAGAAGTGTCCATTGAGATCTTAAGATTTATGTTTTATCTCTCTGTATGGGTGTATAAACTCATGAACCACACAGATTCCCAAAGTACCTTGTAGTAGCCAGGAGCAAATGAGGTAATACTCTGCTGCCACTGCAATCTTTTTGGTTGCATATATTTCAGTTTAGCCTTAAGCACTTTTAATGAAAATGTCTATTACATAATTTATTTCTGGATAAAATAGGAGACAAATGTCTTCATTTTATAATTCTTTAATAGACCATAAAAATTGTTTTTTCCATTGTTATCTGAAAGGGCAAAGAACTTGCTTTAAGATATTAGGTAGCAAAATTTCTTGCCAGGATTAGAGACGGTATTTTTCTCCATCTAGCTTGATCCATAAGGGCACTCATAATGATGATGGAGACCATCAAAATGCGTGCTGGACCATCTGAGAGAGTAGCTTAGTGGGACTTTCTTGGAAGCAAATATTCTTTTCAGATTTGGAGTCTGGTTACAGAAGCTGCAGCAGTGCTTACTTCGTCATGCCCTCTAGCATAAGTAGAATAACTTTTTAAATGAGTATCATAATGTGACAGCTGTAAAATAATTYGATGTGTCTAAGAATCCATAGGTCTATCTCTGACAAAGCCCTTCATCTTTGTAGTACCTCTCTGTATAGAAACAAATTTCCATGAGCCATTTCTGTTTTATGCCTGCAATGGCACACTAAGACAAGGCCTACCTAGACTTTCTTTTCTGACACATAAAATCTTCTTGTGCTGTGTGCTGGTGCATCACCTCCCTCCTCAAGGCTGCACTATGGTCTTTGATCTCCACACCATAACTACTCTGACTTTCCAGTATTTGTGTCAGTGAGTCGATTGTAGTCCCTAGCTATTCTTGGCTTGCTGGCGGTAGCATCTCTATCTGTGTTTTCATCCACAGTTTCTCTGGTTTTAGCCATTCAGTGTTTATTAGGGAAGAGAGGTCATAATTTCAATCAGTGTGCTTGAAAATAAGGAGTAACTCCCACTAGTGAGAGTCCCCCCACACTTCTTACTTGAAGATAATTTTTTTGGTTTTTCCCAGCCAATTCCTCCAATTGGATTATCTTAATAACACTTCCCATTCCCCATGATGTATTCCTGGGCTATAAAACCTTTTGTCTATTCTAGCTTTTTATTGTCCCTGACAGCCCTATATGCTATGTCTATATTCTCAACAGATATATTATATCTTGTTTAGCTGTCCTCAAAATCAACCAGATTTTTCTCTCTGTGCAGCTATGGCTCCGGCTGTGACCATTCTCTTGGGTAAAGGATTCCTTAGTTACACAGAGGATTTTTTTATTTTGCAAATTCCCTGTTTTATCTTATCCTGCAGAAACACACTGAATGAACCTTCCTCTTTTTCTCTTGCCTGTTCAGCAAAGTGAGCATCTCTCCTTGACAGTACCTTCAAAACTCTTATTCATGCTTGTTTAATAGACTAAGATTCAAGCGATCGGGCAGTAAGAACAGAAAACACCTTGGCTGCACCACTCTTGAACAATTCCTTTGGGACCTTCAGGTCTTAGTTGTCCTGCTCACTATAGTGACACACTGTTACKACTGGAAAATATTTCTTTCTTTCTTAATCTCCTGATACAGCCTCTTAGCCATGCAGCTTAAAGAATAGATTTTTACCTCTCAAAGTTCTTGCATCAATATTTAGGGAAGCTATGAACTTGATAAAAATTCAATTTCAAGGATCACCACATCTGTTGATTTAAAATAGCTTTCTGTTAACTCTATGTATTTTAATGTCCCCGATCTTAGCCAGATTATGGTAAAATGCAAATAAAAACTACTTAAACCGTTAAATATACAACAATGTTATAGACYCTTGTAAAGGACAGGTAAAAAATGAACACTACTTTATTGAATTATACTAACATCAGATTCTTCTGTCTATTGCTAGTATTCTGCTGAAGACTCTCTCATTCAAGATGGGTCTCTATTTTAGAGCATAATTACTTTTTGAGGGCTTCTTCCTGGAAAATATTATGTTCTTTCTAAGTCACACTGAACTTTGATTTTTGTTTTGATTTTGTTTGTGTAAATCTTCTCCTAGGAACTATTCAAGCCCATGATATTTTGGGATTCCACAAGTCTTTCCTTCCAAAATAATTTTCTTTCCCCAGAGCTTGTTCACCTGTAAGTATCTAGAGATATTTTTGACATTTTTTCTGCTAAATTGCAGTGTTGCTTGGATTTTTTTAACTTCTTTGGAAATGAAAAGTCATCTGTTCTACAATTGCCTGTTTGCATGCCTTGAATTCTTTTCATAGTAAAGTAAAACTCCTTTCCCCATTTGCTTACTAAATGTGTGCATTCCAATGTAAAACATCTCCACATAAAAAGCCTTAAATTTGAAACCAACCTGCAATTTAAAAAACATACCTAATTCAAGGTTATAGTTGGAAAAAATGCCTGTCATTCATTACCAACTCTTAACTGAGACCAGGCATGACATTAATCAACACTTTGAAATGATGATGGCTTGGGATATAGGTTGTCCAAACTAATCTTTGAAGAATACTGTAGAAACTCTCGACAAGCACTGGACCTGTGCTTTTCAGTGAGAAAACAGACATATTTTGTTGGAAATGTAAGATTTAATATCATAACCGAACTACTGTAAAATTATTGAGGTTAAGTTCTTAGATTAAAATTCCTGAAACAGAACTTTAAATGCGTGGATATAATTACTGAATCATAGAAAATTAGTCTGGGAAGTATATTATAAGTCCTGTAATCCTTCCTTCTCTTCTATGGGATGACATTCCAGAGAGGTGTCCATCCAGTGCTTTATATTTAGTGATAAATACCATGTCCTGGGGCATAGTTAGTGCTCCCCAACACCTTGTCCAGCCCTTGCTGAAACTTAAATACATTATTAATTATCCTACTAGCCCTGGACATGGACAATGAAATAACATTTATTGCTTGTTTCTACATGAACTCTTTGATTGCAAGAACTACTAGTTATTCTAACCTCTGTCATGTCTTGACTGAGCAAGGTCAGATTTTTCAGTCATTGCTGTTCATGTCTCTAAGATCTTTTCTTTCCTGATGAATCTGTCCAAGCAGCTTGTTTGATTTTTTTTTCATTTGGATTGCATTACAACAAAACTATGTGTAATGAGATGCAGCCAGGGCTAAGGAAATCAGAGYTATGTTACTCTTACATAACTGTTTCTTACTCTGTTGTTCAAGTTTGGCATTGTCCTTTTCACAACACAGCATCGAAAAATTGATTCCTGCTCAGCTTGTGATAGCATTCTCTCCTCATGTTTTATCCATGTGTTAAGGGGTCCTTGAAAGACTTCTGGTGACTCTGTGAGACACAAAATTTCATTTATTTATACTGACCTTCCCATGTACATTATATTCTCTATTAATTCTATTTATTTTTATACCTTGTTTTCCAGTATGAAAGTCAGATATGTTTGTCCTTATCTGTGTATGTCCCTAGAAGCACTTTTTAAATTAGTTGTATTTATTTATGTGAAGTGTCTTTCAAAATTCTTAGATTTTCTACTACCTTTCAGAAATTTAATTTCTGAGTTTCTGTAGAACTCATAAGCTAATATTGCATGGCTTGGCTATTTATTAATGTTAATTTTATCTGTTTATTTTAAAAACTCAGTTTGATGTTCAGGTCAAAAAAGTTCTGTGATATTTAAGAAGTTTCTGAGCTCACATGTTCTTAATCTTYTAAACTATATTCTTGTCTATGTGTCCTGAAAATGAATATGGATATATCCCATTCTGTCACTTCACTCGTCTTCGTGCTTCGTAAGTTCACAGAATCATAGAATCATAGAATGGTTTGGTTGGAGGGGCCTTCAAAATAATCCTATTCCAGCTCCCCTGCTGTGGGCAGGAGCACCTTCCACTATCCCAGGTTTCTCAGAGCCCCATCCAGCCTGGCCTTGAACGCCTCCAGGGATGGGGCATCCACCACTTCTCTTGACAACCTGTTGCAGTGCCTGACCACCCTCACAGTAAAAAATATWTTCCTAAAATCTAGCCCTACTCTCCTTCTATTTGAACCAATTTCCCATTGTCCTATCAATACATGCTCTTGTAAATAGTCTTGCCCCATCTTTCCTGCAAGTTTCCTTCAGGTACTGGAAGGCTGCAGCTAGGTCACCCTGAAGCCTTCTCTTTTCCAGGCTGAACAATCCCAGTTCTCTCAACCTTTCCTCATAGGAGAAGTCCTCCATCCCTCTGATCAAGCTGATGACCCTTTCTGGTCTTGGTCCAACAGATCAATATCCTTCCTGTGTTGAGGATGCAGTATTCGAGGTGGAGTCTCATGTGGGCAGAGTAGAGGGGCAGAATTCCTTCCCTTGCCCTGCTGGCTGTGTTGTTTTGGGCCCAGACCAGGACACAACTGGCCTTCTGGGCTGCCAGCGTACATTGATGGATCATGTCCAGCTTCTCATTCACCAGCACACTCAAATCCTTCTTGGCAGGGCTGCTTGTAATCTCGTCATCCCCGGCTTTTGTTGGTACTGGGTGTTGCCCCAGTCCGGGTGCAGTACCTTGCACTTGCTCTGATTAAACTAAGTGAGATTCCTAGGCATCCACTTCTTGAGCCTGTCTAGGTCCCTCTGAATGGCATCCTGTCCTTCAGTTGTTGATGACTCTGAGCATGGAACTAGTTTTGCATCTCACGTAGAATGGTTGTATTATAGGTTGTATTATATGTCCCTAATTTATTCATGAAAATGCCATGTGAGACAAGAGCTTCTCAGAAAACAAACTGTACTGCTTCATATCATAGAAACGAGACTGCCTTGTTACTGTTTTTCGGTGATGTCAAAGGTGGCCAATATTCATCATCAGGTTTTCCCCAAGTGCTTATAAATCTGATTTGCTTGCTGAACTACTCAAATTAATTGAAATTAAACTGATTGTTCTACTACCCTCAAATTCTTCTTTGCCACGTTGTAGTTTCAAGATATGGGGAACGGAATCCATGTAAGAATGACTGTGAGATTAGCTCAGATGGTTAGAGCATGGTGCTAAAATACACCCAGGCTGTGAATTTAATCCCTGTATGGGCCATTCACATAAGAGTTGGATTTGATTATCCTTGTGGGTTCCTTCCAGCTTCCAGTCTTATTTTAATATAACTTACAGCTCCTACAGCATGCATATGATGACAAGAGGAATCTTCCTTAATTTTTTTTCTACATTAATGTCCTTTCATGGGTACCTGAGGGTCATGGCTTTTAAAATGACTACAAATATCTCAGACTACTTTGAGGTCTTACCTGAATATTGAGAACTCTACCCGAACACTACCTCTTAACATCTGAGGGGCCTGGAACCTTATAGAATCTGATAATATTTACAACTACACATTTAGCAAAACTTTGTAGCCCTTTTCTGTGAGCTATCTGCAAGAAATGTGTACCAGAGTGGCACTACTGTCTCTGGAGACAGTGACCAGATGGGATGTGAGCACCCTGCGCACCTTCAGCTGTCTCTTTTTGAATCTTCTAATGAGTTAATGGAATATGGCTTCCTTATAGCACTCACTAGAAATGGGCACGGAAAATGACATTCTGTTTTTCACTCACTGTTTTGTAGAAGTAGCTACAATGAAAATTTTAAAGATTCTGAGAATTTTTTTTTTCCTTCAGAACCCAGCTCTGGATTTTATTTCATTTTGTCACCTGGCACCTAAAAACAAAAGGGCAACATTTCCCCCAGGCAGAGTATAAAAACAGACTCTTTATTTATAAGAGACAAGGACTTTCTAATATTTCTAGTCTTGGTAGATGGGGTTGTCATTCAAGCTCTCCTGATCAGAAGAGGGAAAAAGTATAGTTTTGGAGATGTGTTGTCTTATTCGTGCAAGAACTATAAATCACAATCTGCATTCTGGTTTCAGTTTCTGGAGCAGTTCCAAATAGGAAGTGTGCCAGCAAGCAGCTGGCTTACTTTGAAGTTAAAAAAAAATTAAAAAAAAAAAAGGTAAGTTTCATTTTTCTGGTAAATTATGACACTGTAAAATGTTGGGCTGAAATCCTCATCCCTTGGAAGTCAATGAGAATTTCTCACAAAGAAATTTTATATTAAGTACTAATGGACTTTAGTAAAACTAAGGTTTCATAAAGAAAACAAAACTCTGGAACTGAACTCTCTGTTAGATTCTATGAATTTATTTTGTCCATTTCAAAGGCAAAGCTACTTTAATAAAGAATAATCTTGGAAATAGTTTAATCTAACTCATTTTCTTTTAGTCTGAGAGAGGATTCAAGTGGACTCATCATCTGTTATCATCACTCAGTTTTACCTTCTATTAGAGATGAAATATCAGACAACCACATGGGCCGTGATTGCAGCATCTGAGACTGTTGTAGATGCAGTAGCACACAGAAACAAAACAGTAAGAAAAGAGCTATTACTGAGTTTTTGCTGGTCATGTTAGGACTTAAACCCAACACAGAAATTAATCCATTTGAAAATGCTGATCCATATGCCAAAGTTCTTTGATACAGAAACTAAGATCTAATTCTGTTCTTTAAAGTACAGCAGTCTCATAAGATATTAACTCTAACTTCCAAAAACACAGACTCCTTCCAGAGAGAGTTTTGTTTTTTCCAGGCCTAGAAACAGCTTGGTGAAGGTTTTGGAATCAAAGGTTTGGATGTTGGCAAGCCTCATGGGCATTAGGCTGGAAGTAGACCCACTAAGCTATATCGTTGCTTTCTTTGAACTACAGTAATTAAAACTTTCTTTTTTTTCTTTAAAAAATACAATTTAAAACACCCAGCATGATCCAAACCCCATGCTTAATGCTTATATAGTAACAGAATTTTGCTCTAGATAAATTATTACATTTCAAAAGCTGTTTTAAACCACGTATTTTCAGAAATAACGTATTTCCATTAAATGCAGATGCTAAACTTTTGCAATGTAGAATTAACACAATAATTGGCTAGAGCTGCGTTAGTTTTGTCTTTCATATGGTTATATTGGGGGACACTTTAGCAGATGTCTAAATTACAGTTTGTTAATAAAAAAAGGCAATGCACATTTTGAAGAGATGTTTTTAGGATTCATTTTTGGATTAAATCCTATACAAACAGAACATAGGCCTTAGGCAAATCCAAGAAATAAAATAGGAAATAAATTGGAAACAAAGGCCCATATGCTGTGTACAAATCAGGTCTATTATCTTCGCTTACCTTATGGCAAAGATAACATTTATAAACCATCTTTATAGCTGAGCAGAAATAAAAATTCTGTGTTAACAGTACATTGTATGTTATCTCTCACAAAGAGGTGAGGAGTCAGCTTTTTCTTTAGGAAGAAATAATCCCTAAAACCCACAAAACTAGGTGTATGTATTTGCCGTGTCTAGTTAATTGCAACACAATGTAGAGATGACTAGGAAGAAATATCAGCTTCTTCTTCCTAGAAAAATGGAATCTGCTCAGCCTGAGCAATACCAGCTCAGCAACTGCCATGTCTCTGGACACACCTGAGTATTAGAATTCAATTGTACTGTTAAATGATTGAATCAAAAGACCAAAAACAAATATTCCTTGAGGTTGAAAAATGTCCAGGCTAGATCAAAGTCTGGTGACTTGAAATATATTTTGGTGATTAGGATGAATGTTGTGTTGGGTTGTTTTTTTATTTCTTTCTTTGATTGTCTTAATATAACATTTCTCTGATTGCAAAAGGCTTCCTACTTTCAGAAATGCTGTTGGAATCAGAAAATTCTCCTGCTTATACATATGAGATAGTCAAATTCACCTAAGCTTTTCTGATGGTGTCTTAATGTGATACCATTCTCACTGTCATTCTCATTATTTAAAGTTAATCAAGGTTGGTGACATGGTGGTACATTGGGGGGTGATATATCTAATTTTTTTCATTAGCAGAGGCAGACATTGTAGTTAAAAAAACCATAGAACAAACAACAATAAGTTAAAATTGCTGGAACATCATTCTGTTTCTCTTACATATTTCCTATGTAGGTTTAGCCAAGCGATACAAACCATTACTGTATTATGTAATCTAGAATTAGTGTGCATAGGTATTGATGTGATAATGTTTAATGATCCTTATTGTTATCTTGGACTCAATTCCTTTTCTCTAAAGTAGGGACAAGACAGTGATATGCAGTGCAAAAAGAGCTACTAAGATAAATCTATTAACATTAAATTATAACATAAAATGATTCTAGGACAAGCAGTGAATACCTTCATTACCTCATCTGTCTGTTTATACCTTATTATACAAGTACTCCCACCATCTGCAGCTCACAGCACAATGCAGTACTAACCCTGTAAAAGAAACTGTTCTCATTTGGATTAATGCATCTTTTTCACTGGGAGTTTGGGGAAAATTCCCATCTTAATCTAAGCACACCAGTATACTGGAAAACCAGCAGTAATGTTTATCATCTATACATAACATTCAGCAAATCCAGCAATGATGGAAGGTATCTGGTTTATTTGTTCTTCTACAGTACACTATTTATATTGTGATCCATTAATAAATATGACTGAAAAGCAGAGAAGATCACCTGTTTGAATTAACTTTTCTGCAAAATTCTATCTCCCTTTTGAAGATTGAGGGTGAGTTTATGCCTTTTCCTGAGCTGGAATGTCTGTGGAAGTGCGGGATGCCGCAGAGGACGTGACAGGCCAGCAGGGATGGAATAAGAAGGGCAASCTGGGAACATCCAGAAGGAGTAGAGAGGAGGAGGCTCCTGAGAGGAGTGGGGAGCAAATATGTAGCCAAGTCAAACAAAGCACAGAGCGAGAACTGTGTGGACTGTGCTATAGCTCAGAGGCCCTGGAAATTTCTGGGATAAAAGAAAGAAAGGAAGAAAAATCCACTCTGAAAAAATATATGTGTGTGTCGCTTTTAATTCTTTTATTTTAATCTGTCTCCCCGGTGAGTATCATATGTTCTTCACATTCTTTAACAAAAATGGGCATTAGGTCTTGTCAGTGAAATCCAGTGAGAGAATAAGAAGCAACTGTCATAAACCGAAACACAAAAAACATTAAAAAAAGAGACAGGTTTTTTTTCCAATGAGTGTGGCTGAATAGTGGAAGAGATGGTCCAGAGAGGTTGTGGAGTCTSCATTCTTTGAGACAATTCGAAATCCAGCTGGGCACAGACCTGAACAACTCCTCCTAGGTGACGCTGTTTTGAACAGGGGGTTAGAGTAAGCCAACTTCAACCTTCTGTGATTCTATCTTGGGAGAGTTTCTCTGAGGAGAAAAGGGAAGCTGACATGTTTATTAAATTAAAAATATTTTCCCCTTTGTTTATATAAGGAAAAAGTGTGAATATATCTATCCCTAACCCCTGTCTGACTTGTGCTTCCACAACAGAAATCTAGAAGTATCTAACATCCATGTGAATATGCTGCTGTATCAGTAGGTCCAGATGGCTTCCAAAAATTGAAGTCACAGGGACAATGCAGGCAGCAAAGGCCACTAGAGGTCACACAAACTATTTAAAAGAGCATGAACAAGGTAATTTATACTCCAGTTGGAAACTTTTTCCGCTTCCACCTGTTCCCCTTTCTTGTCAGTCTCAGGTCACCTTCCTTCCTGATACAAGGCTGTGGTCAGGTATGTTTAGCTTGTTTTCTTCCTAACCTTGATTTTCAACTCTAGTTTAATCATGTGGAGATGATATCACTTTGTGGAGAAAATTCTGCTGTGATCACAGGCCATGAAAATGTCAAACAGTGGTAAAAAATATAATGCCATGCTAGCTGAGAAATGTTTTTATTGCATCCCAAATACAGATTCAGTGAATGAGCAAGACAGAATATGGGAGACTGAGAAGGAGCAGCAATAGCCACAGTATTCATTTTCCCAAAACCAATTCAACTTTACCAACCAGCTTTACAATTTCCAAAATCAATTTCACTGGGTTTTATAGCAGGACTTGAGGTGAAAGAGAAGAGAGTCTTTAATGGTAAGACTGCCCCACCCAAAACTTTATCATTACTTTCATTTTACTCTAATATCAAGTCTCCTGACTCACAGATTTGCACTCTGTTTTCTCACTACTATCCCTTCTTTATATTTGCTTTTTGTTTGTCACATGTACATGCAGAGAGAGAAATAAGGTTTCACACTCTCAGATTTAGGCTGTTTTTCTATTTATTACTGTCTCTCCTCCTTCCTTCTCTTGTCTGTTTTGCCTAGAAATGCTGTGTATGGATTTTTATTTGATTTAGTATGTCAAAGTGATTCCTTCAAACAGGGCAAAGAAGCATAGGAAGAAAGAAGACAGAGCACCACAGACTTGCCAAGAGCTGCATTGTTCATTTCCTGCACTCAGTATACAAAATAGGTAAAAATTCTCTTTAGAAACAAATGAACAAACAAAC
Source organism: Parotia lawesii (assembly GCA_003713295.1). Classification (NCBI taxonomy): domain Eukaryota; kingdom Metazoa; phylum Chordata; class Aves; order Passeriformes; family Paradisaeidae; genus Parotia; species Parotia lawesii. The sequence continues at coordinate 3,479,882 of RAHM01000062.1, forward strand.
AGGATTATTTTAATCCCCTACTTTGTTGTAGCTAGAGTTATTGTTTGTCAAGAACTCCCTGATAATTAGCTCTCTAGACACTGATTCAAGATGTTTTGACTCCTGTTCTTCCCTAAATACTTTCAGTCAAGTTGCACCAGCTAGCCTCATGTCTGGTAGGCTAAATATGGTATTTCTCTACCTTTCTCTACCTCAGTTCAGTGATGACAATGATCCAGCGTGTTGGCACTAATGAAGAGGTTCATATAGTTAGTAGTGGATAAGGCTTTACCCTTGTATGAAAATAACCGTTCTAGAATATTGCAAGCTATTCATTAGGACAATTTTTATTTGCTCAGTTTTTAAAGAATGGGGAGAAAGAGGGCAAGCACCCACAAAAAAAACCCCAGAGAACAGTTACTGTAGAACACCTGGTAACCAGAGAGGATCCAAAGTCACTTTTATGGCCCAAATTAAGACTGGAACTTGAGCTTCCTGCTGTCCTTGACAAAAGCAAAAGCTCTAAATATCAGGCCCCTTATACCAGTCCCTTTCAATCTTCTCAGTTTAAGTTTCTCTGCATTGGACTTTGTAGAAGCACAGAATAATTTGGATATAAAAGTGTGTGTGTCATATCCATTAATATCTTTTGTGCTTACCAGTGACCACAGCAAAATATTTCCTTGGCTGAAGCCTCCAGTCAGAGAGCTAATGATCCATTAAAACATCCCTCTTTTAATGCATGCTTTGTACTGCACTGCAGGAATTCCCAAAGGAAGGAGGAAGAAGCACAGGATTTAGTTTTATGCAGCAAGAAACAATGGGACATGGATTAATTTCGTTTCCTGCTATAGCAAGGGTCTTTTGGATATCATTAAAAACAATTTGAAATGAAAATCTGAAGAATGAACTGATTGCATATGGAAGGTTACCAGATGGTTTTTAGTTAAATAGTTGATTATGGAAAAAGGAGCAATATCAGTTATCAGTTGCAGATTTGTGGTTTCCCGTGTAACCAAAATAAACAGTTTATGAAAATGTAGAGTAGGATAAAACTTTTTCTTTAACATAAATCACTTAATACATGAGTTCACTAGGTATGTAGTGTTCAGTTTCCTGCACTTTAGAGAACTCATTTTGTGTGCAGATGCAAGTTAGACAGCTCCTATTCCCTCTCTTTCTTCTTTGTTCTATCATTTTCCTTCCCTTCCTTCCTTCCTTCCTTCCTTCCTTCCTTCCTTCCTTCCTTCCTTCCTTCCTTCCTTCCCCTTCCCCCCCTTCTTCTCTCTTTCTCTCTATTTATTCCACAAAACCTCCTTTTATTCCCAATATAGAAATTAATTTTTGTATCATTTTTCAGGAAAAAAAAAGGAAATAATTTTGGAAACCTAGTTTGCTTATAGTAATTGTTTTGTTATTCTGTTGTGGCTGTACTGAAAGATGTGTTCTAAAAACTTACCAGGACATCTTACTTTGTGCAGGCACGTGAGTTTTAGGATAGAGAGGTTTGGGGAAGTGACCCTGCACAACCTGTGATATCAGAGTGATTTGTGAAGTGATTTGTGAATTTTGTTGATTTCTGTAGAGGCAGAGTGATGAGGAGATGAATGCTATTTGTGTGAGGTATAGCTGCAGATGATCTCATTAATCTTTCATTTTATGGACACTGGCTTCAAAGGCAGAAAAWAGTGACTAAGAACGTGAAAATGGCATAAAGGCTAGTCTCTGGCCATTCAGGCTACAAGAAAGCGTGGTACAGAGTTTTCTTAAATGTCACACTGAGCCATTATCCCTGGCTCTGAAGAGCTTTGCAACTCTACTGGAGCCTGGAAATAAGGCTCACACAAATACAAAGCAAGATGCTCTCTTCTAAGTCCAGGTAAGAAATATTATTAGTATTCTCCATTAATACATAATACCAGGATTTCTACATTGCAGGAGGATGTGGACAGATGCATTGTGACATGATGCACACCACAGCCAGAGGTCCAGGAACATGACATGGACCTTTACGCGTTAGTGACGGCATTCTACTGCTGAGGCTCAATTATTTCTGCATGCTGCACACAGAATAAGTCCAGGAATTTTCATGTTATTGTTTTGTAATCCTTCTCACATGCAAGTGATGAGAGCTTTAATTTTACTTTTATTCTGACCCTCTGCTTTTTTAGACCTTTGCTACCTTGATACTGTCTCTCACAGTATCCTTCTGGACCAAATGTCCAGCACACAGCTGGATAACTGTATTATACAGTGGCTCATGGGTTGGGCACGAAGAGTTGTAGTACATGGGGTGACATCAGGCTGGCAGCCAGTCACTAGTGGGGCTGGGCAAGGCTCCATCCTCAGCCCTGTTCTCTTCATCGTCTTCATAAATGACACAGACTCAGGAGTCAAAGGAGTACTAAGTAAATTTGCCCTGGCACCYGAAAAATAAAAATAATGTCTAAGATTTACTCTCCCAAATGTCTTAATCCCATTTTAACCTTTAAGAGTCTTTTACTGAATAATGACCTTTTTTACACATTTTCTAGTTGTTACATAAGAAAAACCTTGAAAAAATTTGAAATTGCCAGGAGATCCAGCATATTGAAGACTTCGGTGAGAATTACATTTTCTCTGTGTCACACCCACCTGAGCACTAAAAATCAGTGCTAAATAATTATTTTCTTTGTAACCCTAACTTTACTACCCTGGAAGATTTTTARGGTCTTTTGCTTTCCTTACAGTACCACTCCAAACACCATAAATTAGTTGGGAATTTCCCCCTACTGTAGAAGCTCATCTTTTCCATTCAGACAGGTGTAATGTGTCTATTTATGCACAACACCACTAATGAAGAGTCTCCTATTTGAATTGTCGGGGACCAGCCCTGCAGCATTTTTCTGAGAGGTGAACAGAATACGTTTAAACACTTTTTATGTTTTCCTTATTCTTCCAAGCACAGTACTCACCTGCAGCCAGATAGTAGCAGTTCTTTATGTGTGTTTGTGGCTTGGGAGGAGCACACAAAGAACCTTTTTACTCTGTTAAAGCTTGTGCRAGTCTGTATGGAATGGTTATTCTCTGTAGGGAAGGAAAGCTTCCATTTCTAAGATCTTTGCAACTCAAAGCAATCAGAGTAGAAAAAACTTGGGATTATGACCTGACAGAAATCAGCCAGAAATGTGTGATTTACCTACAAATAATTCCCCTGCAAATTCTATGAAGCAGGTAGGTTTTTTTTAAATGACTGTAGAATCACTTTTAGCTCAYATTTAGTAATTGGTTAGATATCAGGCTGACTGTGTCCCTTTACTTTTATTCAATACAACCCCTTTCTATATACTTTTAAGGAGCTGCACCRTTTCTACAGCCAGATAATAGATTGCAGATTTATGAACTGCTTTATTAACCATTGGTTGCATCTCTAATACAATAGCCACCATACCCAGTAGGACTGTTGAAAGATTTCTTCAAAGCTGTCTTGGCATGCCTTATTTACAGCAGGGCCTGAGAAAGCAGACCTTTCTCTAAAACATAATTCTGTTAATCTTTTTGATAGATAGGCAATGCTTTATTATAAACCCAATGAGGCCATGAGCTTTAATCATAATTTGTAAAATATTGAGAAAGTACAGCTTTAAAGGAAGTGTGTAAATCACACTGGCTGCTATTATGAGTTGTATCTCCCTGTTGATGCGTATACTGAATCCTGCTAACATAAAATCTAGAACACAGTGAAGCAAGCAGGGCTTCCTGCAAAGAATTATTGTTTATTTCATGATTTATTAAAGAAAAAAACAATATACAGCATATGTAATGTTAATGTGATCAGCATTTTTTATTTCAAAATATTTTWATGTGCATTGTGAAAAGCCCACTGACTGATTTTTTCCTTAGACGTAACTAAATGTCCTAAGTAACTAAGGCCTTGTTTATATCAATGAAATTTGCATCAACAAAACTTTGTCAGTGTGAATATTTTGGTTCAAGTCCTTTCTGTAGATGTGCTATCAAACAGAAATGGGCACTTTCATGAGAACGCATGGTTGAAAATGTGATAAAGGATCATCAACTTACTTTGTCCCTCTGAAGATTATCAAACAGTAGAAGAGTGCAGTGAGTAGTTAAATTGCACAAGTGTAAAATTATTGAGCAAAACCAGAGTTTTTGTAACTATATTTAACAGCCTTCTTAACATAAATAGAGAGTATTGTCTTGTCTTCTGTATACATCCATTGTCTTGAGTAACACTCTATGTGCATATATTGCGGATATTATCTGTACCTTTTTCATAAGATTGGCTGTGAGGTGGGACAATGAATATGTGAATAAACAATTCAGTTTCTTACCCTTATGCATACAGAAATAWGTCCCATCCCTCATTTCCCAAAGAACCACATGTAATGCTTCTGACCTCAGTAAAATAGACACACTTCTTGTACAACTAAAAAGGGGAAGAATTTTATCCCTTAAAGTCACCCCAACCCTTAAGAATCATTAGATTTTTTTTTTTTCTGAGAGACACTGAAGATGGAACKTTATTTTAGTACATAACTTCAGTCAGAATCTGAGTTTTTCCACTCTCACTGCAGGGTTGTTCACTCACGGGGTTGCCACAGAAGGTCCATTAGTGTCAGCTGCTTTTGCAGCATGAAACTTTGTGCACTGAGATAACAATTGTTGGCATTTGTCTCTGCCATCAGTTACAACACTTGAGAATCATCAATACACGGAGTCTTTAAAGGCTGAATAGAGCAGCAGCAGCAGCTACATGGGTGTATATATAAATGCATAGAAAACTGTGCCTAGTGCTTGCTCAGGGCCTTATGATTTTCAGACACTGATCATTGTTTTCCTGCAAAGCTATTAAGTGAAAATGACATGAATGAAATATGAGAGAGAATGGAATCTGCAGATAATCAAACAAATTCATAGGAAATCTCTCTCTCTCTCCTTCTTCCCCCATTTCTTTTCATATGCACACTTAGACACATGCAGAATACTATTTGTTTTTAATTGCATTTACTGGATTATAAAACATGTATATGCTCTGAAAGCAAACTTTTTTCTTTTTTTCACTGTGGTAATAGAACATTTAACAAAATGTATTCAGAACTTACATAAATATTTGTATAAATTTATGCATGGCACTAATAATGGCTTAGCATAGGGCACTGTCAAAATTATGCCAGTGTGCTTTGCATGTTATATAGAGACGTCATATTTTCACTGAGGTGATTTTTTTTGCAGTGTCACTGGATTTTACAGCCAAGCAGACGACCTGCAGAGAAGATTGCGTGTCCAATTAACCCCTTTTAACTCTATGCAATTACTGTTCCCATCCATTATGCTTTTGATGAAGAACGAGCATTAACAATCACAGCACGATCCAGTACAAAATGAAAACTTTAGCAGCAGTAGCATCACAGCTGCCAGGATATAAGAAAATCATGAGAATAAGATATTGAGTTATCATACCACCCAGCACAGAATTTTTGCAAAATGAAAGAAGTTATGCACCACTGGGCTGATTGTTTGGGCAAGCAAAGAGGGAATGCGAGGAAAATCAGCTTCACTCTGTAGCTCAGGCACAGGCCAAATTGCTTGCTCTCATAAATTGAGCTATATTAAATCTAACTGCTAACTTAGATTCATGCACTGTTAGGTAAGTATTGCACTGACCCCATCAGAACCCAGAACAGTAAATGCCCCAGGACATGACTTCTCGGAYATTCTCTGCCTGATGAGTTGAGCTGCTGAGAACAGAGTATATTAGAAAAGCATCCTAACAAATCCATGTCTTGTTTGTTTTTCCAGCAGAGTTCTCAGTTTCTGAGGGTAATCTAACCACAAGCCAACATTTATCTAAATGTGAAATGGACTTATTAAACCTCTTACGTAAGACTATGTGAGAAATACACTGCTTCCTTTGAAACCAGGGTTCACCAAAACAGTAGCAAGCAAATAGAAGTTTAGCTGTTTTTTCTGACTTTGAGAATAAAAAAGAGATATATGACCTACAAATGGGAGTCCAAAAACTCTCTGTGAACCCAGGCTATTTGCGAATATATTTAACAATTTGAGGGTCTTGGACTGAAATCTTGAGTGCCGCACGCAGTGATACTAAAGAACAAGGCAGAAAGGGTGACCAGCTGAAGGACATCTCCACTGTGGCCAGTATTTTCAGCATAGGTCATGCTGACAGGTCAGAACAAGCAGAACCACAACTGACACCTTCATTGTGCTGTCAGGAAATGATGCTGCAGGAAAATCTGCAGGAAATCTACAGGAAAACTCTTTGACACAAAAGGTATACAGATTTTTGTGAAAATTTAGAAAGCCTTACAGGAACCAAAGCCATTGAGAGCATGTTTCTCCATAGAAGTACCAGGACATTTTTGGTACTTCTCTTTCTGTCAAATCAGCTGACCAAACCATCTTGCCCTGTAGCTGTATGACCAACAGACCTGGCACAAAGGAAAACTGCAGTAGCATATGCTTAGCAGCAGGAGGRGGAGTGCAAATTTTTTTTTCTGAAAGTACTTATTAGGTAATGTATCAAACTGAATAAAGTTAAAATCTTAGAAACAAACAGAAAAACCTCACTATAGCAGACTACAAAAATTACTTTGCGAGGCAGAAATGGTTCAGCCATTGTACAACAGAAAAAGCAAGAAAGTAAAGGCCTAAAAGCAATTATATCTACTTGGTGCRGAAAAGCTCCACTTGAAACCAGAAAATTGGTATTGGCTAAGTAGAATTATGCATAAAAATATATAATTATTTGCATGACATTTTCTGGTTATCGGAAAAAGAACTGCTAGGTTTATGGAAACTGTAGCTGCCACTGGTTGCACATTCCAGGGAGCATTCTTAGTGAACCGCAGCTTCTGCTCAACTAAAGCAACATGGGAGAGACAGAAAGACTTTAAGAAAGCCACACATGGAAGTGTAATATGAGCCTGGAAAATAAAGACCTACTTCACTGATCTCATGCAGATTTACAGAAAACAGCAAGAGCAGAGAAAAAAATGAAGAGAAGGAAGCTTGGATGAAAAGCTAGCAGAAATAAAAAATGTTGTATGTTAGGTTTAAAAAAAAAAAAAGAATAAATAGGTGGCTTGCTGGCTTGTTCAAAACCAGTTTCTGTTGACTTTGGAGAGTAGATTGCAGACTGCTGGTTGAGGCTGGCTTATATTAAAAAAAAAAAAAATACAGAGTCTCAGTGAGGGAAATGGTCACAGCACCAGCCTGAGAGTTTTCAAGAAGCATTTGGACAATTCTCTCAGGCACACGTTGTGACATTTTGGGGATGGTGCTGTGCAGAGCTGGGGGCTGGACTTGATCCTTGTGGGTCGCATTCCGATTCAGCTTATACTGTGAGTCTGTGAAAGTGCATCTAGAGAATAAGGAGAAGTAGGAGCAGAAGTAGTATTTCACAGCTGCATAGAAGATGGACAATACTTACACAGAAATAGAAGTTACACTTTCATATATTAAGCTTTTTAGGCATATTTGAAATCTCACCTGAGTTATATGTTGTCATAATTGTAGGATAGGTGCACCATCGGATAGTCTGTGTGCAGACTTCATTATTTGAGGGCAGTGTATTTTTGAAATGAATTCAAATGAGTTATTTGTAAAACCTAGTTATTTCATTTTATCCCGAGTGGCCCACTCTTCTGTGAGGAGGAAAACCAAAGCAACTGTTAAAATAAGATTTTTTTCCTAGGAAAAGGAAAAAAAAAACGACCATGGATAACTAGAAGAAGAAAAAATGTTGATTATTAATTATAATTGTTAAACCTTTTTTCTCATTTCCTTTATTTGATATTTAGTGTACTGAAGGAGCTGTCATACAGGTAAAATAAATTTCATGCCCTGCAGTTACAATACACATAAATAAATTGGCCAAAATCTTTGTCATCAATGAATATAAATAACCAGTTAGTTCAAAACTAAAATAAAATTTTAAAACCTGCATATGCCTTGTCAGGTAAACTTTAATTGATCATCTCCTTCATAATTGTGTCTTAATTAGATTGTAAGAGTCTCAGGGATCTTATTATTTTTTTATAAATTTAAAGAACTTGTCCTGCATACTAAATAGATCTTCAGCATAGTACTGTCACTTGTATTAATAAGTGACACCAGTATTAATTACTATAATAAATGGAAGCTTTTCTTGAATTGTATTTTACAGCCTCATAAGCCTGAAAAAAACCCAGGCAAAACAAGGAAGAATCAATGATGTGAATCTGGACACTTTTTACTCCCACTGAAATCAGCCTCTGCAGGCAGGAGCCTGTGTTCCTTAGAAATTACCGAGATGTCTAACAACACCTAACAATGCTCCTTTCTGCTTAGACATCCACTTTGTTTGAGTGTTGTCCCTGGACAAAAAAGATTATTCTGACAGATCAGTATCATGAGACTATTTTCAGTTCTCAGCTAAATTGGTATTCAGGGAGCTCATGATACTCAAGGCCAGCACAAAGTTGCCTCGATAGTCACAGGAAAAAGACTTACTTAGGTGTAACAGAGATGACAGTAAAGTGAAGAGACTCCTTCTTCCTCAGTGAACTGGACAGCAAATAGGTTGTGCAGAGTAAAGTACAAGTCCTTTGATAGCTTCATTGTCTTGCAACTGCCCCAAGAACTGCAAAGGTAGCATGTGCTCTATGTTACAGTCTTGGTTTCATTGCAGCTGCAGCTCCATTTCGTTACATAATTTGTACTTTGGCACTAGAAAAAGATTATAAATGGAGTGTTGCTTTCAAAGTTTCAGACATCAAGATTTTTTTTTTTTAATTATTATTATTCTGTTTGGCAAAGGTGGCTTTAATTTGACTTTCACAAGTGCAAAAACCTGTCCCCTCAGAAGTTGGTCAAACTATTAATTTTATTGCAAAGACAACAGAGTACAGTAAAACCTTTTCACAAAGCCAGACAGCTTAACCTAATTAAATGGCTGTTTTGACAGGTGGTTTAAAGTGGAATGAATGTTATTGAGAATGGCTACAGAGTCATACATGATGAGTGTCTGTGTGTTTATGTGTGCAGGTGAAAATGTGACTGTGCGGGGGGTGACAATAGATCTGTGTTCATAAAGCATTTTTTTTCTCCAAAAGCTGCAGCTGTTCAAGATTTATAGATTTATTTCAATTAATTGTGGTAGATATATTGACTCAGGTGAATGACTACACCTGGACTATAGTAAAAGAAAGATGTTTATGGAGGTCTGTGATGTCATACATCAAGGCGTATGAGATGTACATTTTAAAAGGGGAAATGAGCCTTGTAGGAAACATATAAACATTGTCATAAGGGATCTGATTTCTGGTTCTGCTCAACATCACAAAAGATCTTTGCCTCAGTAAAACTGYGCATTTGTAGTAGGAGCTAATGAGCATTCAGGTCTCCAAAAGCATGCTGAAAGAGCTCTGAATCCATCACAGTTTCAGCAGTTTGGACAGCAAGCCAGATTAGCAACCTTGATCCTACATGCAGAAGACTTCTCTTCATCCATCTCCTGCCTGCCTGAATTCCCAGCCCCTCCCTTCTGGAACTGCTACCTATGTATGCAAGACTGGCATGCAGAGAGCTAGCCAGATGTAGGTGCAAAAAACAGTGAAGGACTTAGGGCCTAAACTATTATGTGATTTCTCTCTCCAGCTCTGTTTAATTCAGATAACATCCTTATTAATCTACCTTTRTATGTCAAGCCTTGTGTAGTTCCATAAAGTAATTTCATACTCTCTTTATTGTCCTCTAATAGCAAGGAAGAAATTTTGCTATACTTTCCCCTATGCATATATTCAAGGAAGATAAACTATTTCTTTAAAGTGATGATGATTCAGGTTTAGTATCAGAACAAACACCCTGCAGCAAGGTAACCTGACAAAACTGTGGTGTGATTTTGGCTGAGTTCACCTATTGCACTAAGAAAGGTGAAACTTTAAAAGTCATGCTGACACTATCAGTGAAAACCACCCAGCTTGGCAATCAATCATCTCACCATTCCTTCATGCTTCTCAATCCGGACGAATCTACTAGTTCTCTCTGTGGCTGTGTCTCACTTCTGCCCTGAGATGTGCTTAGCCCTACTGTGTACCAATGAGCAGATCTCTGAAGATCTCAAAGGACTGAGRGACCAATGGATTATATCAATATGTGACTCAGTTTTGCCCATGCAAAAATGAGGATTATACAAGATCATTCAGACAAGTTTGAGAAATGCACAGGAAAAAAAAAGGGTTAAGCATCCTAGGGAAAAGTTTTCATCTGGTCAACTATAAAAATACCACTTCCACSCATCAGCCATAATTGGTATGTACAGAAATCCTACTTATGTAATATTTAATAAGCTAAACATGTTTTGCTGAATGATTTCCAAAAAAGTRAACCTAAAGTATAAGAAAGTTTATCAGGGCATTGTACATCTAGAAATAAGAGCAGTATCAGATTATCTAAAGCATTTCACTGAGTTTCAGAGACTTAGCAAACTATATTAAAGCAGCATGGGAAGCCAGGGTCCAGCCACTCAATCCTAGGTTTTTATCAGTTCTGTCAGATAATGGGAGAATTGCAATGGTGGATACGGCTTGTGAACTTTTAACTAACATCTGAGAACTATTCACTCATTTGTGAGTTACATGTTATTTGTCTGTTAAGTTATTATCAAATTGGTAATTAAAATGGAATGAAGTCCAACAAACTAGAGAAATACACAGAAGTCAAGCAAAGACCTATGTTGTACAAATGATCAAATGGAGACGGGAAAAAAATAGACTTATATTAAGCAAAGCATAGTAAAATCTAGTAGAGTAAGATGATTCTGTATTTTAGACATTTGATTGACATGTACGTATAAAGCTACCTCAATTTTATAACTATATCTGAATATCTTGCTCTTTGTCTAACTACTAATCATTTTGTTCCTCCTCACACTGCCATTTGGCTTTCCTCCAAGACATTACAGCATTTTTTCTCTGTGTGTCTGTGAAGATAAAGATAATTTGTATTACAAGGCAAAGTTTCCATGTTCCTTTCATGATAATAGGCAGCACCTATTTTTCACTCAGTGTTGTGAGACTTCTAATAACATCAGAAAAAAATCCAAGAAGGACGATATGTTTAAGAATCTAAGTTTTATTGTATCTTGATTGATGAAATAGATGAACACAAACCACCAACAGGTTAAAAAGCCCAGATRCTGTTTCATTATACCTGAATCCAGGAAACCGTGTTGTCCACTTAAGGGACTGAAAAAAACTTTGATTTTTGTTCAAATTTGATTGAGGTTCATGAGCATCTGGCTGTCCCAAAACAATTTTTGCCAGAGCAGGCTGTCTGTTAGCTATGTATGGGTTCTTTGGGGTAACGAGTGACCAGGGGAAAGCAAAAGTTAAGACAGGAAGAGTGGATAAAAAGGGAGAAAGGGCAGAGTCAGGGTTTTAAGTCCTTTCCAACAGGGGTACAAATCATGGTTACCAACAGCATCCACTGTTTTACTGCCAATGCTCGTGGAGTTCACTGAAGAAATTCCAAAGTATGAAAACGCTGCCAAGAAGTACTGAGGATTTTCAGTTCCTATAGAATTCAAACAATAACAGGGAAATTTCAGGTCAATAGGGACTTGGAACATAATGCATTTAGTGACAAATTAATGCAGGGAAAAAAAAGTATCTCTATAAAGGTGTAAGCTGTCTTCTGTTTTCTATGCTTTCATGTTCCACTGGGAACAAAAATAAGAGGGTTTTACTGTACAGGGAAAGGCTGGAATCCATTGGAATCTTGGCATAAATGTAAGGAAAAACAAATTAAAAATGAAGCAAGGCCAAGGCCAGAACTGCAGGTWAGAGGTCTACAGAAGGGACATTCAAGGAGACAATACAAATTCCTGACCTTGGGCTGCATTCAACTTGCCCAGGAACTGGGCTGTAATCAAACACAAATGTCATTTTTTGTCTGCAATTAACTCTTAAGGCCAGAGGTACTACAGCTGTAAAACAATTCACTGGATGTGTCCCTTCAACATAGTTTCAAGAATGCCTTTTCATGGTCAATCTAAAAATCTAACTCTTAAAAATTTGCCTCCATAACACATTTTCTTCAAGGGAAGTGAAGAACCATCCTACCACATGGTGTTTAAGATGACTCTTTCTGKTTTTTATTTTACCATTGTGAAACAACTATGACTGCTCTATGGTTAAGAAGGGTCACAGGCTTGATTTTCTGCAAGCTACCTTTCAGTCAATCTATTTTGAAATCTGGTCCAAACCCAAGCTTTCTGATATTTAGCATGCCCCATCACAGGTTCTCAGAGTAAAAGAAAAATCATGAAAGGACTTTTTAATTGATTGCTTTTCATAAAATTAACCTATTTTTAAATTATTTTCAAAAGAGAATAATCCTCACTTTTCTCTCCTGTTTAACTCTACCAATCAGTTTCCTTTTTACCTCTAAATTTGTGTTGTTGGCATTGTAGAAGTTACAAAGAAATGCCTTTTCATATATACAGTGCAACAGTTGAAAGAAAAAAATCACCTCAGATATAATGGACCTGATTTTCTTTTACACAGTTCTGGCAGCATAAAAAAAACTTAGAGTGGGCATAAATTTTATTTAAATACACTTTAGGGTTCCTTTGTGCTGCCAGAATCTGTAAAGGGGCCTTTGGGTAAACAAGAATCAGGGCCAATGTGTTTCAGGATTATGTTTCTTTGGAAATCTTTTCTATACCTAAAGACCTCATATTTTGACAYCTAAGACTACCCACTGATTAAGTGTATGAGACTCTTACTCTGAACCAACAATAAGTGAAATCATCCATTTAARGCTAACAGCTTATTTCCATTACAGTTTAAAAGAAATGGCAAAAAATCAGGCAAGTAGGCCTGAAATTTCCAAGGCAGTAGGAAAAGGAGGAGATTAATTTTAGTAAGGGCAATAATCAGCAATTCTGAGTTTCTTAACACACAGGTACTGACGATGCTTCTGCCATTTCCCATACTACTGCCATATTAATATCTTCTATCAACACTTTCATGATGACAAGTGGGAAAAAAGATCACTGGAAAGAACTGAAAACTTTCCCAAAACTCATAACTCTTTCTGGGAATAAGAGAAACTTCATAATAGCCCTGGAAAAAAAGTATTATTTTCATGAAACATTGAAGGACACAGGGTGAGCAACTATAACAACTGAAATTTATGAAGTACCTTTTCTTTATCACCTCATAATTCAAATTGCAATGTAGCCACATTAAGTTCTGAAGGTCTATCTTCTGTCATGAGGGACAAGAATGGTCATTCTGATAAGGTGCAATATTTATGCATTTTAGCTTATTTGATTTTAACAACACCTGAAAATAGCACTAATTATTTTCTCTATGGGCTTAATAATGCATATGTTGATTTTATTAATGCTGACCTGTGAGGTATGCAATTAATTAAATTTTTTATGGGTTTTTTTCCAGGCGCATGTCCGCAGTAGAATGAGTGGGTATGTTTCTCATGCAATAGCAACAGTGATCTACCCAGTCAGAGTTTTTATTTCACAATCGCTAAATGAACCATATTTACAAGACTGGTATAAAAACATATTAACTTTTTCAAGGAATAATTTTGTCATAAATTTGGAATAATTATGATTGAAAAGAAATGTGCTTTTAAATTAAAAAAAAACAACCAAAAATAAACAAACAAAAGTAAGAAATGTAGCTCAAAGGGATACCTGACAGAGTTAAAGACTTAATATACGAAAGAACTTAGTTAGTAAGGGGGTACTTGAGAGTTCGTAATGAAACTGGGAATAGTTCATTTCTAAAGCCACACTTCTGAATCTTAGCCATGGTTTTCAATGTGAGGAATGGCAGCAGTGGTTGCACAAAGGTAATTCAGGTGGCTTATGTGACATGAATAATGTTGTCTCATCAGGGAGTGAATTCACAAGGGCCCTGTATACCTGCATTCCAGTAACAGGCTTATCTACCTCCAAACTACTCAGTCAAGCATCCTATTGTTAAGCACCTGCATAAAGATCCCAAATGCTGGACCTTGGCTTCCCTTGCGGAGCATGGGGAGAGACATCTGTCACCAAGTCACAGTGAGACCTGTCCTGCCCGTTCACCTTCTCCCTTCACACAAAGGTCAACGTGGGAAGAGCCTGRGACAGCCAATAAAAACTGCTCTACCTTTAGTTCTAGGATTAGACTTCAGGTTAAAAGTAGGGCTACTGTTGAAAACAATGGAAAGTCTAGAGCTTCAGCTGGATCAGAGGTGGAAAGTGAATGCCAAAAGGTTGGATTGACTGGAAAATGAAATGACATTTGGAAGCCCCTTCTRTGCCCTGCCTTCCTTCCAGCTGGAGCTATTGGCTTTCTGTCTCTCAACCCAAGCCCTAACCCTAAACCTAACAGAGGCAGAACCAATGTTTTCCCAGTGAAAAATGTTAGAGTTGGATTAGGAGGGGGAGGAAAACCCATGGATAGAATGGGTCTAAGAAGAAGTTTGTCACAGTGTCAGGTTCTATGTGTTAATCTTGTCTGTTTGGAGGCCTTTAAGCCATCATAGAAATGGCTTGATTAATGTGTGGAAAGAGTATAAGTTGCATGTCATTTCTGTAGCCTCTTACCCTTACTAGGGTGGGCTTAGCAACACATTCATTTCAYGTGGCTTCTGGACTAGTATTGGCTCATGGCAGCTGCCTTAATGCTCATGGAGATGACATATGATGGCTTTCTCTGCTCCTTCTCTATTTGCCTTCTATACTACCTCATAAAGCAGAGGTCAACTCCAACATTTCATAAAAACATAAAGAACAATCTCATTTTATTGCACAATTAATGTGAACTAGCTTTTGTAATGACGGTCTGCTATGAYGGAAATAGTTTTCACTCTGATTGATGTTCTTCAGGAACCTGATGGACACGAAGAATAAAATGGCAGACTGTAAAAATCTGAAGATATACAGAACACAGAAATTTGCAGTATACCCTTCAGACAACTATAAAACAGGGAAGAGTTCTTTTTACCATTCAGGGCAATATAAATGCTTTTGCTTTACTAAAGTGCCTTATCTCAAACTAAGAGTTGTTTTCCATCTTATTTTCTGTCCCCTGTCCAGCTGTGAAGGTGTAAGACCCCACAAACTGGCTCAACAAGCCTCTTAAAATAACTTACAGGTTTTTTTTATGTACTCTGAGTTAGGCAGAAATACCAACAAGATATTCTCAAGAGGTCAAAACAACAAAAAACTTTACTGGCAGCTTCAGAAAATCAGAGAACTTTGACAAAAGTTTAGAGAAGCATTCAGTCAACATAAAACACTTCTCAAAGAATTAACTTAGCAAATTCCAAGCCAATCCAATTTTAAGTTACTCAAAACTCTGAGAACAGGGAATTAGAAGAAGAGAGAGAAGAGATATAGAAAAGAAAAAATACAGCTACCAGTCCTGGGTTCCAGTAATGTTCAGCTGATAGAAACTTCAAGGGGAGGTAGGATCAAGACCTGTCTTTGCCTTCTGTCCTTGTTTAAGTACCTTTTGGCTTTCCTGGGCCCTGCCCCCAGGTGGGACTTCTGGTCATCTGGCCACTCAGGGGCTAAATTGAGCCTGCAGTGGTGGGCTGTGGAGCATTGCCTCTGGTGTGCCAGTGATTGGTGGCCACTGTGGGGCTGGGATACAGGCCCAGGTGGGGTGTGTGRGGCAGGACATGGCCTCACCAGGACAAGGCCGGACCTGCCCCTTCTCTCACACACACACCTGAAGTGTTTTGAGCCAGCARTCCTTCCAGTCTCTCACAGGAGGGGACTCGTAGAGAGGCTTGGCAGGTACCTGTCATCCAACCAAGGTTAACCCACCACAACATCAAACAGATTTACCTGTGGTGGCTAAAACTTGTCCCACACTCAGATGTTTCTTGGAGTTCATCTCCTTCTCAACTGAAAATATATCTGATACATTCCCCAAAATGTTGTATCCCCTATGGACGAAGAAAAAGTACAGACAGCTTAACCTAATGGCCAGTCTTAACTATGGCCATTTGCTCATTGGTACATGTTAAGACAGTATTAACATCTGGGACAAGTGCAGGGAAAATAGTTTAATAATGCACAGATACAAGGCTCTTTATGCCAACTCATACCTAGTCCTTTGTGTTTGCTAGTACAAAATTATCTGTCCTCATATATTTGCTGTATACTTTGTGTATACACTCACAGGGCACCATCATGGTTAGCCTTCTCCTTTTTTACTGAAATCTTGCATCTGTGAACAATTCTGGTGGAGAAGAACAGAATAGAAGAGATTTCAAAGTGSAATTGAGCTTATCTGTTTAATGACTAAGTTTCTTTGGTCATAATAGCACACAGCAAAGAATCACTTAACATTGTATTAATAGTAATTCCCTTTGATTCCTCAGTTTGGTACATAAATATACTTATTTGACAATCAACATGCAAATAAAATTCATGCAGAATGCATGAAGTTCCTGGTCAAACAAATATATGAACCTACCAACAGGATGGCTAATATTAAAATTCAGAAATGATTATTCCAAAAATAGGTGCTGCATTTTTAAAAGAAGCATAGCTTCATGAGGGTATTTTTTTTTATATATGTTTGGTTGGTTTTTGTTATTGCTTAACCTATACCTAGTCTACTTTCTCAGAAATGAGGCTGAGTCATCATATTTTTTTTTCTTGTGTTCCCTGTGCAAACAGGTCCCAGTGACATTTTTGGTTCCATTCCAATCACAAAATTTCCTTCCTACCTTCTATTCCCCCATATATTTATTTTGTCTCCTCAAAATTTATAAATAGACAAATAACTGATCTCTGACTTACAATATCTCTGGCTCATCCATAATTGTGAATTTGGATTTTGCACATTATTTTCACATGCAGACGATATCCAAGGTAACCAATTGTTTGTTACATGTAGACTTCTTTAAGTGAATGTGTGAATAGTATTTTCACTGCAGTAAGTGAGAAATTATTTTAATCAAGCTACCTTTCAGTACCTGCTGGGCATTGAGGATTTGGGGTGCATTGGTCAATCCAATGCCCTGTGGATATTTGTTTAAACATCATAATTTTTTTAATATGTTAGTCGAAGATAGAAAATTTCTCTCTCAATATCTTATACATTGTTGAGTGATAAAATAATTTCTGTCAGCCCTGGTAAGAAAGGAACAGGTTGCCTATGTGTGTAGTAGAGATAGATAAGATCATCTGAGAATTTCAGGAACATATATATTCCAAAAATGTCCCTGACTATATTTCTTCATTAAGACTAATTTCTGAACAGGCACTGTAGGGAGTGGTGTGGATCTATCTGTAATTTTTGCTGCTCAAACTTAAAAAAATTAACAAATACATATTTAACGCTTGGCTAAATGCCTAAGAGAAGCAATCATTATTATACCTATTTCATACTGGGACACGCAATGTGCAACTATCTAGTCAAAGCTGAAGCTCAGTTACAGACCTGGGAGCAAAACCCTGGCTGAATGTCCTTTGCTCCAACTGCAGAAAATATTTCTGCAATAGTTTATATTCAATCCATTCTGCATTCACATTGCAGGAAATTAGGACAAAAGTATATTTTAATTGAAAATAGGCCAAAAGGTGATTGTACATCTATTTCAGGAGATGAAATTTTTCCATGCCTGTCCAAAACATGGCCAAGAGACCATGAAGCCTCATAGTGTTATACTTAAACCGATAAAAGAAGGAATGAAATTAACTTGTCAGAGAGCAGAGAAACCCAAGGTTAGTTCCTTTTGCTGATACAGGGGCAAACTAAAAGAGRGAGTGCTATTTTCATCTCTTTATTTCTTAAGTAAATACTCCATTCGGAGGAGCAAATGATATCCATTTTGTATTGAAAATGTAACCACTAGAGGGTATCTGTTCAAAGTCACTACACACAATATCCTGGGACTTAGCAATGCCAAAAGATACAGACAAATCTTGTGTGCAAATACACTAAGTTAGGTGAGGGAGGAAAATAATAAAGTGTCACTGCCTTGAGTGAATCCTTTTCATATACTCTTCTGCAGATTCTTGACTGTCTTGCCAAAATGAAACTGTCCCTGCTAGAAGAAAAATTAATGATTTCACTATAAAAGTGCATAATAACATATTTATATTTATTGATTCCATTCTGCTGTATTATTTAACATCACAATGAAGGATTGACATGATTTCCTACACTTCTAAGTTAACCCTTTATACATCCATAGCTATACCAGTCAAGGCATATTACTTTTGCCCTGAAATTTAAGTCACTCTAATGGCCAGAGTTACTGCCAAGGTCAAATAAATACACAGTAGATTTAATTTGTCAGATATCTTCTGCTTCTCATCTGCACTTTGATTCTGATTTTAAGACCTTGTTTGGATTCATGTTCATAAAACTAGGGAGAATCTGTGAATGATGGGAAAAATGTAACTTTCATGGTGATTTGGAACCTATCCCCCATCCAATAAAAGGAATGTAGCCACAATGTGCACATTCTCTGCAATCTGAAGTCTGTGATTTTTTTACAGGAAAACATGAGCCTATAATCTGCTTATCACTTTCTCAACTTCTTCAGCTAAAAAAAATTACGATAATGTTATTCAACTAGTTTAAAGGATTAAACTAGTTTACAGAATACTCTTATGATACCATATAATACCAAATAATAGAATACTTTCAGTCCCTTGAAGATACTGTCTGTAAGAACAAATATGTTCAATGTTCATCTGTGTTTAGAAAGCCATACAGCATCCTAGTTTTTTTTACAAAAAGTAGCCAAGAGATTGATGTGGCTTTCTTCATTTTCTGACTATCTTTGGAGTCTCAGCTCAAATAATATAACATCTACTTGTAGATAAGCAAACTAGACATACTTTAGTACAGGCATAGATCAAGGCTTAGACTCAAGTGAAAGGATTTTTTATTGGTCAGGTTGTAAACTGGGAATCTAAATCACCTGAGCTGCACTACACTTTGATAAAGTCACAATGTTATACAAGATGCTCAGGTAAGTATTCTTCTCATTTTGAAAGTGAAAATAATTAAGCAGGTGAAGTATGACAAATTACACTGAATTTCTGCCCCCCTCCTCTCTCCCCTCCTTCTCCCTCAAATTATAGTGACTTGGAGAATCTCTCCTGGCCAAACATAGTTCTGAAGAATCTGCATCTGTAAACGTAGTTTGCATGTTTTGCTGCACATGTTCCCCAGCAAACCCATTTTGACCTCTATGCTGCAGAGAGGACTTGGTAGAAAACAAATCCCAAAATCTATGTCTGTGAGACCTCTGAGCATTTTGAGTTCAACAACATTTGTTGTAACTACTTAGTGACATTTAAGTCATGATGTTGCTGTGCTTTATTTCAGTATTACATCACAGTAAATCTTTGGCTTCACTGAAGCTGAACTACCTGAATCCAAGCCCTTTCACTACCCAAACTTTATCAGGGTTGTTTAATCTTTTGTTGCTTTATTGCCTAAAATCACTTGGCTTAAAGAAAAGCCCATAGAATAAAAAATTGACAGATCAGCACAAAGTTCACAGCGAGCAGACACTGAAATTTATCAGCCAAGTCCTTTATTTCTTTAAATCTAAAAGCCATTGCCTCTGTTTCTGAAATTATAATTAGCCACAACTGATTTTTAAAAAGAAGCATTGTGCGAATAATCATGTGAGACAAATGAACCGTGTCAGGACCTGGATCCAGTCTTACCAAATTCCTTTATTTGATATAAAATAACATAATTAGGATCAGGTGCATCCTGAGATGGACTTTTGTCTGTGCCAGCTCTTGATGCTTCCTTTGGGTGACTGTTATAAATACTAATTTAATCCATGCTGAGCATTACGGAAAGAAGCATATTTAGGAAACTGCAGTAGTAGTTGGTATTAGATGAATTGAAGTTAAAAAGAGATTACAGTCAACTAGACAGAGTTGTTTTAGCTTTGGATTGAATATAAGCCATAACACCATAAACAAAATTAAGAATATAATAATGCATAAATTTAAGAAAAAAGACTAAAGACTCAGTTAAGAGTTAGATTTTGTTTAGTACAGTTATACTTGAAAAAGGGAATAAAACTCAGGGTTCAAGACTAATTTTTGTGGTTTTGCGCAGATACATAAAAACAGAATAGGAAACAGAAAATACTCTAAATCATTAGTGTAAAAAACAGCATGATTTTAAAAATTGTGGTTAAGATAGGGTTATTAAAAGCTTCAAGTTTCACTGAAGATCATTGCAAACTTTGTCTCATTGAATATTTTGAAAAATCTAGACAATCCATGTTGACGTTTATGAGACCTGAGCTTTTCTGAAAATATGATCATTGACCTCAAAGGCACTACTTAACTGAATTAAGTAACAAATTGAGCAACAGTTAAGTTAGAAAATCATGGTAGTTTTCCTAAGATGCACAGAAAAAGGCTTTAGCTCCAAGCAGCCTTACTAAACAGTGATTGGAAAATAGAAAAATTATGGATACCTTCTCATTCCTCATATTCTAACGTCTTCATAGCCAGCTTCTGGAAATACAGATCAAGGTCTAGTAATCAGTGACATGCAAATGAAGAAAAGTTAAGTAGAAGTATATTTGCCCTTCAGATTGCTGTCACTGACTCAACAAAACCTAACTATAACCCCTTCCTATTAATATTGCCTAATTGCACTCTGTTTGCTTAGTGTTTCACGAGGTTTATCACCTCTTTTCAAAACAGTTACAGAGGTCTTTGGTGCATTGGTTAGATCCCTTTCTTAATTCATTTTTCCTTACTAAGAAGGGTTCCAGTCTTACCTTTGTCTTTCGGTAATAAAGAAGAAAAAGATAATTAAGTGTTTATTATTTTACAGAAGGACGTTAACAACCATGGTTAGATCCGAGAACATGGGAGACAAGAGTGAGGTGAAATTGAGTGAAGGAAAATTTAGTCTGAGTATCAGGATACAATTACTGTAATTGAAATTTATGTCTGTGGAAAAATTTCCCAGAGGGCCCAATACAAATAATGCAAAACTCATTTGAGTTATTTGTGGCTGAACTAAACCAGATGACCTAATAGCTATTCACCTCAAATATACGACTTTATGAAGCCGCATTACATGGCCTTTAAAACTAAGTATATCAATAGTATCTTTATTCAACATTCTTTTTCTCAAAACTCTTACCAAATTGATAAACAGGAAATACCTCATCTATCAGTGAAACACAACAATCATACAGTGGTAAACTATTCTGTATAATTTTTGAACAAGACTTTGAAAAGAAATCTCTTATATAAAAAAAAGTGATTATGATTCAATATGAAGTGTGGGGAAGATACAACCAGAATGACTACTATGAATAGCAGATTTAATTTTTAAAAGTGTTGCCTAATTTTGCAAAAATAATACATGAAGTAGATGTTTTCTTGCCTTATCAACACAGCATAGTAACAAGACAGTACAGTACTAAAATACTTTGTTAACTATTGGTATCAAAGTTGGATGCTAAATATCAAATAATTTGATGTGGTTTTAGTTGAACATAGATCTCAGTCTTCTCATAGTCAATATTTTATAAATACAAATTTTCATTGATTAAAGAGATCTGTGAAAATAGCACAGTAAGTTCATGTGATTATATTGAAAATTTTACGTTGATGTGAWTAAGATCAATTAAACCCACAGAGAGTGAGTTTGTATCTGGTTTGTTTTGCTCTTTTTAAAAAGTCTGTATATCATATTTAATAGTAAAATAAAATCTATGCTTTTTATATATTTCTAGTGTATTTATAAGAGCGCAAATGTTTTTCAGTGTGCCACTGCATTTAGAAAAAAACATTTATGGGAAAGTACAAAGGTCTTAAAATTATTTTTGTAGTGGACCTTATTATTTATTACAAAAGAATGAGTGAGACAAAAAAGTAAAAGCTGATTACTTTGTTGGGTATTGACCAAACTGCGTGTCTAGCTTGTCCTAATGCTTTGCCTATGCACCTTTTCATTGGCATATAAAGGCCTCATTTTCTGTGTAGTGTTAACCTTCTGCACACCAAAATTAGATCTGAGAAAAACAAAGGATTAGCCTATGAATTCTTTAGGGACAGGGTAGTAGTATAGGTGCAGCGTCAGTCTAGACCAATGCAATAATTCTTTTGTTCTATTTTGATTTCTATCAGTATTTTTTCCTTTTCATTAAATTTCTCCTTTTTTTCTCTCTAACTTCCCAATCAGAAATATTGTTTCAGAAGGATATTATAGTTGATACTTTGTGTTTAATATTTGTTACACTGTAGTTAATCAGATTAATATTCCCATTAAAACCATATAATTAGATCCTGTCTAATTTTGACTCCAGTTTTCTGTAGAAATTTCACCCTGTTTTTGTTCAAACTCAATTAGTTTATTGACATTCTCTGAGACTTCTGTATTTCCTGGCTGAAGGGCATTGAACAGATTATTATTTATGGCTGTAATTTTTTCTGCCCGGGATATGATTGGTTTTGTGACCCATATTCCACAGTTACAAGCTGGAACTACAATGGTTTGTCCTCCTGCTAATTTATTTCTGTATTTCATATGATAAGATAAATTATCCTCACATGTGATTAATTAACTTGGTATAATACAAGTTTACTACACAGGCGTGTTGGATAGAATGTGCAACATATTTTTACATCATGTCTGTTGCATGGAGGCAGAAGATATCACCTGCATAATGCACTTTTTTTCCTGAAAAGCATTCTCATTCTTCTGGTGGTACTTCCCTTTTAAGGTGACTACCTTAAATCATAGCCAGACTACATGGTGTCCTATTTTTCTCTGTTAAATATCAGATTGCCATTCAATATAATGAACACTAAATTCTCAAGGGCCCTATCTTGACTCATGTCCATATAATGTAATTAACTAACACATTTTGAACAATTACACTATGGAAGGTATTATTATTATTTTTAAAGCTGACCTGCAGCTGTGTCACTAAGCATCCTGTAGACAGTTTTCCATGCTGCAGGCGATGCAGCCGAAAACGTACAGATCTACATGGACTCATCTGTAGTGTTTGATTATGTATTTTCTGGCAGTTCTTTTATAATTGCTACATTAAATGAGTTTTTTGTACTTGAAAAGTCATTATAGTTTTGTCAGGAAGAGATATGTAAGCATATCTGCCTGCCTGTCTGCACTAGAAAATCACTGTGTAATTCAACAGTATTTACTCCTAAAAGATTTTGAAGGATTTAAAGCTAGAAACATTTTATTAAAAGTGCCTTTTTCAAGCAGAAGAGAAATCTATTAAAAAGCACCTCAGGTATTTGAATGGGTTCAATTATCAGCTTGCTCACCAGCTCAATTACAGACTGGTGCTATCAAGCACGAGGAAAATAGGTTGGATGCAGCACACATTTCGTAGCCATATATACTCATATACTTCTGAAATGAAAGCTAAGAATATTCTGGAGTAACTGAATATTCATTACCATAGTATGTTTCTATATTCTCAGATAGATGAGTAGGAGTTAAAAATATGAACAGCATTGTACTTGATCTGCTACCGTAGAAGTCACTGAATGTTTCACTATTGATTTCAGGGCAATCAGAGGTCTACACTTTGTGCTTTTGAAAATCCCATCTTACCCATGTGATTTTTTCTCTACTTTCAAATATTATTTTTTTAAATGTGTGCTATGTTCCATTTTATATGGAATGTTGATTCTATGTCCTGTCACTTCATGTAGGCCAGTTTCCAAGTGTTTCTTTTTTGAGCTGAGTATTGAAAATGTAGCAAGGAAAGTTATCTCAAACTTATCTACCTGTTATGGGATTTTAAACAAACAATTTTCTCAAATTGTCCATAGGGATTCTAATATATTAGGAGTGGGAATCTAAATCATTCATTTATTTAAATTTTTGATGACTTAAAGAAGTTTCGCATTTGCAAGAGCCTGAAGGTTGTCTTAAACTATTCATAAATGAAACTTCCTAAACAACCACATATCAATTTTTCTAGCTTATATGCAGAAAATAATTTGAAGACAGACAGAATATCTGCATTTTCAAATGTGCCAATTACGATGCAGGACCCACTGAGGCAGGCTGCCCCAACCTCCCTGTTGGTGTTGTGATGGTGGTGTCAGCAGATGATGCCTCATTGGGTGTCTGTGGCTCAGTAAGACTCTCCAAAGGTGATCTTAGAGGCATAATTCAATTTTATCCATGATTATAGACTCAAGAGCAGTGTTATTTGAGGAGAAAATATTCCCCATGTAAATTCAGCAAATTCAAAACAGTCTACTGATGGTGAAGTTCAAGATGATTTTTTTTCCCTTTTTTTAGAGTTCACAAACTCAGTAGGGAGGATGGCTACATGGCCCCACCTGTGGACTGGCTGCACCTGTGAGGCTGAATGCCATCATGGTGAGAACAATTTCAGCAGGGATCCCTTGCAAAAAAAATTCCTCAGGGCCAGCATTTGCAGCCACTGATAGGAACATCCCACAATAATTGCAATGTAACCTGTGAGGTCCTGGGAGCTGTGATACCTCCCACGGCAGACCAGTTCTCTGGTCACACTATAACAATTGCTTTATTTTCTACTGGGCAGAAAATTTGGTTAATGTCCTGAAGACCCACAGCCAKGAGACAGACTGGTGAAACTGGGTGACAGGGTCAGAAGCAACTGTGACAGCACCATGCTTCCAACTAGGACAGAGGAGGGAGGCTCCTGTGTTACTCAGGAAAGGATGTTCAGCCGATACATGCTGCGACAGCCTCAAAGCGGTAACTCAGCTAGCAGCTAAGACCTTATGAGAATCATAGTTACTTCCACACTTTGTGCTCCTACTTCCCCAGAGACRCAAGGAGGATAAGCAGAGAGTAAGCAGCACAAATCCAGTCTTCAAAGCCTCTAGAGGAGGGAAAACAAAAATCTGCTGAAATGAAATAGATTTTAAGGAACTTTTATGATTTGGGGTAGATGGATAGGAAGGATTAATTACACTAAAGAGTAGACTAATTGCCCAACCTGTTAATCCACAAGCAACAGATCTCATACAGAGTTGGAAAAAATCCAAATTAAATAAAACTTAATAACATTATTAATACTTTAGTGGACTTCTGATTTTACTTCATTTGTTTATTGCAAGAAGAATTTTCTGTTATGTCAGATATGGTGATAGAACGAATGGTAACTCTTTGGTAATGTGATAAAATTTTGTGGTGTTTAATGAAGGCAAATAACTTGTCTTGTTTCTGAGGGAAATAACTGAGCTTTTATTACAGTATGTGCTACTAATTATAATGGCAGAGAAGAATATTGCCAGCACRAAGGACTGAAATACAAGGATTATTCCTTAGAAGGTCATGGAACAAACAAAGTCTCCACAATTTTAGCTCGTGGYAGCCTTTGTCTTTTTTTTCTTTCTGATGCTTTGAACCTTCACAAATCCTAGTGTTTAGCTTTTATTTATTTCCCAAAGAATGTAAAAAGAAATGTGAAATGCATTGTGTTGCAGGAACCAAAACAGAATGTTTAAGAAGAATATCAGACTCATGTCAAGCTCAAAATAATAGGGAGCACCACAACAATTTCCTGGCTAGAAATTTGTACATCTCATTTCTATAGTGAAGAAGGCATTTTCAGAGTTGTTAATTATGCCACAAACATACTACCATGCAGAAGTGTCATACTTCAGTCTTTATTTTCCTAACCCTCATTCCTCAGTCACCTGAAAACCATGAATGGTATTTTTATTGCTTGTTAAAAAGGATAACCTTTTTCCCTCAGATGGACCCTTATATTAAATCTATTCAAGCAAGCAAAACTAGTGGAAAATTTGTCTAAAATTAGCCTTATTAATATTATTTATGTGAAAACAATTTCATAGAACTCATACAGACACAAGAAATGGTATTATCCACTTACACAAGGTATCTCTACTTGTCCATATAAAAATTCAGTAATTATCATTGCTTTTAGAAATAAAATTAACTTGCTCTTTGGTTAATTCAGTTCATAGCTCCTCATTAAACTAGATTTGCTTTGTCTAAAAGTACCAAGCGTGTGAGCTGACCTCATTTATGTCGAAGCCAGAGTTGCTGTCGGTCACAGTTTTCTCTTTCCAGTGGTATTCTGCTTCAGTCTCAGAGCAGGTTCAGCCCCTAGAGCAGCCCAACAGAATGGTATTACTTGTACTGCTAGAAGTGTTACCCTTATGAAAAGATATGCAGAATATGGGTCATAGCTTTTGAATGTACAGGAGGTAAAGACTTGTTCTAAAACAGAGAAGAGAAAGTTTATGTCTAGACAACACTCTGCACAATAAAAGGTTGTTCATATTGAAAGCTGTATGACAAATATCTCAGAGGAAACAGCAGTAGGTAAACGATTTTTCATTTGC
Source organism: Parotia lawesii (assembly GCA_003713295.1). Taxonomy (NCBI): domain Eukaryota; kingdom Metazoa; phylum Chordata; class Aves; order Passeriformes; family Paradisaeidae; genus Parotia; species Parotia lawesii. The sequence continues at coordinate 3,506,253 of RAHM01000062.1, forward strand.
AAACAGAAAATATGAAATTTAATAATTATTTAAATTATTAATATACTTTTTGTTTTGTCTGCCACTATTTCTCCTTTACTAAATCCAGAGTAATATTAGATACAGTGAAAAACTTACTACCTATATTTCCTGTTTCTGCACTGGATGTTACATTTATGTATTTGATGCAATATTTTTTAACACRCTTCCTATGGTGGGTTGACCCTGGCTGGACACCAGGTGCCCGCCAAGCCACTCTATCAAATCTCTTCACAGCTGAACAGGGGAAAGAAAATATAAGGAAAGGTTCGAGGGTCGAGATAGGCACAGATGGAGATACCTAGCTAACTACCGTCACAGGCAAAATGGCCTCAACTTTGGGAAATTAGTCTGATTTGTTATCARTCATATCAAAATGGAATAATGAGAAGTAAACCCAAATCTTAAAATAACCTTCACACCACGTCTCTCTCCTTCCCAGGCTCAACATCACTTCTGGTTTACTACCACCCAAGTGGTAGAAGGGGATGGGGAGTGGGGGCTGAGGACAGTTTATCATTTTTTTCACTCCTTCCTCCTCAGGGGGCAGACTTCTCACACTCTTCCCTTGCTCCAGCATGAGGTCCATCCCACAAGACAGTCCTCCATGAAATTCGCAATGTGAGCCCTTCCAATAGGCTGCAGTTCTTCCCATGGGCTGCAGCTCTTTCCGCACTGCTCCGTCATGGATTCTTTCCACAGGGTCCTTCAGGAACAGCCTGCTCCAATGTGGGTCCCCCACGGGCCACAAGCCCTGCCAGCAAACCTGCTCCAGCATGAGCTCCTCTTTCCAGGATCCTGTCAGGAGCCTGCTCCAGCAAAGGCTTCCCACGGGGAYGCAGCCTCCTGCGGGCACATCCACCCAGTGTGGCACTCTCCAGGTGCTGCAAGCAGCCTTGGCTCCCCTGTGGTCCTCYGTGGCTGCAGGGGCACAGCTGTCTCACCATGGTGTTCACCAGGGGCTGCAGAGGCACCTGTGCTCTGGCACAAGGAGTACCTGCTCCTCCTCCTTCTTCACTGACCTGGGTGTCCACAGAGTTGTTTCTCTCACATATGCTCACTCCCCTCTCCCACTGAAGATGTGCAGGGGTTTTTACCCTTTTCAAATGCAGAGGTGCTACCATTGTCACCAACCGGCTTGGCTGTGTGYAGCAGCAGCAGGTCCGCCTTGGATACAGCTGGCATTGGCTCTTTTGGACATAAGGGAAGCTTCTAGCAGCTTCTCACAGAAGCCTACATAAACCTTGCCATGAAAGCCTAGTACACTCATATATCTCTATAAATTTGAGGATAGACCAGCATGCAACAAGTTACAAAATATACCAGCTACAAAATACAAGAAATTTCCACAGGTGATTATAGGTTTTGTTGGTTTTATGGGGTTTTTTTGGTTACTGTTGTGTTTTGTGTTTTTTTTGTGTTTTGCATCTTCATAATTGTTTTTTCATGTGAATTACTTTGCAATGTGAAGTGCTGGAAGAGACCAGGGTGAAACTCTCTGCATCACTAGCATTTTTATTTAATCCTGTTAAATGTTATAAGCGCTAAACCAGTACTTGCACTTTTCCCCTCTTTATTTTTTTTCTGGCAAAAGTATAGTGAAGTCTCTTGAGCTCTTTTAAGGCAAAACAAAAATAATAATTTTTAAAAAGTCTTCTGAAAACAACAGAAACTATCATTTTCCATTGAAATAATTGAAATTAAACAGTCTTTCAACCTGGGGTCAATGCACAAATACCAGAAAAATTTCATGCAAATCTCAGTCCAAAAAAGCTTATTTCCATCATCTGATTGAACCAAGTATTTGTCTGCCAGGAAAATTCATCATTACCAATCTGAGACCTGTGACAAATGTATGGAAACACACATTAGAGCACATTGCACATTTAAAGTTCTTCCTGTACAAAAAAGAACARAGACACAAAAACCTTGCTAATACTACGCACTGACTACAACAGGCAATTTCCTTTTAAGATTCATGCATGGTTTTAATTTTGGATTTGGTTTGTAGTGGGGTAGAAAGAAGTTTGACAATCCTCTTTACTATGTTAATTAAATGCACATTTTTGCTAATGGGGTTWCAGTTGGCTGTGCCAGCTTGTACAGTGCGGCAATCTAACATTCCTTGTTATTAAATATATGTGTGTGTCTGTGTGTTCCAGTTTCTGCATTACAAATTTAGTATATACACAGCTTGAATTCTGAAAAAGGCAGGTGAAAAAACGTATCATCAAGTCTTCTAATGACTTATTCATTTTTGAATAGTGAGGCTAATCTTTTATTAAACCTCTCACCCAACATTTCCAAATTCAGATTATCTTTTATTTGAGATCTACAATCTTCACTTATACGCTTTAGACAGACATTCGAAAACGTTGCCATTAACTCTAAAAGTGCCTTTGTCCTCTCTTGTACTTGCTCATAGCCCTGACTCCATGGATTAAATGCATGGGCAGGAGTAGCACCCGAGAGCCAGAACTTGTCAGATAAYTGCACTGGGGCTTTAGTCCTCCCCATCTGCAATACAGATTCAGAGTGTAGATTGAATCGTCTCCTGCCAACTCATCCTCCATGTTGTYGTAATTCCCGCATAATCTTTTTTTTAGTAATCTTTTCACCTTTTAATAAATTTTGTTCTATTCTTCATAGTTCATTTGTCAGTCTGTCTTTTTCTCGGTGGGCAATAGACTTCTACCTATTAGTTTCTTGCATCTTTTTGTGTTTGTTACCGATGTCTTACAAGAGCAAATAGTAGTCATTCTGTTTGAATGTCTCTGATAAATGAGATATAAAATCTACATGTAATTGTAGGTTTTCTGGGGTTATAAGTGAACACATTTTTTCCTTATCTCTTAGTGTAATCACCATTTTCTTTCCTTTTTTTTGCATAAGAAGTGACTAATTATGAATAAGTGGGACAAAGAAGTGTCATACCAAATCAAGTGTTAGTAAGAAGTAAGCCAGGGAATGAGATGAATGCCAAACACAGAATTTCATAAGCTGTTCTTGTTGTTTCCTAGCTCAAAAGAAAAAGAAATTTTGTGAGATTATTTGCTTTCACACRGGTTTCACAGTCCAAATCCTGGGCATTCTCCTAAATTAGACAAGTTTCAGATACTTCTGATCTTTAATCCTTTGTATTGGCAAAGACATGGAAAAAAAAACCCCAAAGCTGTCAAGGTATATTACAACTCTAGAATTGTTGTCAAAACTGTCTAGAAGTTTAAAAGGAGTTTCGTTTGAGTCTGAAGTTTTGCTTTGAAAAAACCAAAACAACACAAAAAAACCAGCAACAACAAAAAAAMCCCTAATGTGTCTCCATATACTATTGAATATATTTCAACTTCAGTTTTTCTAGAAAAATACCCCAACCTACTAATCTCCCTTCCTTTACCACCAACCATGTAATGCTGTAACTTTGGAAAACACAGAAGTGTTTGCTGTTCTGTTTTCCTTTGAGGAAAGAGGGATTGGTACATACAAAAGCCAGCTTTCCCTTCACTTATAAGGTGGTCTAATAAAAGGTATTACCCCTTTCCTTAATGCCTTTGTCTCTTTAAAAAACAATGGAACAACAACCGTTTCGTTTTCCATTCAAGCTAATGAACCAAATTTGCAAGGACTGAATAATCATGTTACTGTTCCTTTTATAATAACTTAAAAAGCTGCTCMAAAAAAAAACCTACACTCTCCTTTCTATATTCAGGATAGATTCTGTTTGAAATTAAACAGCATGAAGGGTGTTGAAGGCATGGCAAGGGAAACTTAAAACAGTGTGGGGGAGATACGAAGTTCGTAGACTAACTCCAAGCTCTCTGAACAGCCATGCAGTGTGACCCACTGCGTGCCAAATGCACACAGCAGCATGTGCAGCTTATCTTCATCGTGTGCAGAGCACTCAGTGAGCCAACTGGTTGATACAGTGTAAGAYGGAAGAGGACCCTGGGGAAAGGTTGAGGATCAAAATTATGGTTAAACAGCAATTCTTTTCTGCTGCTGACTGCATTCCTTCCGTCTGTTGTTTTTTCTGGCTTTTAATTTTAAATATAGTTGCATTAACTTCTGATGAGATAATAGTTGGTCCACCTCCAGATAGTTATTCTGGGATGATATCTTCTGTTTCTGTTGACTCACAACTTTATTTTTCACAGGAGAATGCGAGGATGGCAGATTACCAACTCGGTAACATATATTACAGTCCAAGCTCTGATTTTTGTCCTTATTGCTATAATTACTGAAGGAAACAAGGATTTAAATTACACACAGCTTATTATGGAGATTAAAGCACCAGTTGGTCTACACTATTTATCTTTCTCAATATTCCCTTCTCATTTTGCTTCAGGCTGTGATGTGAAGAAGATAGAGATCTTACATTAGATTACTTAGACAGGTCCATGTATACAACTCCCACYAGAAGTAGACTGTCATTGTGCAGCTCAATCTTGGTGGTTTTTTTTTTTTATGAATATATACACCCTTTCTCTTCTTTTTGTTAATTTTCATAAAGTAACTACACTTTCTTTGCAAACCATATTTATATTTCCACAACAACATAAGTAAAACAAAGGAGATTACGGAGGGAGAGGAAACTGAAATTAAGTTTCAGTCAAAAGATATAGGCTGAACAGCCTTGTATTATTATTTCTCCCTCTTCAGTTTTTCTATTTACAAATTTATTTCCTTTTCTAGTCTAGAACTCTAGGTGTCCTAGTTAGAGAATGGAAACTGAAAAAATATCATCAAAGAGCATCTCATCCCAGTTAATTGTCACTTGTTTATAAAATTAAACTAATTGCTCTTTGGATGCAGAACTTTCAACAGTATTTAATACAAGAAAGGAAAGCTTATTTTCTTAGACTAGACATTGAAATTTTAGATAACTCAAGTTATAAAGAAATGTTTTTGTTCAGGAAGACTGAACACCTTTCACCCATGAATAACATGAGAAATGACAAGGCAATTTTCTATACTCTTTTCTTCCAGATTTTAAAAAGATTTTTCTCTAAAATTGAGACAGAAATTCAGTGTGTATAGTCATAACATCTTTTAGAACTCTGTATTTGTGATAAATGTGATATTTCCTGCCTCTGCATGAATAATACTGCCTGAAACTCTGGATGGGGAGGTCTAGATAGGTGTTGATTTTAAAGAGAGACYGGCAGCTCATTTTCTACCAAACAACACTAAGCGACATCAGCATTCTGTTTCCTACCAATTTGAATTTGATTCAAAGGATTCTGAAGTAAAACTATTTACACTCCAGTGCTAAGTTCTTAGGCCATCCTGTCCCTCAGACACATTATTTATTTATTTATCTGTTGTGGGTTAAAAATTAGATGGGTTTATTTTCCTAGATAGTTGTAAAATATGCAATCAAATTTTAAAGTAATGCCTCACCTGAAAACCAAACTAGATATTAATTAAATTCCCGTGAGACAGATGCTAACATCCCCCATCTGCTGCTAGCAGGAATCTCTGCACCCCATGTGCTGCCATGGCAGTTCTGTGGGCTTTCCTACCAGCTATCACAACAAAGCCAGTTTTCTCCTCCTAGGGAAAGGTAACCAATAGGACATCTGTCAACAAAATCCATGGGTTCTACAGGGGAAAATATGTGCTAAAATCTGGCGTTTAATTTACCAAGGAGAGTTTTGCATCCCAACTATAAATTCCGGAGTGGCAGTCATTGGCTACAGAACATTTCCAAATTTCCTATCTGGTTCAAAACCACACTTTACATTCTTTTCCTCCTTGCAGGTGATGAACTTCAGAGATAGAAACTCCATCTCCAAAAAGGCAAGCCTGTGGGTTCAAATATTGTTTTTAAGACTTCCAATTTTATTATTTTCTGTGCTTTTTATGATTCAGATTTCACACGATACTTGAATCAAAAAGGCAGATTATTTTGTCTGAGTTTGACAGAGGGCAAGCGATGATACACAAGTACAAATTAAAGAGAACAGACAGCTGTAACTTCTAAATGTTTGATTTTATATATATATATATATGTGAAAGCTTATTGAAAATTTTCCTTCAATAAAAAAAGGTATCACCCATTTCAATGGCATAAATGTCAGTATATTTTTGCTCTGACCAATGACCTGTGGCCTTTGACTYACCTAGAAGCAAAAGAAAAGTTAATTTAAGCAAGTGGTCTAACCTCTTTCCAAARGGTTAGGGAAGGGAGCACCTCTTTCCAAAGGGTTCATTACCGGTCTGTAAAACATGAATATGCAGATAATGCTCTCATTTCATTTCTAATTTAATTTTTTGCCTACTTAGGCAAATGGAAAGACACTTGTCTGCTGAAAGAGATTCCTTTGTCCACAGAGATATTGGTATTTAATTTTTTTTTCTCTCACACTTTTCTTGCTGCTTCAAATTTTGCACATTTCATAAGAAATCCTCAAGTCKAATTAAAATAAAGGCCTGGTATAACATGAAAGATATTTCAATCCTTACATTTAATTGCAAAGGAAAGACAAGCCCAACAAAAATAAAATTTAAAAAAGACCTGAATTAGATTACAGGAGATTGATCAACAACTGCACAAAATGCTATCATCTGAGAGTAGCTAAAGTCTAGATTTTAGAAAGTATTAAAAACTTTTCACAAGCATTACCTTGAATAAAACCTTCATCTACTTGAAAACATTTATTCACTTTCATGTGGAAAATATTTACAGAAATGTTAATTTCAGAAATATTTGCTACATAAAATAGAATTTTTTTGCTTGGAGTTCATCTAGTCATAGAACAAAAACATATCACTGGGGTGACACAATTCTCTGTTCAAACAGTGAGTTACCTTGAGCAATATTTAAATCATTCATGAACCAAACAGAAGTCAAAATTTATTTTCATAAAGTTTTGACATAAATTTATGAACTATGAAGTAACTCGCTCTGATCAAAGGTAGATAAAGATCATCCAAGCTGCTGTAAAATTATGCCTGTGATTAGGGAAAGGAAAAACCAACAGTGACTACAGGAGTAAAATAGAATACTAGATGGCAATTTAAGTTGCTGACTGCCAATGTCCTACTCAAAGGATAYAGAGCTAGGATCACATGTAGGACAAAAAATTCAGGACACTTGCAAGTTCTTACACGAATCAAAGTTGATCCAGAAAATAGTTTACTTTTTTAGATAATTTATCTATTAGAAAACTGTTCAAAACCTAACAATAGAGGCAGTTAAAAATTTACTGTGTTTCAGCCTAAATGTATTAAGTGCCAGTGTTATTCAATTTTTCACTTTCTAATATTGGTTGCTGAATTCTTTCCCATGGGACTAATAAAATGCACTCTTCCCTCCATTTGACAAGAAAAAAAGAAATCTAAGTGCCTTGAAATGTTTTTGTGGAAAGAAATCTGTCTTGTACGTACAATCTATTTCAAGGAAAACATTGCAACAAATATTTATTAGCCTCCCTTAGGTGAATAGCCCAACAGAGCCCAACATGGATGCGATGGTTATACCAAACAGGCTGTTGCTGTCACGATTGAGACTGTACATACCACAATTAGACTGCAGCACAGGCGGCTAATGCCCCCTTAGCTGTCTTGATAAATCCAGGTCTTGTAACCTCCACCAGTGACAAAGTAGTGTAACAGCACAGTTTGTTAAACTCCTGACCTTTCCTAAGGATGCCAAAGTACTTTTGTGATGTCCAAGCCATTTAGAACGAATAGAAATGGGGTCATCAATCAGCTTAAATTGACCATGCAACAGCCTGAAGTTAGTAATGTTGCCCATCAAAGTTTGTCTTGACATAGAAATGATGTGTGAACAGTCTACTAACCATCCCTTTGAGACCTTCTTTGCTGCAGGTCACACTCATGCTTTTTTTTAAAATTTAGGAAATAGTTCTGTAATTTTCACTGATACACRCCAAGGTGGAGAGGTACAAGAAGTTAGAGGCTAGGAATAACAATGAAAAGTATCACAGAAAATTTCCCTGTCTGTCATAAGAATACAAAATAGTTGCAGTTCAACTACTGAGCATTCATGAAAGACTGTATTCCATAGAGCGAATTCGGCAGGACAGTTCTTGGGAAAACCATGTTGCGTGTCAGCATATGAAARTTGATATAATGTTGAGCTTTTTTCCCCTTCATTTCAAATAGTGCGTGGGTGATATAAAAAATAAATGCATTTAACACAAAATTGAATACAAAATCAGAAATTAAAAACTCAAAAGAATAGTTTTTATTACACTAAATGAGCATTCATTCAGTGTAACATGTTAAAACAGTAGTATGCTGTTTTAGTGTCTTTCCCTCTTATTTATGAAAAGATAACAATTTCTTCCTAGTCATTCATTTTTGAAKGACAGAATATTTTCTCTCCACTTAGAAGAATGCCGTTTTCTTATCAAAAATTTTGTAGGCTGTGTCAGTATTCAAACTTTAATAATCTGAGAATGGCCAGAGCAGTCATATGGTCTTGTTTCTGTTCTGTGGGTGGATACATAAAAAAGCATCATTATTGTCACTACTTGGTTTCTGCAATTAGTCACAGACAAGGATTTGGAAGCTGACTTCCAGAAGAACTACAGCCAGTAAAATTCAAATTCAGTAGAAAATGAAAGTCCAGTGGCTGAGAGTATTATTAAGAAAACCATATTAAAACCTCTTTTGAGTAGTACAAACTATATAAAAATAGTGAATAGCGTAGGCCATGTAGGTGCTTGTCGCCTTCAGTGTTGATGGAGCAAAGCAGGAGAAAGTAAAATTTTAACACCTSTCTCCTAACTGTTGCAGTCACATAGAAAATGTCTCAAAAAGCAGTGAATAATGACTTCTACTATATATTTWTGCAAGAAGTCAGATTTTCCCTGATTCCAGAAATTCTAGATTTTTTGAAAGTAAACACCTAGAAAAGAAAAAGAAGGAAACATTGACGTATTCCACCACCATGAAGAAAAGAGAATCACTCATAATGTGATTTAGGTTCAGTTTTCTCCCCTTCTTAATACACAGACAAATCTCAAAAGAGACAAAAAGATATCCTCTCCAGAAGAACATTAAAAATCCATCTCTAGTATTTGCTGCAGAGACATGTCTTTGAGCAATCACTAATTTCTGACCGCAAAATATGTTGTCCCGAACAATTTCAGTTTTTAGTATTTTCTGTCATGATTACTTCAATCATTTTACAATGGATTTTTCTTTGGTTGTTTTGTTTGTTTGGGTTTTTTTTTATTATTCCATAGTGCATAATAACGTAATACTACACTAAAACAGAAGAAATTACTTTTTATGTTTCAGGTATTATAATTAGAAGTCTAGATGGACCATTAGATTTGTCTGGCATACTAGCAGCTTTTGTAGTGATAAAGCCTTGAATTTTTCATGGCAAAGACAATTTTTAATAAAAAGTTGAGGCTTGAAAGTTGATCAATTTTGATTGCTTTTTTCTAATCAGATTTGCTATAAGGAGCATTATACTGCTCACTTACCTGCTCTGAGAAGACTCCATGAAAAGAGAAAACCAACAAACAAAAACTAATATGCATCTTKCATTCCAGAAAGCAATTCCCAGAATCAGGTCTCAATTAAGGCAACTGGAGACAGTCAAAAGACCGTGAGAGTGAGAGTTAAATTTATGATCTAAGGAAAGGAGGTAAAGAAAGTTCAAAGAAACAAGAAAGTAAATAACAATAAAGGCAAAACTGTACTGAAAACTAAAAATTAGGAAAAATCAATGTATTTTTCTGTAATTTGTATGGAAACAGCATTTATCTCAATRGTTCTGAAGTCAATTCTGTTCTGGGGAAGGTCTCACTGCATGCTGTACCTCAGTCTCTCTGAAAAATACAGTTTTTCAAAGGAAAAGAAATAACAGAATTCCTCCTTGAGGGCCATGAAATGAAGAAGATGAATCTCTATGCTTTTGTTTCTGTGTCGTGGTTTGTGTGCTGATTGTAGCAGACATGAGGAAATTGGACCAAATGGTGGTGTTAAATCCATTAGCAAAATGACATGCTCATATGAAGACAAAAAAGGCCAGAACTTTAACAGTTTGTGCAAGGAAAAAATGTAAAAACAGGACAATTAACTCCCTTGTGAGTTATTATCCTACCAAGTATTTGTATAAAGTTTCACCATATGTAGAGACTTGGCACATGTTACAACTTGTGTTCAGACAAGTGTAGTCCTAAAACATCTTCTCATTGGAATTACACCTATTTGATAAATAGAGCTGATTTAACAGAAGACCTGTATTCTTTGACATGGATTTCTTTGTAAGCCACAGGATCTTAAATGTGATCATTTTCAGCAGAAAAGATATTAAGGTGCAGAACCTATTTCAAACAGATCTCATTACTGAATATATCTTAGAGGAAGACTTGAATGTCTCAGTGCATATATTTCCAGAATTACATACATAATTCTCGAAATCTATTTCTAGAATTAAAAGATATGGCTGCTGAGGTGGAAAAAGTCTCATAAATACTGCAGATTGCCTCACAGTAGCTTATCTTCTCCAAACAGAAAATGTTCAGCACTTGAAATTTYGGCTGCTGGTCCCTTGGGGAGCAGGCTGCATCTACTGACAACAAGGGAGTCAYTAACAGTGGTCTGTACAAAGGCACTGTCCCGTCTGGGCTGTGAGGGTAATGAAGTTGATGACGGTTTTGTGAATACTCTTTCAGGCTTACAATATGAACATTGTGTAAGAGAGCTGGAAAACAAATGGAAAACAAAATGCTTAAGATCTTGGTAAAACAGAGAATAGGCAGATTTTTGGGTAGGGGCAGGGGGAGGTTAAAAACTAAGAACATAGCATAAGGATTCTGTCATTCTTGAAAGAGGTTGCCTCATCCTATAAGGAGAGGTAAGAACACCACTTTGTGAGTGGCAGACTGACTCGTCCCCAAACGACTCTTGCTGTGATCTACCCCACTGTAACTGCATGAACCCACTCTCCTTTCTGCAACAATAGAAAGAGGCCTTGGTGCTTCACCACAGCATCGTCCACTCCTGTGATCAGTCTTGGTGACCGCACTACCAGCTGTGGGTGTAACCCACACCACTGCAAGGCCCTGCAGCATGGCTGCAGTCAGGGCATGGAGCACCCGGTGTGGTGAGGAGAAATGCAGGTCCTCTCTTGCAACGTGAGCAGCAAGYGCTGTGGTGCTGAAGAGCTCCTCAGGCTTGCTGGAAACCAAATCCAGCTTTGGTCAGAGGTGAGGACAGGAGATTTGCTATTCTTCTATCTGATGCTCTAACACCCTGACAATGATTTTTGTTAAAATTATGTTTGTGCAGTTAGCATTTTTTGAAAGATTTTGGGATATTTTTTACCCAGAAAATACATTTTTCTTAGTTATGCTATTTTTATGCCTGTCTCTCCTTCACTTTAACTTACTGACGCTTGACAGATAATTCAGAAAGAAATTAAGTCCTTATGAATTTAGTGAAAACAGACAAACACGTAAAAGAAGAGACACACGTAAAAGAAGAGACACACGTAAAAGAAGAGACACTGCCTATCTCATTGATGGGACCATTCTGCTAATTAATGCTATTGTAAGATACCAGAGAATCCGTATGGAAGATATTATAAATGAAAGCCACAAAAAAGGACAATCCTTAAGTTCAGCTACATGTTATGTGAGAAATTTTAGATTGCAGTCAGGTCGTGGTGATGTTGACAGAAGCAGAGACATTCCATTTTGCAGGATTTCTTTAGGACCTGACACTAGACAGAACTGCACTTTTTGGCAACTAGCTGTGTTAATGATCTCCTAACATGAGCTCACTCCATGCTGCCTCAGTCTTGTAACTGGCAATTGCCATTAAAGGGAATTAGGTGATTACTAAGGCTAAGTGCAATGTGGTGTAAAACATCCTTGTTATTATAATGTTGGTTTTGAGGTTAYGTCTTAAGTCTTTGGCAACAAGCCTGATGTGCTGCATAAACAAAATGTAGTATTCCTAGAAAACACACATTGTCTGCTGTCAGAATCAGCCTGTCACCACTTAAGCAAAAGTCAGGTAGGCATAATTCAAAAGTAACCTGATCTATTGTACAGTAGTGCTGCTCTATCCCACTGAATCTGTGAAACACTATAGCTGCCAAAAAGAGGGCTTCCACACTATGAAAGAGGGATATTTCATTGCATTTACTATTTTCTTGAAGAGGGATTTGTGTCACAGRTGTTTGATTGTGCATAGGGACTGTAGAGGAAGAGATCTATACACAACAGACTGCCCCACAGTAACTTGTTTGTGTATCTACATCTAAAACATAAAATAACTGATGTCATTCTAGCTGCAAAGAGGTACTTTCTCAGAAAGTTTTACCACATTCATCAAAGACTCAGCAAGACTGAATCTTCTATATCATTCTTTCAGTTCRAAAATGTTCTTGCATGTTGTATAGCCCTCATACCTGTGGCACCAAAGGTTGTAAGCATACTGCTTCTCTTTGCAGAGACACGGCATGATGCTTTTGTTTCCTACACAAGCACAGTTAATTTTACTATAAGAATGTATTGTTGACTTGCCTGTTAGGTGAATTCTGTCTTGGAGGCTTGGCATGCTTCACAGATCATCAGTACTGAGACTCTTGTATACAACAGACTAAGCTGGTAAGTCATGAATTATAGTCCTTTATTTGCTCTAATGTGACACGATTTCCAGTTTTATCCAGAAAGTACAGTTTTATTTGGAAGAAGAAATGAAAAAATGCATTCMAAAAGTGAGAAAATACCCGCTACATATCAAGTTACACAGTGAGTTTAATTTCAGAAAAAAAATAAATAAATTAAAACAGAAATATTCAAGTCCTTGTGGCAATACCCATGTATATAGTGCCATGCAATTCTGAGCCAAGCCATTATCACCAGCTGAGGCAGATTTGAAACACTTTGCAATTATTTAAGGCATGCTGTTTCCAGTTAAGCATAAGAGGTTCATCAATAATATAATAAATAAGTTGAAAAAMCACCAAAAAAAACTACATAGGTTTTCCTTAGCTATCATAAGCCMCTCTGTCACAACCATATCAGTGAAATTTGTGGTAGTCATGGAATCACAATCATAGAATTATAGAATGGCTGGGGTTGGAAGGGACTTTAAAGATCATCTGGTTCCAAACCCCCTGCCATAGGCAAGGACACCTTCCACTATATCAGGTGGCTCAATGCCCCGTCCAATCTGGCCTTGAACAGTTCCAGACATGTGACACCCACAGCTTCTCTGTGCAACCTGTCCCAGTGCCTCACCATCTTCACAGTAAAGAATTTCTTCTTAACATCTAATCTAAACCTATTCTCTCAGTTTGAAGCCTTTTCCCCTTGTCACTACATGTCCTTGTAAGTAGTCCCTCTCCATCTTTCTGGTTGACCTCCAGCTTTGTAGGTTCTCCAACCCTCTGGTCATCCTCATGACTTCTTCCGAACTCRCTCCAACAGGTCTAAATCCTTCYTATGTTGGGGGCATCAGACCAGGATGCAGCACTCCAGTTGGGATCTCATGAGCAGAGGGGAGGAAGCACTTCCCTTGATCTGTTGGTCACGCTTCTTTTGATGCATTTTGATRRTTTTCTGGGCTGCAAGTGCACATTGCCAGGTCATGTTGAGCCTGACCAACATCTCAACCAACATCTCCAAGTCTTTCTCAAGTTCAAAATTTAATGCAGATGAATTAGATGGTACAGTACTCAGCCTTCATGAAGGAGATGATTTTTTGATATTTGACAGCATAGATAGCGTGACAGTCAAGAGCATTACTCTAAACTTTCCTCAAAACAAGTCAATGCCCAGTAGATCCATGAAAATTTCACCTTTGCAAACACACATGCACACATGCACCTCCACCACAGGACACAARTATGAAGATGGTTACAATTTTCTTATAAGCTGAAATTTGAATATAATGTCAGCTATATTATAATAGGTTTTATTGTCTGGATATAATATATCAACCAAATTTCGAAGTCATCTTTCCACTTTCAGTTGTCATCGCTAATAGGTAGATARATATGTAATAATTTAAATATAACAATTTTCTCTTTAAATATAGAAAAAACTGTTTTTAATTAATTAAGTTTCTGAAATTTGCATTMATTTCTAAATTCTTGGGTTTTTAATCCACTTACACATGCATATACTCAATAAAATTCCTTCAGTTTGCACTTACTTAATTTTCAGGGGGAATTGGGTTATATAGAGGTTAGCTGAAGCCAATTGATGGAATGTGCTAGATCACACCATTATAGCCACCTTGTTGAGAAGCAGCAGCATTCTTACCAGCCCAAAGAGAGGTCAAAGGGCCCCAGGAGAAAGGAATGTATCTCTCTAAGCTGATACTTTTTTTAGTCTTTTTTTTTTTAATTCCTCATTGACTCAGTTCATAACAACACTTGCAACAATCCTGTGTCTTTCCAGTCCTGGTTTGCCTTGAGAAGAGTAAGATAATATAAAAAATKGACCTTGTTTTAGATTTGCTGTTTCCAAAGTTTTATCTGAAACCATAATATTTAGAAATATTACATAGAAATATTTAAAAATCCTGTTAATTATTTCAGTGASAAACAAAGGAACTTCCCACAAGTATTCCCAATGCTGTTTGAAATGCTGGTATCTTACATCTGGTCATCTCCTGTGTCCTTCTACTTTTAAGGGCTGCAACCTCACTCTGAATTGTGTGTACATGTCTTTAAAAAAAAAAAGATTTATTGTAGCTGAGGAAATGATGTACTCAAAGGGAAGAGGGCTAAGGAAATAGCATGAAAATGAGTTTGTAAGCTAAATGACAGGATTTGCAGTCCCCTTGCAAATAAGTCACAAACAGGATATAAGTTTGCTGTCTTGCTTCTTAGATATACATGCCTGTCTTTGGAAAGCTCAGCTTTTTGACCCTCTGCTTACAGCTAACAGTCATTAATGATTGACTGGTTAATGCTCCATCCAGACCATAGAAAAATTATCTAAATTTTCAGGATATTTTATGCATTTGAATATATTTATGTAAATAGATGTTGTCAAGGAAAAGAGTAGTTTTGTCTCAAAAACWCTGTGGATGTATAGTTAGGAAGTCAAATGTGTGTTACCAAGATTTTGTGATTTCATGGTACATGGGATTGAATTAACATCTCCAAAAAAGTCCCACATCTACTGGATTAAAATATGCATTGTAGTAACAGACAACTGAAACAGTCTGAGCAAGTTTATATGTTCCAGATCTGCCCCATCCAGTTTTCAGTCTAACCCCCAGAGCATTCCTGATTTTTCAGCTGTTGTTAATAGTGATCTTATAAGTACCTCATGTCTTGGAGTCAGATGAGCCAACCCAGTCAGCTGAAGACCAGGGATGAAGCCCGTATCTGCCTACTCCTGCTGACAATTGTATAGTTGCTATCAGCTTCATTTTTGTTTGCAGCACAAATGGGAGAACTTGTCGATGTCAAAGCCATGTTGCAAGTAACTTTTTAATATGCTGTAGCACAGAGACTGGGTAATTGACATATCTAAATGAAAAAAGTTTTAGTACAATAATTCAGTAAAAGCTAACTACCCAAGAAATAAGTTCCAACAGAATTTTCATACAAAAACACGAAAAGAAACAATCCCTGCAAATTCTACAGAGCAATTGTTACTTAACACAGCTGAAGTCTATTTTTCTCTGGATATTTTCCAGATGCAATGAGAAGCAACAAGACCTAGTCCAGAAATAAATTAAAAAATCAACTGGTTTGTAATTACTTTTTGTGGACTATAGTGTGTGGCCAGGAATAGAGTCTTTCCATAACAGAAAAGATCTTCAAGCCCACATAAGTTGATTCTGATCACACATTCGGGAAGATTGATATGYTTGTATATTAAGATTGCGTATATTTTTAAAAGGAAACACTATTAAGAAAAATATTTGCAGCAGTTATGCTAGATACTCTRGTTCTTAAAATACAATTATTCTCTGTGAACAAAAGAAAACTCATTTGAAAAACATTTCTCAATCATAACTTGCATAGGGAAATAAAAAGGATATCAAATGAGCTCTTTTTCTTTGTGTCTTTCCATAAAATTTGGCAATTTAAATCATGACTGCATCTTTTTCCCACACTTCATTATCTCCCTGCTCACCAATGACTTCCACTTAAAACTGGGGAGAATTATTTTAAAAAATATTTAGATGAATTCAATATAGTCTTCAACCTTAGAAAATGACAGGTAATTTTAATGCATTATAAAAGTCACTGATTAATATGTGAGTATAGTTAGACCTCTCTTATTTTTAAGTTTCACTTAAGTAGAAGAATRTGTTGAATATCAATGAAAATCGATGGAAAAAGCTTGAGCCAATTATGAAATTGTTCAACATTAACTGCTTTGCATTATAGTCAAAATTTACATATTTTGTCAAAACACCACAGCACTGTGTGCTGATATGCAACTTGCAGATCATTAATAGTCACTGCAGCAAAATGATGCACACCTTTTTTTGCTTGTTTGTTTGTTTACATTTGGGGTTTTTTTAACTTCTGGAATTTTCCTTCTCCTAGCAAAAATGATGGGCAGCAGTATGCATCAAAATTTGGTTTTATCTAATAATTTCTGAGATTATTCTCCCTTCTCTGTTGTCCCTTAAGCAATGCTAATCAGTGCAAAAAAATTGAAACTAGCTAAATGTGGCAAATTAGAATGAATGAAGAAAAATAATCGAATGTTTACCTTTTCTTTTCCCTCACAAATGACAGCAGAACAGAAATCTACTGATTCCTGATTTACATGTTGGATAGTGACTCCCTGAAAACGCAGTGCTTAGCTGGTAAGCTAGTAATTTAAACTGGGTAAGTTTATAAACCTATTCAACAATCTACACAACCTGCATTTGCCATGATAAACCCAAATATTTAGACAGAATTCCTGTCTCCTTCTCCAAAAGCTTTATTTTTGTTATCATCCCCACCTGGCCTCCATGAGACTGCTGTTCCGTTAGGAAAMAGGTTTTGATTCAGAGAGATATCCCACCCTGCAGGTTCCAGCGCTGAGACAAAGAAGCACCTTGATCTGGCTGTGAAGCCGGTGCAGTGTATCCCACCTGGTCTGTGGGGAGCCTGGAGGGAGCCTCCACTGAAGACTCAGTCACAGGGACACATATGCTTTACACATATGTATCACCAGTAACAACCTTGGTCTTTTTTTGATGGGCTTTTGTATTTGTCAGGGGACTTTTTTGCTAGCTGAACATACATTGTTTTCTCCCTTACCACATAGGTGCACATGACAGATTTAATCAGACCCATAGACTATAATAGTGTCAACAGTTCAATGACTGTAGGTTTGGATTAAAGCAGCAAAGCTAGTTTCATTTCCAATAGTTTAAGCTGTCTTGTGCTGACAATGAAAAAAGTCCATTTAGCCAACGAAGAGAATCCATTCTGTCAAAGAAAAAGTGCCTAAGAGGCTTTTAAAACTAAAGCAAAATACACATATACACACTTATATGTAACACTTGATAATGTCCCATTAAGAAGTACTATAATGTATGTTCTGTTAATATTTAAATCCGCTAATGCAGAAGAGTAGGCTAACTGATAGCTGCAGTTCTGCAGGTTTTCAGCCATTTTGCACTGAGATGTCATTGCATTTACTATTCTATTTCCTAATATGGAGAAAAACATCACGTGCATCCAGCCCAAGTAACTTTCGTTTGTCATGTACCACTAACCTACTGATGCTGTAAAATATAAAATGAACAAATGAATCATATTTTGTAAGTTAACACTTTAGTAAGTTAAGAATTTTTTWAATTAATTTTCTGCTTTTGAGGTTTTTGGAAAGAAATAGGTTCATATCTAGAAATTGTTGCTTACTATTCCTAATATCTACCAATTTAAAAGCAGTTTCTTGTTGCAAACAGAAARGGGAAGGCTGTTTAAAAGAATTTGCTAAGTCTAAACAGTGTTCACATCTCACTAATTACACTTCATAGGAAAAAAACCTTGTAGACACTGATTGTACTGAAATCTGGCATAGATTCTCTGGAACAAAGTTCTCAACCTTTTAAGCATTTCTATAGTCCATGCAGCACTTTCATGGSATTCACGTGGAGTTGACTTTATTGTGTCTAATAGCGCTATGGAGTTAGGATGCAGTAGGTCCAGAGAAACGCTGTCATTTTTTATAATCAGCATGTATTCTGTGTGGATCTAGCCTTTTATGTCTACAGAAGAGATAATAATTCAACACTCTGTTGGCCATGCAAAGCATAGAGATAAGGATAGGGGATTTTGCACTGACAACAAAGTAATTTATTTTTCTTTCATTTGGCAGTGTCTGCTGTACCCATGTATACATTTCTCTGTATGCATAACAGAACACACAGATCTCTAAGAGAATAATGAATTCTAATGTACTGTATCATTAAAACTGCATCTCTCAGACATGATGTCTGTTTCATATTCTTCAAAGCAGAACACAGTATAAACTTCAGTATCACCTTTCATTCAGTTTTACAGAATAAATTTGTATTAATTAACCAGTGCATAAATGAAATTAATTCCACAGTGCTGTGGCCAAGGACAATAGATTTATAGCAATGATTCATTCAACTTTCAAACCTCTTCCCCACCCAAAAGAAGCCAAGCCCACAAAAGAGATGTAGAATACGCCTTGAATCAAAAATTTTCAGCCTCATTTAAAATAAGTAATCCTAGAGACTGGTTCTCAAAACAGGCCTTTGTCCATTCCCTGCCACATCCTCAACAGGAAGGATTTCAGACTTTTTTTCCTTCTGGAGCAGACAATGTCCCATGATCACTGAGCTCACCAGAGTCATGAGAAATAATCTGAGAATCTAAAAGGCCACAGTGGGTGCCCCCTTTTGATTTCCATTTATTATTATAACACTTTGGAGAAAAAAATCAAGCAGTTTCATACGYGGTATTGAAGTGTCCAATACACATATTGAAAGCTCTTCTGCCTGCTTTACCAAGGGTACTACTAAGTTTCAGGTTTCATGCCTTGCTGCTTWTTGTCAGACTTTCTTAAAATAACAAGAAGGGATTCAGACAGTGACAGYAGGCTGTCAATAGCACTTGTGAACAGCCATCTCCTACAACTACTTAGGAAGCTGATAAAGTAACAGTTGTAACAACCTTAATAGTCCTCTGGTCATCATATGTGCAAAATAATAAAAGTTATTAAACATAGCTTAACTTTCCCAGGAAGTGTCCATTAAAAAACTATTCTATTTTTTTTAATTTTCCTTTAGAAAAAAAATCYTCAAAGAATTATTAGCTGATATTTTGCTTGGCTGAAGACTTACAGAACTTCTTTTTGCTAAGGACTGATTTAATTTATTTTCTAAACATACTGGGACATTTTTGTATTGAATATTCAGTAGCTGCTTGTCTTTCATACATTTTTACCAAAGTTTAAAATTCCTTAAATGAAATGTAAAGTTATAACTGCATAACTGAAAGTCAGCTAGTAGACAAAAACCCACCAAAGAAACATAAACAAAAAAGCCCAGACCTGTGGAGAACTGAGATTTTTATTGGTTTTAAAGCTGTTTATGCCAACATAAATTAAGAATAATTCTACAGATTTCAGTGGACTTCAACCGATATAAAATAAGCATTACATTAAAAGAGTGTCAATATTTAAAGTAATCAGCTTCTGAATTGGAGCTAAAACTGCGTGATCGCTGAAAGGATCGTTCATTCATTCAGTTTCATGTTTCATTAAATAAAAGAATGTCTGGTTCCCACAAATATTTATGGTATGATTGGTCTTGAAATATTCTCGTTATTCTCTGCTCAGGAAAGGATTTAGTGGATTTTTTCGRGTGTCCCCAGGTCAGTAATGATGCCACCCACAAAGTCCTTTCACCTCTGTGGAACACAGTCAGCCCAGCTCAGTTTTTCACCTGACCTAAAATGCTGAAAATGTGGGTATTTCCTGACTCTGGCCAGCACAAAGACAGACCTTGTATATCGCAATGGAAAGGTGTCTAGTAGTGGTCACAGCTACACAGGCATCATCTTATTTGCAGCCCTTCCTACAGGAAGAGAAAAAACCCTTGAAAGAAGTGGCAGCCATTAATCATTTGTTCTCTCAAAGAAAAGTTGGTGATCTGCTGTCCCCAAGTTTAATTAAGCACAGTTCACATATTTCTGCATATTAAAAAGGACAGTTGTACTTTTATTAGATATAGGTTCAAGTCCTTATTCCAAGTAAAAATATATAAATATTTATATTTCAGATTTATGGACACATTTTTATTTTTCATAATTTATATTGTATTTTTTTTTTGCAATTATAATGACCTTCAGAACTGGAGTGGGAATCTATTTAGCCTTATGCTTAATCCAGTCTTTCCTACAGGTAAGCAGAAGTTATTTCTGGAACTGCTCCGCCTGGCTTACTCATATACAATACTCTACTATATTTCCTATCGTCTCAAATGATTTTCCAGATTTTCTGGCACTCCACAGTGTTGTTGTAATGGTCTGTTGGCAAATTCTTCTCAGATGGTTCCTTATATTTCTAACTCTTTAAAATAAATTCCTTTTCTTGTAAAAATGATCCAGTTTGTCCAGTGATATCCTATTTATAAATATACATTTTCTCTTCAATTTTAACAGCGACACTTGTTATACCAGATTACCATGAACTAAACTGAAAGATGCTTTATGCTTACTGATAATGCCCAGTTTCTGATTGTATACCTAGTAGTTGAGGACTACTTAACTCATGCTAAGGTCAGTGATAAATATATAGGGAAGACTAAAACAGTACATATAATACTAGTGCTCTTATGTTGAACTACAGCAGAAAAGTAATTAAAATAAAATATTACTGGGTAGGGTGGTGTAAATATTATGTAATTAATTTAAAATATGTAGCCCTCTATTATCACATTTTTTCTGATTGGTTTTGGTTATATATTCAGTTCATCTGGATTGATAAACAAAAGGCACATTTACTGGAATGGATCAAAAATACTCATCTATGCAAAAGAAAGAATCTGGTGCATGTCTTTGGAGACATATGTCCCCAGACATATTTTGGATGGATCAGCAAATTGTCAGTAGAATAACAGAAGTGGTAATATAGAGCCACCGGCTTATAAATTGCTGGTTCAAATTTGGCTAAATCATATCTGATGGCTACAATTACATGACTATGTGATCTGACCTGTTCAAAGTCCTTCATATAATTTGTTGCTGATTGCAATCCAGGTCCCAGTGGAGCTGTGTCCAAGTCACAACAGAGATCACTCTAATTGACATTAAGTGTCAGTTTCCTTGGCAGGCGTGGCTGGCAGGTCAAGGATTAACTACAGCATGAAGACTGAATTCCTTTCACAAGAAACAGTGCTGACAAAGGATACTTCAAATGCTTCAGGCAAGGTCTCATCTTTTGGCTTTTGTGAAAGATTAGATCATTTACATCAACAACATTTTGATGTTTACCACATAGTTCATCCAGCAATGCACTACATTTTAGGAGATAAAATCACATGTCCTCATATACACAATGATATCTTCTGCATTCTTATCTATTGCCACTGTATTATTAGCTGAATTAAATTTTTGATTGTCTTTTCTTAGAGAGTAAGCTATGAGAATTAAACCTTATGTTCCCCACATAGAAAAACAACTGCTAACCATTTTACTCTAGATCCCAGAATAAGGTGAATCATACCTGAATTTCAGCTTTCTGATTCAGATTGTCAAACAGCGGTTGCAATTCTTTCAGCTTTCTGCTATTGGTAATGATGTTGTTATAGTGTTTCATTAAACATTGCTCACAACTGAATTTATTGAAGAGACCTTGATCCTTTTGATTTGAAATACCTTGAGATAAGAGGTAGCACTGACCTGAAATAGTGGAAAGTTGAATTCTAGCAGTTGCAAGTAAGTCTCTTTCTTTGTGTCTCATTCCTCCTTCTATCATTTGTATGACTGTCCATTTATAAAGTCACTTAGGCAGATACTCTCTTTGTGCAGTGAGCAAAGAGCAGTCTTCACATTGCTTGGAAAATGGAGTAACAAGTAGGAACAGTAGTAAAGCAAAAAAATGGAGAAAATATCCACACAAAACCTTCTAACGTAGCAGCATTGTTGCAGAAAAAAATGCCACATTCTCACAGATCACTCCAGCTATGGGTATGTTTCATTTACTGTGAATCTACAAAACTTTACTCTGGTGACAGTAAAGCTCTTTTCTGGCTGCTTTGCACCTGTATATCTTCAAAAACATCATGTGACTGTAACTTCTTTCTGCTCTGAGTACAGTGGGTCAAATAAATTCTTGATGTAATGACAGTAAAGTAAAAGAAATTATATACAAGTCAAACTCAGCCCGTTTTTTTGTTTATCATATACTATTCCCTGCTATTCCATTTGCAACTCAACACTGATAATTTTTTAAATATTGAGGCTAGAATACATAAATATCAGAAAAATAAAGCACATTTTTTATTACTATATTTCACAACTCTTATCTCAAACTTTCTTCACATTCTTATTAAGATCAAATTAAGTTTAGGAATTCCTCAGCTGAAAAAAAGAATACAGAATAGATTAAGTACGAAAAAAACCCTGAAATGGAGTCTATAAATTTTTTCAACAATAATGAAGAACATCCATATGATGTAGATAACCAAACTAAAAAAAAAGTTCGGGTAACAGTCTCACTGAGCAGCAAAAAAATATAGAGAAGATTTGGTACTAGTGCAGAGAGGAAGAGAGTCTCCAGTACCTGAGCTGACAGTTTTATAATTACATTTTTCATGTTTTTCTGTAGGCACCCTAGAGGCAGAATATTAGTGAATACCTCTTAGAAGCTAAATCCCAAATTTTTTGCCTAGTTTCCTCAGAAATATTTTCTTTTTATGGAAATTTTTACACTCATTAAAACTGAAAAATTTATGGGGAACTATGAGTTTCATCAGATCATTCAGAGAAACCTCTGGGTTTCATATCAGCCCTCCCACCCTTTGGCTTCTTATGTCGCACCATGCTCTCCTGTTTGCTAAGCAGGGCCCAGCCTCTTTGGCAAAGAGTTCCCTGTGAATTTCAGCCCCAGCCTTTAAGATATTTAGTTTCCACAATAAGTAGAAAAAGACAGCTTCTTGGTCTACAGGCATCTCAAAAAGTCATATAGATTTATATACTCATTTTTCTTATAATATACCAAGGTTTGAAATGCTGAGGATTAATTTCAATGCAGAGGACTTAAGACTTGAAGATTTCTGTGTTACAGAGTGCCAGGGATGAATATCCTTAAGCAATCCTCAGAGACTTTCAAATATTTAATTCCTAATGCTTATACTTTTGTAACATACTTTATTATAATCCTTTTTCATAGTACTGTTCAGAAGAAATGGCACTAGTTTGTTACTACATGCAATTTAAAATACAGTATCCTGTTATTTCAACAGACAAACTTTGCTGCAATATGAAATCTACTTTTCCAAGAATTTTTGTTTTTCTTCACTATGGTATCTCAGTGCATAAGGTAGAGCAGGATAAAAAACTTAATTAGACTGCTCTTTTTTTAAAATTATTTTGTATTCACTTTCAACGTGGGTGCCACCATTCATTTTTTTTCCTTTTATGTTTAACTATTTCAATTTAAATTCCTGAAATAAATACTTGGACTCTGGGAAGGCACCTGGACACTTTCTTGTACAGAATTTGTTTTTCTTACTCTTTTTTTTTTCTTGATACCAGCAAATCTGTGCAATTTCAAACACCCTGTGGCCCGTTACTCTTGGGATGTACATGAATTCCACTCCATCGTTCTGGCTGCTTGAAATGAGACTCCATGTGAGGAAATTGTCTCTCTAATTCCCACACTCAAGCAGGATGTGAAATGGGAGTTTGAGTTCTTCCTGGCCCACACTGCTCACACTGTTCTTCATAAATTGTCTTGTTATTTCTAGACCAATTGTAATTATGTTTTCATTGGCTTCTTCATTTATGTTTTGTTTCCACATAGTCCTCAATTTGGTGTGTTGGCTTACCTTCTCATGTAAAAAGAGAATGCTACACTGTTTTTTTACCCTCAATCAAATCTCCACAGACTTCTCTATCAATGGATAGACCCTAAGAATCTACTCTTGGGATACTTCATATCTCAACCAATCTATTATTTGAAGTAAACCTTTCAGAGATCTAATTTTTCCCTTCTAACCTCACAAGTCACTGTTAGGTGATATGATGTATTGACTTGGAAAATAGCAGCAATGCTTTGTTGACCTTTAATAAATTTAAATATATCTGGATCCAAATGTACTCATGAACTCTCATCTGTGTGCCAACTTTCAACATGATGCTGAAGCTGCTTTGCATTACAGTGTGACAGCAGTATCCTATGGAAAGATAAGAAGGTTAGCTTTTGCAGAGTGTAGGTTTTCGTGTCACAGTATATTGAGAAGCATTATTCCTTCTCAATTGAAAGAAACCATTCCTCCAATCTGCATCTGTGTCCTGTCAAGACTTCTTGTTTTTTCAACTTTTGGCAAAAAAAAAAAAAAAAAAAAAAAGGGCTTGAGTGCTTGAGTTACAAGGTTTCCTTCTGCAGTTACTATCAGCCTGAAAATCCAAGATACAGGAAGGAGTAATTTTCATGTACTGATAGTATTTTAACTCTCTAATTTAAAATTACTTAATAATTAGGTTAAAATGTATTTTCTGGTTTTATTTTTAGTAATGGGCCTAAACCACAAGGTTATTTTATTTACTTTCTAGTTAGATTACTTCTTACAAATTCTATTTATTAGAATTTCGTACTCYCTTTCAACTGTTACAAAGTCTTTTCCAAAGTAAATCCTTATACCACTCACGTGACATTTCTCTTGACTTCTTGTTCTAAATTGCTGTGTAGCTCTGCTGTCTGCTATTAGAATAGCTGACAAATTTGACTCCAGAATAACACTTCAGTGGTACACGAGGGAATGTTCCCATGAACTGGGTTATGTTGAGTCAGTCCACTATAAACTTGGCTCAAGAATTTGAATGCAAATCAAAATCTTTCCTACAGCTTAACAAGTTCATGCAAAAAGTAGCAAAGAAAAGATAAAATAACACAAGTTTGTAATGATGTAACAGAACTATTTGGGAGGATTTTTTAAAAAATTTCAAGTCATCAGTCTGGCCAATATGTAAATCAGTAGTCATTTGGGTTTAGGTCTGCCATATGTAGCTTGCATTTTCATCAGAAAGGTTTCGTTGCAGGCAGCTATTCTGACTTCTATTATTCTTTATTAATATAACATTTTTTTAGTCACACATAATGAATATATTTGACATATTTTGGTCTTTCTATATAATAATTTATTAATTATGTATTCCTGGAATTTATAGATTCTTGCACTTTAAACATGTAATTGGAAGATGTAATCCTAAGAATCATCTATTCTGTGATATATTTACAAAAATTAGAATGAAACTTCTAATTTTGAAATTTATTTCAGAAAGAGAGATCAAAAATACCACCTGCTATGATGGTTGGATCATATTGACTGAAAGTGTAAGTATTATCTCTAATGTAGAAAAATGCAACAATGGTCATTATGTTATGGACAGTAATCTTGACTTTGGAGTGAACTGAGGTGATTTCTGAACACACTTAAATTCTGCCTGATGGATGAATTGCCCTTCAGTTCTATGGCTTTAGAAATGCAAGTCGAATTCTGAAGAAATTATCCTAAAGCCAACTCTGCAATGCCCAATACCTTGCTTGCATGTATAGACTTGCTTGCATGTATAGCCTTACGGTGAATTGGAGACTGAAACCTCAGGGGAGACCTGGGGTCAGAAAAGAGAATTTGTGTCCAAATTCAACTGACTGCCATTGACTCCAGTGAGCACTAGTTGAAAATTTGTGTGTGTTTTGGTTATCCACCTAGAGACATTAGTGTGTGACTGGTTTTTTATTTAACATTTTGTCTCAAGTATTCTTTCTTGCAGTTGAGGGATAATTAATGAAAAGTGAATAAATTCAGTTATGAACAGACATCTGGTGGAATGAGAAGGGCCTCAATCAAATAACTTCTGTCAGTAAAACTCTATTGGTCTGAAATCTAAAGAATCTGTAGAGATAAAAAGGCAGTGAAATACAGCTAGTTGAAAAGTTAATCTCAGAATATTCTTATTTAAGTATCCAGAATTTTGTGAAAGTTATTTAATCTTACTGATTGATTGACGTACAACAATACATCAGATTGACAGAGAAACAGTGTASAGAACAAACAGCTATTTTACTTGGATATATGAAGCAGTTGCAATAGTCCCCTTAAATACTGCACCATGAAGAGTTAATGAAAAAATCTGGTCAAGGTAGAATACTGAAGCATGGCCTTCTGTGGTAGGGAAAGCAATAGATCCATTAACATGACAGCTTAATGTTCAAGTTAACATCTCATTCCAACATATTCTGTCCTGTTTCTGCCTATGCATAAAGAAGAGACATAGATTTATTGCTTCACTGTTCTCTTTGTTGGAAGAAGTGAATTTAGCTAATCAGCAAAGTGAATGGACAGAAATCTGTGCCTTGCTGTTTTGCATAGAGGAGTCAAGGGGCCATCAGACAGTTTTCTCTGTCTATTCTCTTCTGTGAATCTCATAAATGTATCCTGGTTTCTCAYTGTAATTTTTCATTGATTATCTTCAGAAAAAGAATTCAAAAAGTGAGCTGAATCCCACTATACTATTTCCATCAATGCCTTAAAAATAAGAAAAAGCCATTCATTTGGCCCAAAGTCTTCTATTTGGCTTATTTCTATGAAAATTTTCCCTGTGTTTGGAAAATAGTTATGCAATAAAATGCACTTCCTGTTGCTGCACAGTAAAGTCCATCTTTTAATCAGACAAGATTGATAGAAAGCATTTGGAAAATACTCCTATTGTCATTTTTCAGGTATAAAGCTGAGGCAAAGAAATATCAAATCACTTGCCCAGGAGGAATTCTGTAGCACAGACAGATACATTTGTAAAATACTTTGTATATGTTTGTTTTTCTGCAAAAAGGTATTTCTTCATAAAAACTGGAAATGTTTTCCTCTGCGTTGTGGTACTACAAAGCACCATACTCAAACAGTTTTAAGTGCAAACAATAATTATATTCCAGGGGACTGGAAGAAGGAAGACATTGTTATGAAGTATGATTTCAGTAAGACAGTTCTGGGCCAAATTTTAGGGTAATATATATCCACACCACTCTCATGATTGAACAGATATATCACGGTATTTCCAAGTTAAGAAATGTGACTACTGCAGTGAACGATACAGTAGGAAAGCTATGCTTTGACAGTAAGGGCCGTTTGGTTTGTTCTACCTTTCTCAAGAATTTTGGACTCCTCACAATATGTTTCCTGGGATATTTGTAGGAATTTAATCAATTTTGATCCATAGGCGATAAAACCTAAAATAGCAGATGCAGATATAATAGAACATTAAAAAAAAAAAAGCCTAAGAACAGTGTCTGGGAATTTCACAATGGGTGATGTCGTACTTTAAAATAGAACTAACAATTTGTAATGATAAGATGATGAAAAGTGTAAACCCAAATTCTCAAAAGTGAATGACAACTTGTTCTTGTACACTTGTGACAGCCTAGTGCTTATGTCTTGCAGCTTTTACTATATCCCTTTAAAAAGGGCTTCACTGTAACTTCCCTGTCAATTGATCATGAGGTCATTTGGTCAGAAAGAGATTGTCCCACCATCACACATATGTCTGTACTTGATCATATGCCCAGTTACACACCAGAGTGAAGTACATTAAAGAAAGCATTTATTAAGAGTGATCTATTATGTTAATGGCTTCACTTCTGGCCACACAAAAGAGGATTACAAATTAATAAATCATAGCAAATGCGTTCTCTTCTTAAAAAAAAAATGCAGCTAGTATTTTGTGCCTGGTCTTCATGGCTCCAATTAAAAGAATAGTCATTCCAGGCTGGCCTTAACTGGATAGCATTTCTGCTTTAGCAGTCAGCCAATTCTAGCATAAACTAAACAAATCTATTACTTGTACAAATTCAGTTTAGAAATGTTTTGTCTGTTAAGATTTTAGAATAAAAGTGTTTTTATTAAAAAAGGTAGAATAAATAGATTATTTCTAGTGCTTCACTGCTTTAGAGATTCTTGTTCAGATGTTAAAGGGTGGGCCTGAAAAAGAACCAGGGCAAGGCTGTCTTCATAAATCACACAGTTAGTTTTGGATTGAGTTTTGGCAGTGAAAAAAGCAAAACCAGCCGCTAGCAATTCTCTTTCATTAAAAAATGATAAGCATTTTTCTTCAAACTAGGAATATTTTTGGTTAATTTAATTTAGCCAGAAAACGTCATGGACCTGAAAAGTTATATGAAAAGGAACCACATTCAACAAAAATATTGGTTCAGATCCTTCAGGGCGGAATTAACACAGAAAAACTTT
The DNA here is from genome assembly GCA_003713295.1 of Parotia lawesii. NCBI lineage: Eukaryota > Metazoa > Chordata > Aves > Passeriformes > Paradisaeidae > Parotia > Parotia lawesii. Next base: position 3,534,678 of record RAHM01000062.1, read on the forward strand.
GGACACAAATTATTCCTAATTTATGAGACTACGCCATACATATGGGCGTTGGCAGCCTGACCATTTGCAATAGAGTCAAGTACTTTGGAACACCTAGCAAGTACAGCTTGGAACATAATGGGATAACATTTGTGATTTGTTTGCTTGAATGTGCATATTGGCACGTAGCTTTGAGATATTAATGGCACAAGTACATGAAGGATAGCCCTTTCAAAATCTGAGGTCATATGTGTAGATGATTGGCATGCAATTTTCAAGCATTGGAGAGGAACAAATGGAAGTACTCTAGAAGTTTATAGCTACTGAGTCTTTCTCTGTAATGTTTCCCAGCTGTTCCCTTTCCCAAAGAGAATGTATGACCCAGAATAGGAGGCAACCTCCAAAGATACCTCTTCAAAAAGGTAGCCCTACCTCACTGCTCCACAAAAATCTGCCACATCCTGAAAGAAAACCCCAAATCAAAATCCCAAGGAAAACAATGGTCCTAGTATTTGCTCCAAACATCATGCAATACAGAAATATTTTAACATTAAGTTAGAAGCATTGCTGAGCCAAGCTGTTGAATTTTGAGAGTGTTTAAAATTTTAGTGTAGCTCACGCCCTGATCCTGGTCACTGGCCTGGGTCCAGACTAAAGCTCCCAACCATGTACCTTGGAAAGCAGACAATCCTGCTGCAGCTCTGCACTTCACAGGTTGGGATTTCATTTTTTTGAATGAAAACTTTATCTAATTTAGGACCAATTTAAGGCTAAATTTAAACACATTTACACAATCTACAACTAGAATATAGAAATGACTGAAGAGCACAAGCACCCTTAGACAGCACAGTAAAGTTGCAAGCTGGAGTCGGTTTCTTTTTGTTTGTTTGTTTGGTTTGGTTTTTGGGTTTTTTTCTTTTTTTTCTTAGGGGGTGAAGGAGGGAAGGGAATTTCTAGCTTAAAATGAGAAACAGAGCAACAAAGATAATGGCTGGGGTGCAGAATTCAGAATAGGTTTTGGTTTATATCCTGCCTCTTCCTTTATGCCTACTGTTGTGAAACAGAATGAGAACAGCTCCATGATTTAAGAACAAAGTGAAAATACCTCCTATCATTTTAATTGTATTGGAACCTGCTGAATGCATGACCATCACAAGAAATAAAAATGCCATTTTACTCTCTTGCCTTGTGAGAAAACATGGAAGAAACTACATTAACCCCCTTAAATGTTCAGTATAAACTATTTCAGTTGATGTTTGAGTTGAAATGTTTCACTTTAAAAGAAATGCATCTACTGGCTTTCCCTTCTCCTTTACTGGTTTAAATTACTAATTTAATTCGACCGTTGATTAAACAATAATAGATCTATCCCCTTCGCTATTTCCTAGAGTGTTTTGGAGGTATTTGTACAGAAGTAATGATATTGAAAATGACCCACACATGTATACAGTTATGGGTTTGACCTCATTGTCATTATTTAGCAYTTTCTGTTTACATGCAGAAGAAATATATGGTCTCATTGCTCCACTGGCCTGTCCTTCCTCCTAAAGGTTGGACTGGTAGACTTCTAGTGATCTAGTTCACCTCTGATTTATTCCTTTTGTAAGGATGATTACACCGCTACACAAAATAATAGCACTATACATGAAGATTATTAAATTACTACAAATTTGCTTTCTTTCAGAACCTCAATTTCTTGTTTGCTAAATTTATTTCCTGTTGATTACCACAAGTGATTTTCTAATGCAAAGAACTTAGTGAACATAATGGCATCCTGGAAGAGCTGGGAAAAAGGGTAAAACAATAATGAGGAAAATCTATGTAGCTCATATTGAACTGGTTGATTGCTTCTGAAACTGACTGAAAGCAAATGTTAACAGTGCCCCTTGAAAATACCCTCACCAGGAAATCTTGATATATGCATGTTTGAGCCCTTATATGTCCACCAAGATGGTTGCTAAGCTTAGATTCTGTAAACTAGTGGTGTCCCTCAGGGGTCTGTGCTGGGACCAGTTTTGTTTAATATTTTTATTGACGATATGGATGAGAGTATTAAGTCTATCATTAGTAAATTCGCAGACAACATTAAGCTGAGAGCATACGTCGATCAGTTGCAGGGTAGGAGGGCTGTGCAAAAAGACCTGGAACGATTGGATAGATGGGCAGAGTCCAATAAGATGAAGTTCAACGAGTCCAAGTGCCAAGTCCTGCATTTTGGCTATAATAACCCCCTGCAACGCTATAGGCTGGGGACAGTGCGGCTGGACAGTGCCCAGGCAGAAAGGGACCTGGGGGTACTGGTCGACAGCCAACTAAACGTGAGCCAGCAGTGTGCCCTGGCAGCCAAGAAGGCCAGCGGCATCCTGGCCTGGATCAGGAATAGCGTGGTCAGCAGGACCAGAGAAGTCATTCTTCCCTTGTRCTTGGCGCTGGTGAGGCCGCACCTCGAGTACTGTGTCCAGTTCTGGGCCCCTCGGTTCAGGAAGGACGTGGAGACACTTGAGCACATCCAGAGGAGACCAACAAGGTGGTGAGGGGCTTGGAACACAAGCCCTGTGAGGAACGGCTGAGGGAGCTGGGGTTGTTTAGCCTGGAGAAAAGGAGACACAGAGATGACCTTATCACTATCTACAGCTTCCTGAAAGGCGGTTGTAGTCAGGTGAGGGTTGGTCTCTTTCTCCAGGCAACAACTGACAGAACGAGAGGACACAGTCTGAAGCTGCGCCAGAGGAAATATAGGTTGGATAGTAGAAAGAAGTTTTTTACAGAAAGAATGATAAATTACTGGAATGGTCTACCCGGGGAGATGGTGGAGTCACCATCCCTGGAGGTGTTTAAAAAGAGAGTGGATGTGGCACTCAGTGCCATGGTTTAGTTGAGATTAGGGCATGGGTTGGACTCGATGACTTTGAAGGTCTCTTCCAACCTACTGATTCTGTGATTCTGTGTGATTCTGTGAAACTAAGATTTTTGTCATCTTGATTCTTCTTAAATATAGTCTTCAGCACTACTAGCATCAAAAAATCCACTTCCTTACTGTTTGGTGGATGGCGGTAGGTGCTGGGCAATAAATCAGAATTGCTTTGTTGTAGTCTGTAGATTTTATATACTTGTGGGCATTGTCCAATAACAACTCATTTCCATCTGAGAAATGTCCGCATTTCAAAGCATTATATAAATTAATCCTGAAAAAATGGGATCAAAAAAGATGACTTAGATTATGAAGGAAAGCTTTTCTGTCTGAAAAGTCATTAATTCAAATTTTAAAATCCTAAACAATCCTAAGAAGTTGATTGAAATTATGGGTTTAATTATCTTAGTTTTCCTAAGATAAACTTTCAAATTATGCTCTGAAAGAATGCATAGTATGAACCTGCTTATCGACTTATATTTGAGCTAGAATTAATAAAGTGATTTAGGCAAGCAATCAGAACTATTCACCTCAGTTTAAATTGTAACTGCAAAATACTTAATAAATTAATGTCAGAATGCAGAGTCTGAATTCCAAAATTCTTTTCTAAGTTATAAAGTCCACATTTAAAAATGAAATATTTTTAAGCATCCTATGAGCTGAGTGATGAATTCAAAAGTTTTAGTACTATTTGATTTAAAATATCTTGTATGAATTTTAATAGATTTATTCTGCTCTTTGCAAACATGGTGTAATATATCAAAACTAAACTTACAGTTTTCTATGATTTTACTTTCATTGTGTCTAATAATTGGTCAGAAACTGAAACAGTAATAAAGCCAAAATTTGTATTCCTCTGTAATTGGTACAGCTGCATCTAAAAAAGCAGCTAATCAAATAATTTAAACATTGAGGCTAAATTTGATGTTTCCTTATTTTGTGCCATATTAAAAATATTATGAAAACTCTTGAAAAGAAGAAGGAACTGACACGATGTATAATGAGTGCAACCTCTTGAAAATGCCTACCAACAAATTGCACGTAACGTGAGAAGTGAAGATCTGTTCTGTAGTTCACTTCCAAAATCCGATATAGGTAAATATAAATTCCTGCTACAGATTCTGATCTAAGAACCGTACAAATAATTAGTGGRGATTTAAATCAATCAAAACATTATTTTATGTGTTAGACTGGAAATTTTTGATAACTCCCTTATTAATCCAAGAAAAGCTTGTTTGATTGGCAGAAACAATTTTAAAAAGCCAGAAGAGATTTTAAAAAAAAAGTTTTAAAGTATTTTGAATGTTGAAAAAAAAGTTTGAAATAAAAATTTCTTTTTATGATTTTTTTAAAAAAAATTTACACAGAAGATATTAAGAAGAATTACTAATGATTAAAATTATTTAAATTTTCTGCAAATAAAGTTATCTTTTAAAAGAATAACTGGTGCTGATAAGAAGCTTCATTTATAATAATTTCTATAATGTATAAGTAAACAAATAGAAATCTTAGGGAGGATCTTATTAATGTGTGTAATTATCTGACAGGAGTCTGTAGAGGGTGAGCCAAGCTTTTCTCATTGATGTCCAGTAGTAGGACAAGAGGAAACGGGCATAAATTGAAATACAGGATATTAAATTTAAGCATAAGAAAAATAAATCCTTCTTTTAAGGCTTTCCCAGAGAGATTGTGTAGCCTCCTCAGAGATGTTCAAAACCTGGTTGCATCTGGCCCTGAGTAACCTGTTTTGAGCAGAAGAGTGTGACAGGGTACTCTCCAGAGCTATGTACCTTCCTCAACTGTTCTCAGATTCCAAAAACCCTGCAGAAAAACTACAACAATTTTCCTTCTAGCCAAATATATTTAAAAAGAAAATAATTATAAAATTATATGTGCACATTTAATTTCCACAGAAGCCAAGAGAGCATGCCTCCAGCTCCCCTGGTACCAAGATCTTACTACATAAACCCTATAAAACTAAAAGCTTGCTAACAAAGACAAGCTAGTTTTTCTTTACAACTCCATGTTCAGTATATAGGTAATTAGTATTTGTTTACTTTTGTTGTTGAAATATTTAGAAGTTCATATTGCATATGTTCATGCCCCAGAATGTTGATCTAAGTTAAAAAGATACAAAGTAGAAATATTGTTGTCATACCTAAGAGTTTGAAGAGCTGAATGTTGGAATCATGAGGAGCCAGATGGGAATCTCTAAGTTTCTGTGATATCCATGAGGTCTGAAAGCCATTTGTGAAATTGTCACTTAGTATTCACTGCCTAAATTCTTACAAGAATCACTCACAACAGATAGAAAGAGCAAGAACGAAGWTTTTCTGGATCTTATTCTATCTTTATAAAAGCTTATTTGAGTCAGGCTTGATACAGCAAATATATCTTTACAGTAGCTTAGGCTCACTAAGCTCCCCATACACAGAAAGAACCTTTCCTAGAGCAACATCTGTGTAGAAATTAATTTGGTGTGACCAGATCCTTGGTAATCAAAAACGTTGTGTGAATCTACTCTGCACATTTTATTTTGTTTTTTTGAGTTTAGACACCAGTAGGTTTCAAAAGTTTGCATTTTATAAGGGTGTATATTTTGGAAGTCACAAGCATGTATATGGGAACAGGAAAGCASCACTTTAAGCAGCATAAACCGCAGCTGTTCAATGAGCCAGAGTAAATAAAGTTCAGAAGATAAGTCTTCCCTTCCTCATCCCCACAAGTTGGGTCTCCTTGTTTCACCCACTTTGCAGTTGATTGCGTTTAGTTCTGTCTTACACGAGCCTCACAGCATATCTAGGTCACAAGAAAAGCATTTTGCTTTTCATCACTTTTGAGAATTGGTGTTAGATTTATTTGTTGCTACAAGAAAGAAAGACCCTGCCAGGCTGGAGCTGATCCACCCAGATCTAAACACCCACCTCCCCTTCAGCTGTCTTTTTAATAGTGGAGACACCTAAGTGTTTTTACAGTGTGATTCATGTCCTTATAGATGTGATTCATCTATATGTGGTTAGAATAATACACCATCTCTAAAGATTGTCTGTTTTTCTCTGTTTATTTTAAAGACAGACAAGGGTACAGAGCTCGTAAGGCTCTATATGTATCCCAGATGCCTAAAACCAGACATAAGGAATATATTTCTTTCAGCCTGAACCTCTGCTGCAAGCTTACTTCTTTCCTCGTGCTTACCTGAATTCAAATGGTAGTCCCACCTCCATGTTCTTATTGCCCAGAAAAGTCCAAACTTGTCCTCCCCACAGGTTTCTCATGACCTGCATGAAGCTCAGAGGACAGGGCAAGCCGCAATCCCATTTGCTGCTGCCACCTTTTCCTCCAAGTCTGGGAAAGCAACACCATAGTACACCACACCACAGATTAAACTATGAGAAACTCATAGGACCTATCAGCCATCAAACATGAATTTTATTGTCCTCTGCTGAATCTGGCATCACATGATAGTCTTTACTTAATTAGATACATATTTGTGCCAATTACACGTTTGCAGTTACCTAGTGTTTTATGACCAGCTCCAATTTTTTGGCTATTGCTGATTTCATGAATAGAATAGGCAGAATTATTAGTGTGTCTCTTGACAGAAGCTGACTTGTTACAAGTTTTTCTAGTCTATTAGATCATATAGAAAAGAGTTTTAAGATTCTCTCATTGATTTTGGAATGTTTATTGACAGAAACATTGACTGATATACTATTTAGTGGTAACTATATTCATAAATCTTGACACTGATTTTTTTTCTCTTCCGGTTTATTTGTACAGAAGAACACTTCGATGAAAATGGTTTGTTTTTTTTCTTTTCATGAAAGATATCTGGACTTTCTACTTCTGTTTCCCACTAAATTTTCCATTCTCGTTAAAGTATTTTAGTGTCAGAGAGAGTCTGAAATCCAGCAGAACCAACAGCTTCAAAATCCTTACAATGCCAGACTCTAATAGAAGAGGTTGGTAACATTCCAGTGAAAATGTTTGAGAATATATATTAGGAGACATACTGGTTTCTCTAAGTCCCTGTCTGCTCCAAAAAAATTATTTTAATTTTCCCTCAAAAATACCTTAGCAACATTTCTCCTGTTATCTCTTTGGCTTTCAGCAGTCTTCTCTGTTTCATCTTTTTCCTTAATGGAAACATATGGCCACAAAATAAAATGAATACGCATCTTGTTTTTGCATTTTAAGCCCTGGAAAACTCCCCAGTCCACATACTTTGAGTCTTTCTCTGGCTTTGTCACACTGTTCTCTCATTTGAGTAATAGTTTCTGTTGTATCAGTCTTTATACAAAAATCGATAATGATTTTTCTTTATTTAGTCAAAAAGAAGGCTGTTACGTTGACCAGATTAATTTGCTTCCTTCTTTTTAAARTGGATGTATTTCTACAATGTCATCCAAAATAAAGTTTGTTAGGTACATGTGCTCTCAGAACTACAGAATCAAATAGAATCACGGAACAGGATATGCTGAGTTGGAAGGGAGCCATCAGGATCATCGAGTCCAACTCCCAGCCCTGCACAGGACACCCCAAAAATCGACATGTGCCCAAGAATATTGTCCAAATGCTTCTTGAACTCTGTCAGGTTTGGTGCTGTGACCCCTTCCCTGGGGAGCCTGTTCAGTGCCCAACCACCCTCTGGGCGAAGGACCTTTTCCTGATATCCAGCCTAAACCTCCCCTGCCTCAGCTTCATGCCCTTCCCTCGGGTCCTGTCACTGTTCATGAGACTGAAGGGATCAACACCTGCCCCTCCTCTTCCCCTCACAAGGAAGTTGCAGACTGCAATAAGGACTCATTTCAGTCTCCTCCTCTCCAGGCTGAACAGACCAAGTGATCTCAGATGCTCTTCATATGGCTTCTTCTCCAAAATTTTCACCATCCTAATTGCCCTCCTTTGGACAATCTCTGATATCATAATGTCTCTTTCATACTGTGGTGCCCAAAACCGCACACAGGACTCAAGGTGAAGCCACACCAGTGCAGAGCAGAGAGGGAAAATCCTCTCTTTTTATGGGCTGATAATGCTGTGCCTGATGCACCCCAGGACACAGTTTTCCCTCCTGATGGCCAGAGCATTTTTCCTTTTCATTTATTTGTCTTTTTCCCCCCTACTGTTTTCTCACCCATCTCTAAAAGAGGTTTCTCTTATTTTTTATCAGCTAACATGACAATCAAAGCTGCTGGAATTTAGTTGTAACTTTTAGCCAAATTTTCCTTTAYCACCAGGAGGTAAAATCTAACTTTTCATGTCTTTCATAAAGGTTGAGATGTTACCCTGACTTCAGGAAAGTGACTCAAATCTGCCTAGACAGCCCAACTCATTCTGCTTTTCCCATCAGGAAACTTTTGAATATGCATCCTGTACAATTCCTTGATAACAGGCTTTCAGCCAACACAATATCCTCTGGAAATGCCTAACATCCAAAGTATGTTATCCCTTAGATTCATGAAACTCTAACTTCTAAAAAACCTTCTGCCTTCTGCACGGCCCTGATGAGAAGGGCTTTCCTCATCTACACTTCCTTTTCTCTAGAGAGTATCCAAATAGGGAAAAGTCTAACTTCTGAAGTTGGAGATATCGTTGGTGGTATAACTCTGGGTGTCTGAGTCAGGGTGAGGAGAAAGGGGCAAATTTCACTGTGCAATTTGTTCATGCTTTAGAGCCAACACATACTAACAGCCTATTGGAAGTATCCCAGACATAGTGCATTAGTGTGATTGATAAGGTTGGAAGTGAAGAATTAAATTGTAAATATCTTTAATAAGGCTGTGCTTTTTTTTTGCAATTGATAGAAGAAAACCAACTTGTACTGAGGCCAAAATTAATTTAATTGTAAAAGTGTAAGTAGTATGTGTTAAAATACAAGATTAACCTTCTACAGGATAATCAGTTCAGTATTGATAGTTGAAATCTAATGGTAGGAAATGGCATAATTAATACAGACTTTTGTCTTGCTTTAGTGAAAGAAAAAATCAGAGAATTTGTTGAAAAAATACCATTGATTATACAGGGACCATGTTTACATACTACCTGAGTACATGTCTATCTCATGCTGAAATACCAGTCCAAGGTGACAGTCTGGATGAAGCGTCTTGTAACTTCCTGTCTGCCCACCCACCTGAGTTCCATTTCTGCAAAATCCAGGGTACACAGGATGAAGAAAATTACACAAGTCCAAACCTTCCCCTGATATGAGAGTCAGGATGCAGGATGACTGAGAGCCCAGAAACTCTCCTAGGTCTCACAGTTTGCATATAGCCTAAAAGAGACAATATAGAAATGCAAAAAGTGATCTCCAAGACAAGGAATATGCCACCTTCTTGCCCCATCGAGAGAAAAAAAAAATAGACAATAAAATTAACTTCTAGTGGATAACAGTGATGGTGAAAAACAACTATATTGCAGGTTTTTTTCATTATATAAGGGACTTTCAGCCACAGTGCACAAKAGTGTTCATGACATGTTTTTCCCATTTAGTTCTTTTCTTTGTTGCGAATATTTTCATGGATGCTGTAGTCATTGCATTAGTATTTATGGGTCCTTTGCATTCTAAAAAGTGAATCTGAAGATGTATCTAAATATCTGAAGAACACAGACGTACATCCTCTAATGCAGGAGAAATGTCAGAATCAGATTACGTCCTTTACAATCTGCCAGCACGAGTTCATAGGGAGTTTGGGCCAGATTCTAGTATCTTCACACCAGACTAATCACAAAGCATTGGCTAAAACATGTGAAGGAYGAAAATAAAGTGAGCATTGCCACTTAGGGGACTATTACCTTTAAGCATCTGAGCTTAGGTTCAGAAGGCAGTTCACAGATCCTATGTTAACCTGTTAGGGATGGTAAATCACGCTTTGTCCCTTGACTGCAGCAGGAGCTCAGAGAAAATGAACCAAATTTAAGCTGTGGTTATATGATCACTTGAACTCTGCATAAATCTCTATGAATATGGACAGATAGTCTGTGTGTCTTCCCACACACGTTTCAGAAGTTCACATCTGAGCTGGCTAGAAAGGAAACTGATCAAAGTGGGTGGGGAAGGGGGGAAAGTAAAGATTTGGAGATTAGTTTTTAGTCATGGCAGCTCCTGAATACTATTCTGGGAACAAGAACCTGCCAGAAAGCCCTTGCAGACAGAATCAAAGAACTGAGAAATACACAAGGTTAAGAGAGGCCTACCTCTTTAGACAGCAACATGGTTTTATGTTACAGTACTGTGGGTATGTAAGAGGGACTTAATTTACTTATAGACAATATGTAGCACTGAGTCATGCTAATAATGTACATCTCGGTGGAACTGGATTGTGGAATAAATTTCCAAAGTACCAGAACAATGCTGGTGTTTCATTACATTTAAGGAGTACTGCCAAAACTTTGTCCTTGATAAAAGACTTCTACCTGAAACACAGGCATATTCATTGCATAAACCAACCTTGTTCCTGCCTGAACTTTCAAAACACTTCATGCAAAGAAGTGTTTCTGTAACTCAAAAGAGAAGTGCCAAAGGATATATGAATTTCTGCAGTCTTTGAGACCCATTTAAGAGAAATGTGTTCAGATGTTACAGAGCTGGAAAGCAGTTGAACCCCTTAAATACAATATCTGCTTTACAAGTATTCCTCTTACTTTTGGTAGAGTGACTCACAAAACATGCCTCAGTGTAAAAAAGTGTCTTGCAAGCCGTAGCTAATATTCCACAGAGTGTTACAGACGTCACCAGGCTTGCTTCTGTTGTGCTCAGTTTGGGATTTTTGTGGTAGAAAGCAACTTCTGAGCATTTTGGGGTTTGTTAAATATTGACATTATTCCAGGAGTTCAGGCGTCTAGTCTACTGTGATCACAACACTTAGGAGGACCTCAGACTACTACTTTAAATTCATAAAATAAATATCAGACGCTTGCAGACCATAATCATGCCTTGAATTCAAAGTATCACTGTTTAGTCCGAGTATCCATGCTACTTGTCCTGCCACAAGAAACCATGGTTAATATTCATCCCTACGTAGGTATAAAAATAGATATTTTGAGAAAGTTTTCAAGTTTAGGGAAAAAAAAAGCCCAACATAATAGTGAATGAAGGTCAATACAAGCAGTTTCTGTAAGCTCATTTGCTGAGGGCTGAATATGACAAATAATATTTGCATGGTATAAGGAAAATATGGAGTTTAGCTCTTCTTCATCTGTCTTCTAGGCCCCAAGTTCAACACCAGAATATAGATCTTTAGTACAGATATTATGATTATTTATTGTATGCTTTGCACTGTTCTTTACTGTTTCAAGCAAAATCTGGGCCTTGTAGTCCTCAACAATTATGAGCTCATGGTTAAAAAATGGCTCCAGTCTCAAACTCAGCTGAAGAACATTCATACATAGCTGAAATTTTTTTATTATCCTCAGCATTATGCTTTCATGATTTAGAATTAAATTCTTGTGTTCTTATATTTTCCCCCCTTATTCCTTTTTACTCCCATTACAGAAAGTGTGATTTTTTTTCTTCCTGAGGGATTAAGTTTTAAAATAAACTGCTTGAGTTGGCCTAGTAATAATAATGTAAATGTTCACCCAGTAATGGAAGAATAAAATATTAGCCTCTTCTCTTTTCCCTCAGAGAGTTCAGCAGTCCTAATTTTGCATTTGCACCTTGAAATCCTGAGATGTTTTGAATTTTAGCATCCACTGACTTTGCTCTATGCAGCCTTTTCTCCTTCACCTAGTGCTGAATTCCATTTATTTCATTTATGGAAACATTGGAATCCGGTTTTAAATTGATGTAGTACTCTAAGCTAATGGCTATATTCTGTATTTCTGTATTCTGTGTTTATATAAATTTAAAACAAACACAATCTAAACTCATATAAGTGGAAGAAAAATAAAATAGCTTCATGACAGATAAAGAGAGAATAAAATCAAATAAGCCTTTAAAATAATTAAGTGTTTGTGTTTAAATATGCTGTTAGTGTAGGAAGTAGAACGCTAAATCACTTTAGAAATCCCTAGAGGTGAATTTGCTCAGAGCTATTACAAAGATGGAGTAAAATACACGCATGCATGTACACAAACACACATGCACACAGACACACGTGCTATTCTACACCATTTGTTAATAACCCAATAATTACCCACAGAGAAGACAATTAAATAAAACTCTATCACCAAGAAACAGTGATTACATTATAATAAGAACATAGGACTCCATGACCAAAATGCACCCTCTAAATACAATTTTTTTTWAAAAAAATCAGATAAATACAGACCTTTTCCAATTCATCAAGACCAAAACCTGAAAGTGTTTGAAGTCTTAATCTTCCAAACTGTCTACTTCTAGGTATACACTGTCCTCCACTCCTTTTGAAACCTTTAAGGTAAATAGTTTCAATTTTTTTCCAGGTCTCACACTGAAAACCTCAGGGTTAGATATCTGGCCAATTAAGAGGCATAGAGGGGATGGAAGGACAGATGAATGCGAGGGAGGGAGAGACAGAAAAGTGAGAAAAGGGGAAAGAATAAAAAGAAGGAAGGAGAGGAGAGACAGGAACAGCATTACAACTGTACTACTGTGGTTAAAACATACAGACTCTCTGAGTGTGCCATGGGCTGCTGCATGCTAACATCACCACCTTACATTTCCTAGTGGGAAGTTATTTACAAATTTATTTTTGCTTCTGCTTCCTTTTTCCAGTCTTGGCAGACCAAAATGAAGATTATTCATAAATAATCTGAAACGAGGTGATGCAGACCATTAGATTATCCTGCCCATCTATATCTCTGTGTGCCATAAACAAATTATAAGACCATCTCTGTGGGCATCTGAATGACATCGTTCCTAAGTATGATACATATAAAATAAGAACTTCATGTGACAAGCAAAAAGATTAATGGAGATAAACAGCACATTAATGAATATATTTTTATAGTGAATAACTTTGTCTGCTAAACATTTGGGAAATTTTAAACTTTCATACCTATATTGATATTCAAAAGCTACGTAATCAAAAGAATAAAACAGAAACAACTGCAAAATCGAAACTAATTGCTAGTCAGTGATTTAGTATGTCAAGGGAAGGAGCTGTTTTATACAGCAGTCTTTGTGATTCTAAAGTAGCAACATGTCTGTGTCTTGTCTATGAGAAGAATTAGGCACCTAGAAAGTCCTGTCATTGCCTAACTTCTTGAAAGTGGTGTACAAGCAAGGGTTCCTGCCACTTCACTGAGGCAGAGGTGCCTTCCTCAGCTCTGCACTCACTGCGTGAGGCAGGTGCCTGCATCAGCCCTTCTCTTGGATGCATAAAAACTGGAATGTCAGTTCAGGTAGTAGTTACCAAGTTCAGTGAAGGTCTGGGCTGAAGTCCTATTTGTGCCTATTTGACTTTTCACTGGAGTGAATTAGGAGCATTCTATACCACCAGAACGCAACAAAACCCAGGCTCTCTGCACACTTCTTGTGGAAGATTACCCATAGGACAGCATGATTAAAAATTGCTCTGTGATCCAGTGACAGGAAAGCTCATCAAAGACATAGCGGGCAGTTTTAATTCTTTTCCTTAGTGAATATTTAATCTTGAATATCTATTTATATTTCATGGGGTGACTCCAACAGGTACGATGCCAATCCAGAATAACTAAGGAGTTAAAGCACTTTGGAGGTCAGGAAGAGATTCCTGCCCTGGTTCTGGGTTAATTTAGGCAGTAAAGTGACTGAATCTTAATCTTTCATATGTCCTGCAATTGAAGGGGCCACTGAACTGTGTCACATGAGATACAATCCTCTTGTTTAGTCCAAATATGCTGTATTTACTGAAGCTTAGCAATTTAATATGTCAGACAAAATAAAGTTGATTTAGAACATAGCTGGCCATCTCATTTCATCTATGGTAACAGACTCATATCTTTCCCTGTGTTTTCATCATGTTTTTTCAGGATTTTCTTTTAAGAGCTCTTTTTTCGAACACTGTTTTTTCCTTCTCAAACACTCATTTGAATTTCCGTTTACTTCTGAAACAGGAGGAGTCTGCATATGGAATTGGGCATTGAAATAAAGAGATGCATACAATGATTAGAAATCGTCATTTAGTTAAATAGACACTAGTTTATATTACATTTAAACACTTTAAGCTATACTTGTTTTAAGAGGGAAATGAGCTTACAACCCTTAAAATCCATCTAATTTCCTACGATTTATGAAGAATAATGGAAGATACTCCAAGAGGAGACATTAAGAGAAGCTTTTCCTGTCAAGGTGGATGTGCAATTGTTCAGGGCAGGCACTTCAAAATTAAAATAGATTTCTGTTTTTATCCACAGTGTTTTAAGCCAATTTTCTGCCATTTGACTTAGCATTTAACCTTTTTATTAACAAGAGTGAGCTTTGCTTTTCATTTGACTCCAGTTCCTTTCCCAAAAATAACCCAAAGTGCCAGTCATAATATTAATTGCTCCTTGGGGGRTTTTGCTCCTTAGAGGGTTTTGACAATACAGTTGTATTTAGGATTCTGTCAGGAAGACTACAACACTATCTGAAGTTGACTTCAACATTTTATGAACTTACAATCTGATTTCTTGATGAAAGCCAAAGCAAAGTGCTCCTGAAGAAGACTTCATACAAAAGCATTCTAACATTAAATGTTTAAGGTTCATATCACTGAAATTTATTATCATGTTTGAGGTGATTGCTTCAGCTGCTTCAGGCACTTTGTAGGGAATGATGTGTCTAACACATGTATAGAAAGAACACAGATGTATTATGTGGTGGAAACTTCCAGTGAAATATTGATTTGGCATAGAGAGGGTGTTTGACAGGCTTTGTATGTGCTTCTGTGAAGCACTTGGCATTTTCATGGTAAGCAAATCCCACATTGTCATTCTTATAGAAAGGTAACTTAGTGATTTTTGTACATAGCACTTTATTCCTATTTTTAGCCTCATTGGTTGCTAATTCTTAATAATGGAGCAAGTGTCTGATAGTCATTCCTAGAAGACATTACCTATCAAAAACACCTGTTTTTTTCCGGTGGATTTCTATTTAACTGTGCCAATCAAGGAATATATGTGCTTCTTTAGCGGTTAGTAAGGTATGTTAAAAAAAACACCACAGCAAACATAATGTTAAGATCACATGAGACCTTTCTAAGAAAAACCACTGTGCTTTCCTCCAGACATTTAGACCCCTTTATTTCTGAATACATTGTGGGTTTTTTCTGATTTTTATGCCTTGTTTTTGTTTATTATTTGAAAGACAGTAGAGGTTTTTAATATATAATTATACTAGAAAATTGGTAAGCATCTTAAAAGCTAAGGAACCACCCTTAAACATTTAATCTGTTTTAAATTTCTGCAAAGAATCTATTTATTTTTTTGAACTCTTTCCACAGACTTGTTTGAGATTTTTGCAGATTTTGTGGTTGACTTACAACAGTTAATTCAACAACATTCCACTAAGCAGCACATGACAGCAATGTAAGAGGACCATGAATAATACTTAATGTTGGATAATTTAAYGCTTCTGCATACTTGTGCACTTAGTGATCTTAACATTCTCATGTCACCTGTATAATCTGGCTGCTGGAATCACCAGAAGGGAGTGTGGAATTTCCTTTACTTTGAAATCCTGATCAGTATATCTCTTCCAGATGTAAACCCATAAAAAGATATGGGAAAGTGTAAAAATATCAAGTTGATTGTCCTGACATTTAAATTTGGAAGTCATTATAGATTTAATAGATTTMTATTATATAACAGATGTCCCAAACTAAATATTCACACATTTACCTGAGTAAATGGCTTATAGATGGGGCCACTCATTGCAAAAATATCTTTGTTTTGGATACACTCTAAAGACAATGGATAGCATTATGACATATGACAGAGCATGTGTACAGAAAAGCTTCATTTTATTTCTTAATGAAGAGGTATAAAGATAGGTCCAAAACTGGTGTAAACTGTCAAACTGCTCAATCAGGCTCTATGTCCATCAGCTAAGCAGCTGCCCTCTACATGCTATTGTGGCCAGTATCACCCAACGCTGTATAATCTCACCCAAAGTGATAGACCTGCCAGTGCCTTAAGATCAATATGCAAATGATTCAATTCCAGCTCATGAGAAGGGTTTTATCTCCTGTTGCTGAAAATGCCTTAAGAACCTGGCTAATAAAACACCACATAAGTGTCCAAACTTCAACCACTTTTTACATTCCCACATACGGGTAGTGATGTAACCTCAATTCATTCAGAGGCAAAATACAGGATGGAGACCACATTGGGGGACAAAGGAATGCGACCACTCCTTTCCATCTCAAGTAGCCAATTACAGACGTGTAAAGGAGTCACAAAGTGACAGAAAAACAGTGTTGAGTTACCACACTTTCAATTGACAAAATGTATGAGATTATGAGATTTAAGACAGGAAAGAGTCAAGCCTTCTGCCTTTTCTCACACTTTTTCATTCTTCCATCCCCCATACTTGCAGGTACCTGCTCCAGGCAGGACTCTTCTAACCCATCTCTAATTAATACTTCACCCAATCTTCTTGTAATACTGCTAATTGTTCACAAACAGGCGATTTAATCAACGCTCCACTAACAGGCGAAGCTTTATTCTCTCCACTATTTTGTGCTTTGACACAGGGAGAACTGAGGCAACTATGTCCCAATTGCTTTGTTTCCATGTAATTTAACAGCAAGACATTATTTTCTCATAAGAGATGCTTTGAATTTTTACTGCTAATGAATAAATTAACTAAAAAGGTTAATCTGCCTACATGTTTATGAAACATTATGCAAATTGCTCTCAAAAAGGTTTAATGGTAATTGAAAGCAATTGAAAACCATGGTACATTTCACTCAATTTTAACTTTTTTTTATTTTAAGTGTACAAATTGCACTCACTTTAAATTTTACTGATGTGCAGGGCAAGACAACATTTTTATAATTTAAAGGAGGTTTCTTACAAATTTTCATCTTGCTAGATTTCCAAGGTTATGGACATTCACCTGAAAGTAGATGAATGAATAGTGAAAGATTATTGTCATTTATTATTTTAGTCCACAGAATCACAGAATATCCTGAGTTCTTACTAACCCAATTAAATTCATTTAACACATATTAAAGAAAATTTAAAAATATTTGTCATAGTCATACCATTTTTTTTTTTTACCAAGATGCTGTAGGTTCTACTATCTGCTCCAGAGCAGTGTGGGTTTATAKGGGCTGAGTCTTGCAACTGTGAAATGGCAACTTTTTAACTCTTAAGTAAGTTGCTCAGTTTCCATGGCTCTATTCTAAATTCAACAAGGGAATGCATTAAATATGCTCTCAAGGAGATGAGGCATGTTTAGAAGCACAAAGCAAGACCCAATTTCCATCTTTATCAACTACAGGTTCTGTCCTTTGACTGAAAAAGAATGAAGAAATARGAAGGGACAGAGAGAATGCAGTATAGTTTGGTCCTCTAATTGGTTTAAAAAGGCATTAATGGAAAACAAAACAATAGATCTATACATGAAGGTTTGTATTAAAAAAAAACTCAGAAAAAAAAAGSTACTACTCAAACTGTGAAATGAGATAGCCCCATGGCTTAGGAAATTTTTATTTGCAGCCAAGTCACCTGCATTTATTTCATCACTGAGTTTCCTTGTTAGGTTGGATTTCAAAACAATCTGAATATTTGTTCCGCGACAGAAGGAGATGCATTTCTTAGAGACTATAATAACCTTACCTGGGAAATCAATACTTGATTTGCCTAGCCCTTAAAGTATTTTAGGTGTTTATTTAGGCATTTATGTTTTACCAACAAGATGAACATTTTTTTCTGCCTGAGTTTTTTGGGGGTTGGATTTTTTCAGGGTTTTTCTTTTGGGATTTTTTGGGGGTTTTGCTTTTGGTTTACTAGTTTTGGGGGAGGCTGTGTTTAGTTTTGGGGGATGCTTTGTTTAGACTTTCCTAAAAATATATAAAGACACAGAGACTCTAACAAAGATTTTCTTAATGTTATCAATGTTCTTTCATTAATTTTTTGCTGAATATTTGTCTTAATATGCTGTGATTTTGAAAATATTTCCTTTTTTTATTTGATAATTTTTGTTTACATAGCCCTTATATTTGACAGTCTTCCATTCTTTTCTCTGCTTTTCCTTTTGTGGGCAGGAATTGGTGAATAGAAAAAGGGAACAAAAGAAGAAAAGGAGGACAACCTGTAACTTATTGTGGATATATTCAGTGTTGTGTAAAGTATGTATATCTACAAAAAAATGTACTTGAAAATTTTCAAGCAGCTCTGTTTGCAACTGTTTACTTCTAACATCCCTGCTGAGTGTCGAACATTAGTTAGCTGCATTGAATGCCGCTCAGAGCACAGCCTTGGATCCCTTTGGAAATTAAAAATAGTGCAGAATGTGTTTTTACAGTATGTGCAATCTGTGCTGTCATCTGATTGAATAGTGAGGGACCATCCTGGGTTTAAGAGTTGTGGCCTTTGCACGGCTGCAGTGGGAGTCAGCAGAGTCCTGGAAGGCAGCACAGGGCTGACATGAGGAGGCAATGGCTGCTCATCCTGCATTGGCCTGGTCTGGCAGCTCTTTCCTCCATCACCTCCAGTGGCCCAAAGCTGCCAACTACTGCAGTTCAAAACTTACTGCAACTATGYCATCATAACTTTCACAGAAGGGCAGTCTTGCTTAGGAACTTGAAGAGTTTTCTGTTGTTTCACTTCTAGAAGGTCCTACTGGTCATTATCATGTGAAGAGGAGATCAGTTTCCACTTTCTACTAATGTCTTAGTTAAGTAATGAGGGTTCTTTAATTTTTTTTTTTGTACTCTAATATGTCTTTATTTTTACAAAAATAGTCATAAATAACAGAGGGTTTTTTTGCTCAAAAGCCATTAGCATTCCTCCTCCTATTTCTCCTATGTGGTGACTCTCATAGCCAAATCTCTCTGACAATGTTTTTCTGATATCTCCCATAAATGTTTTCATGGATATTTTATAACCTTTTCTTCTTGTACTTCAATAGGTTTTGTAAATCATTGGTGTTCTCTGATTCCCCCCAAGTAGTTATAAATCTTCCATCCTTTAGCCTTTGCTGAGTGCTTTTGTTCTGCTCTTATAAATTTCTCTGCACTTTTCTCTGATAATTCCAAAAGGAGTTTTTTGAGCACAAGGAATCAGAAATACTTCAAAGAAAATAAAAGCAATGTATTTAGTATTAGCAATACTTCGCTTTAATTAAGTGAAGTTGATCAGCTGGTGTATAAAATTTGTACAAAAACAAGTGAACTGTAAGTAATTCAGAGATTTGGGAACTGATTCTCTTCCTTCTGCTTGGGTAAAAGTAGGTTCCTCCATTTCCCGCATTGCAAACCACTGATTTGTCTGTGAATTAGAGAAGTCTTAGATATGCTCAGAGTCACAACACCTTGTTGTGGCAGGTGGTGAAGTTCGTAGGTGCATTTCCCACTTTGGCAATTGCCTCTCACCTTATCCAAGAGGATAGATGCAAAATCAGGGTGGCTGGGAATCAAGCCCCAGTTTCTCATCCAGTCAATAAATACCTAAAGGCTGTCTTCAATACCTAGGCCTTCATGTTTGGGGTACAAATAACCACAAAATATTTTTCCTCATAAAATTTATGTCATTTCTCCTTCTTCCCATGTCAGAGAAATACCATATAAGAAAATGTTCTTTCAAATTTTTTCCCCCCAGAACTGGCTAGGAGCCAAATGTTCACAGTTCCACATTAGCAGCCAAGTGTTTCTCCCATTTCAAGAGGGGAAAAAGAATTCTATTTTTCTGCTTTTAATTTGGAGGACTCTTGCCTGAGYGTGGAGGAGCTTGTCACCTGGGCACTCCTACCTCTTTTATGACTGTCTGGCAGAAAAATATTTACCTGTTTCCAAATCATGAGCATGATTTGTGGTTTGTGGTTTATACTTAGTTTTTTTGACACTGGGTGCAATACACTACTGCCCTCGGTGCTTTCCCAGGAGTCAATAGTGTTGTTAGTCATCTCAGTAGCAATGTAGCCAAAGGAGCAGTTAAAGGGTTTAAAAGCAGTATCACTCACACCAGAGGGATTGTTTTGCACCCCGTTACAGTGTTTGGCACACTTGAGAGGCAGGAGAGGACATGGCCACTTTCCACCTAAAGACCTGGGCAGAGGACCAGACCAACCAATCCATAGTTTCCAGCTTGGAGAGCAAGGAGAGGGCACAGAACTGGTTAGCAGTACCTAAAGCACACAGCAAACAAGTGACCTCATGCCTGTAAGGTTTCTCTCCTTCCCAAAAAAATGTTTATGCTCCCAGTAACAAAAAACCCAGACAGCAAACAAAAAGCTGTCAGTAAAGTTTGCTATGCAACGATAAACGGATAGCATGCACCCTCAAATATTTAATAGGTCTGAATTGAAATATCAGACTTTCCTCATCACATCTGATCTAACTTTGTACCTCAAAGGCCTCAACAAGACCAGAAATTCAGTTGGCTAGGACTTTTTACTACCAAAATTTTATTTTTGATTAATTAATCTTGTTTGAAATTTGTAGAAGCAGACAAAACAGTGACAGATTTTTCTGCATCTTCTTGTATCTCAAAAAATGTTGAGCATTTGGATGCTTTATTTTCTCTCAGACCTGAGAACTCTTATGCCAGATTACACCAAGGGAGAATTTTTACCTGTTATAATGGGAAGCCTGGCAGCTTTAACACATTACTCAGGTATTCGCCTCAATTATCTTCTTTCTGTGGTTATTGGACACATTTCAGATACTTCTTGACCATCAGAGCCTTATAAACTCACATTGCTCACAAAGTAACCCAACACAATATTATTGCAGAATGATTTAACAGTCTCCAGATAGAGCACATTAGCGAAATGTATGATTTATACTTTTATAGGCATTAACACAGTGACTTGAATAAAATAAGTACAAGCTTTCAGTTCAAGCTTTGTTTTCAGATTTGAAATTGGTTATTTAAATTCCCGGTAATTTTATTGGCTCTTTATCATTGTCATTTTATTTATACTTGTAACTCTCACAGGCCTCCTTCCACTTCAGTGGAATATTGTTGGAAAAAAAAATGGGTACAGAGTGACTTGAAGTTAAAATACTTTTCAAAGAGAGTACCCATAAATATGCTGGGCATAGATATTAAACCTTTCTATACATTTTTTTCCTACTTGTAAATGATGGATTGTCCAAGTTCAAACACAAATACAGATACCAAGAGAAATTTGGATAACCTAAAAAGGGAACCAAAATGTAATGCACATAAATTGCCATTAAGAATACAGAATACCTGTATGATACCCACTTCCAAATTTTGGTGGATTCCTATGGGTCTGGGCAGTTTCAACCTAACCAGACTACTCTTTCCTCTAGACCTGACTGGGCTGTGGATAGTAGGTGGGGTCACACCTAAATTTCTTAATTGTATGAGCAAACCCAACTCATATTTTTGCCACTAAATTTGGAGTCTCCCATCTATTGTCACTGAATGTTGATGACAGGATCTGACTATCATAGACTACTTTTATAACCAGAGCCCTATCAGTGTTTTCCTCCCTGAGTAGCCTAAGAGTGGATATCTCCCACTTCCCAGCAGAAAGCAGGAATGAAAATGAATTCTAAGTTAGATTGGTATCTAAGGATTCTGAGTTTTTACTTCTGCTCTAAGGGTTGAGCACCTACATATAGGTTAAATAACAAGGTGTTAGACATAGTGGCAAATTTTTCTTAACTCAGACCTGGGACACAAACAGGATTGTGTCCAAGCTTGGACTGTGTATTGTTCAAAGACTGGATCTGGATCATTGATTTTTTTTAAAAAGGTTTTGATCTTGCCTTTAGTATTCAAACCCTGAAAATGGAACTAACTTTTCTTCTCCTCCATTTCTGTTACTGCAATTCTAGAATCAGCTTTGATTGAGCTAATGATGTGGCCCATAATATTACAGAAAACAGGCATGGAATAGAGATGGAACACCCTGGAACATAATTCACAGATAATCAATGTATGGAATTTAACACTAGTCTAAAGTATGCAATTAAGCACCTTTAAAAATCTGATGTGCAATTAGTAAGCATTTCACAGTAACAATCAATAAAAGTAAATGAAGCTAACAGTTCAGAGTAATCATGTGTCAGCAAATCAAATGCAGACTGACATGCCATACCAGAGTAATTTATTTCTGCTATTGATTTCAATGGAGGTTTTGTCTGATGACCTACATATGCTACGTTGAATTTAGTCCACCGAGATTAACAGCCATATAGATTGACGTAGAATCAAGTAATCAGGTTCCAAACAAGCATCAAAGAGTGAATTTTTATTTCTGAGCACTTAAGTACTCAGGAACACATTAGTAGTCTATTAATAATGCAGGGTCACTGAAAATAAATTTGGAACTTTGGATTTCTGTTTTCCAGGAAGTTAGAATCCCAAACAGTCCTCTTCTGTGGCACTCCATGTGTTAACACAGAGAAGCATTTTGTCTGTTTGTTTGTTTGTGGTTTTTTCAGCTATCATGTTTGATTATTTTGTTTGAAGGTAGGTAAAGGAAAAACAGAAGAATCCATCACCTTGCAACTGAAAATTTTCAGAACAAGTTGCATTTTTGATTCTGATTTCTCTTGCAGTAAAGTTGACAGACAGGACTCATTCTCCACTCCTACTAAATGAAAGAGTAAGAAACTGGCCTAAGCAAAATAACACTTGAAATGAACTATGCTGCTCTGCACCCTTTCTCTCACCCTTTGGACAAGGGATAGCATTTTTAAGCTAAAAGAGGGTAGATTCAGACTAAGGAAGAAATTTTTTACAATGAGAAATTTTCTACAAGGTGAAACTCTTGCACAGGTTGCCCAGAAATGTGGCAGATGCCCCAACCCCGGAAACATTCAAGATCAGTTTGTATGGATCTCTGAGAAAGCTGGTCCAGTTGAAGATGTTGCTACTCATTGCAAAGGGTTTGGACTAGATGGTTTTTATAAGGCCCTTCCACCACAACTTGTTCTATGATTCTCTCTTTGAAATCTCCCTATTTTCTTTCATGTTATATATAGGCTGTTATCCTTTTGGAGCAGATGACATCATACATAAATATGACAAAAACCTGTCAGAATGAAAAAAAGTCTATAGCAGCTATCTTAAATGTTTGCTTTGAAAGGAATTTTTTTCTTTGATGTRTATTTGTACAGTGCTGTGCATGTAATCATGGAGTTTCAAAATAATTGCTTGAAGAGGAAACCTTAAATTATATTTGGAATATCCTTTCTACATCCCAGTTAACTGAGGATTGTAATTAATATTGTCCAAGTATTAATCTTGCATGAAATTTAATTGTCTTTTATTTAGAATATTTTTCCCCTATATAGCCCACTTGCAGGAGCAAGATTAGCATTTAAATGAAGTTATAGAATATATAGGAAGGCAAGAAGAAGGAAGGAAAACACTTAGAAGGCACAGCAATGCGATAGCACCATTCTAGCCTTCTTTACCTCATAAAAGTACTGTTCTGAACTGTCAATAGTTTGCTGTATGGATCTAGAGCCTAAATGGCTTGCGGCTACTCAAGGATGAACTTAGATAATTTTTAATAAAATATGTGCAAGAGATAGAGTGGAAAACAATAGAAATTATAGGATTTTCACAGCCACGTAACAGTAGGTTATTAGATCTCCCTGAAATTCCATATGCAGAGCAATTCCATTCAGACTGTAGGATGTTGCCCTGCAGCATGTATTGGAGCTGCCACTCTGCTGTTTCACTTTTAGTGCCTTACATATGTGTGCAATATAGTTCTGCTCCCTGAGGTTAAATTTTGCTCATTGTACAACCAAGACCCTCAGGGCTAACACACAGAGTTGAGAAAGTGTTATTTTGTCAATTTTGCTATGGAACTCTATCCACATAGCCATACGAAGAAATTCTTGCTTTACTGTTCTTCTTGTCCATGTGTTCTTTCTCTGAAACAGATTATTTTAATATTGCTTAATTTGAAAAGCCATTCCAAAGAAAAGAAATTGAAAATTCATCTCTAAATAATATTTTCATGCTGAATGAAAAAAAAAAAGGGCAAAGGATCAATAACATTCCCTAATCTACAGTAGTCATTTTCTTCATGACTGAGCACTGCAGTCAGTACTAGCCACACAGATGTCCATATTCATTACACATATGAGTTCAGTACAGATACACAGATTCAGCTGTTTTGATGTGTTTGACACAGCCAAACCCTCTAAAATTAAGATTATAGACTCCTGTGCACCATATTAAACAAAATGGCCAGTTGGTACTAACAAGCCCTCTTTCTACAAGAGTTTGATATATATAGTGCCTTCTGCTTTATGTCTTATGGCCCAGTGATAAACAGAAAGCATCAGACCTTCCAAAATGATGTGAAAGGTTAGCTAGTGCTACATCAACAAGGGTAAGTCATAAATAAAATAAAAGGAACATGATGGAAGGCATCCATCTTTAAGATGAAGGGGCAGCAGACTTCTGATATGTTCAGCTGCAGTATGGATAGGGGAAATGGGGCCTGCCCAACACAGGGCCAGAAGGTTTTCAATATTTTATATACAGCATCTGTAATTCTATTACYGACTGGACATAAAAGTTTTCTTACCAACCAGAAGTTTTTTAACGAATGTGTCTATAATAGAAGGAGGGGTTGTATTAAATATTAATTTGTTTCAGATCTTAGTCTATAATCCAAGTGTCTGACCCTGAGGCTTTGAAAGTTTTCTTTTTTTTTAAAAACCCTCCTTTTTCCTTTTATGTAAGTGAGCTAACATTTTGCAAAGCATTCTGAAAGGTTGTCTTGAACTGTGTATTGTACATAGGATGTTACTATAGAATTGTTCTTTTGAAAACCAGTTAAGTAGGAAATAAGAAAACTCAGATATATCAGTCATTTGGTCAGTGTTATTTCCTCAGACTTCCAAATAATGCATTTACTTCCATAGAAAGAGTTAATTGTGTTGTCATTCAAAAGCATTTCACATGGTCAAAGGATCTTAAGAAAAAACTTCTATTGTATCCTAAAAAGCTATAGCTTCTGTGAAATTGATGAAAGCAGGCATACAAAGGGGACCAAGTGTGACAACAGCCTTGTGGTGGAGCAATGAAATTGTTTTGACTATCTTGTAACTTCAAAAACTTTTTGCAGCACTTAATATTACAGATTTGAAGGTCTGTAAGGAAAAAATTGTGAGCAGACTTGTGATGGACTGTAATATATAAGAAGATTGTCTCATCTGTACTACTTTATTTCACAGTAGTGTAACTTCACATAATTGCTAAATTTGTTATAAATTTATAAATAATATAAATTTATTATAAATAATTTACAAACTTTACTTTCAGGAAGCATGCAAGGTATTCTATAGGAGTCAAAACAACTTATTTTTCTCTATAATGTGTTTGATATTTCAACAGAAATTCCTCACCAAACATCTCCAAGGGAGATGCTTTTCATCACCTCAAACTACCTTCTGTGGTAAAAAAACACGTGATATCAAAAATAGTATGATACCAAACCCTGAATAGGTTTCCAGCACCTAACTGCATGTCAGAAACTCTTTGCTGCTGTATATCTGTGGGAGGCTCCACCATCTATGCCTTGTACATAAGGAATGCCAAAAATGTCTGTGGTTACCCTTCCCTAGATTTCATTTGTGCAATCAGAAGATTAGCATCCATGAAAAGTTCTTTGATCCTCTAGCTTTAGATAACAATGTTGTAATTAAAAGATTAATGGCTATTTTTTTAATATAACTGACTTATGTGTCCTTACCAGGTTAAGTGAAGGTGCTTATCAAGCCATCATTCAAGTCACTCTTACCACTCTGTCTGCTAGTGGACAGCGTGCTACTTGTCTGCAAGCTTGTGCCTGGAGAAATACTTTCATGGGGAGAAAAAACAAACTATCTTGGTTTTGCTTATTAATGTGCATGAATGAAAAACTCAAAACCTATCAATGAAATGTTCAAATCATATCTCTTATTCAAAAGACATTCATGTTTGTTTTGGACAAAGAGTCAGATGGATATCGGTATTTACCAGCTGTCAAAAATTAATTTTGCAAAATGTTAGGAGGATATTCAGGGTTATGTTGAAGGATACTAAAATGTTATCCCTTTAGGTGTACAAAAATTCTTSTGTACTATATTTCTGAAACTGATCATCAAGTTCATGTAGATTTGAATCTCCAGAATTTTTCAATAAAGATTTCAGAACGACAAAGGTATTTGAAGAGGTGCCTTGGAACAACCTGACATTTCTTAGCACTATATGGATTAAAACCAGGATTAATGTAAGGGATGAATCAATATGGACTAAATCATTAAGTGTGTCTTGCTTGCTTGAAAGCCATACAAAACATTAATCTGCTAAAATTGAAAATATGCATTTAAAATCCTATTAGTTTAAGTTTTGCCTAGTGACAACTCTAGCTGCTTCCAGAAAGTGACAGTTACTAGGTGAAATTAGAATTGAATTCCAGAATCTTGTAATTGGAACTAAAAACACTAAGGGAAAGGGATTATGTGAAACAGGGCACTAAAAGAACCAAAAAAGCACCGTATATCCCAACGCTTTAAACTACTAAATATTACAAAGGTGAGAAGTTAATCTACTAGACTCCCTATAATTTCACCARACTCTTCACTCGGTCGGTTCCCTCAGTGAACTGTCTTGTAAGATATTTCTTTTCAAGAGAATAGTCAACATTTAGGCAAAAGTTTCTTTTCAAAATAAAACTGAAATCAACAAATGAATGATTTTGTGTGGAAAGTTAATTAAAGCCTGAACAGATTACAAATAATAGTGGAAGTTATTGCTGATGATAATGGGAAAGGTTAGGGAAAAATACATGGATGACAAAGATAAAACCTTGCAAAATTAGGAAACAATTTACATAACCTAGTATTTAATGTGATCTGTTTTATCTGTCGGTTGGTTTGGGTTTGTTTTTTCCTAATATGGCCTTGTTTTTCCCAAAAAAAAACAATTCTTGGAAAAAGTACTTGTGTCTGAGAATGCTAACAAGGCTGGTAATGTTTGGTGGAGTAATGAATGGTTTCATTTTGAGAATAATGACGGATTTTTAACTAAATTCTGGAGTTACTCAAATGGATATAAGATGATTCTGTACATAAATTTAACATATCCAAATGTGCAGAAAAGCTTAAAGCAATTTGATTACTCTATGCCTACTGTACTGACTGAGAAGTTATTACTTGGAACAAAAGCATGATTTTTTTTTTACAGTCTTTTGGATTTGGGAGTTTTGTATTTTTACTCTTTCAATATATGATATTTATAGAAAGCCTCATATCCCTCTGGATCACCACATGTTGATCTGGGTCACAAGCACTGGTGCAAACAATAGCTTATGCTAAATTTATATTACTTCAAACTAGCACCATTGATCCTGACCCTAGGACAGGCAGATTTGGGACTAAAACTGACATAGAAGTGGCAATCTGGGCAAAACCTCTGGTGACCTTTTGAATAAGTTTTCGTGTCATTCTCTGACAAAGCAATAAAAAAACTTAGCTATAGTTACATAACTGTTATAGTGGTCACCTTAAGGTCRCTTTTAGCTAAAGATGATCCTAGCTTTGCAGATAAAATCCCTGATCAAATACACATAAAGTCTCTCGGAATTTAGCATTTCAAGAAAATCCTTAGCACTTCAGATTTTTGTTACTAACATTGTTGATATCATGTTTTACATGGATTTAACACATTTCAAGGTATGTTATGTAAGGTAATAATTTATTTTGTTCATATAAAGTCAATATAATCTCATTGTAACACAGCTGTTGATTTTATTTAATGTTTATAAATCACATCATGATGGAAGTTGTCATTACTATAGAACTTTAAAAAAGAGTCAATATCCTTTTTTATCACTAATTATTTTCAAGGAAAAAAAAATCTTCTCTAGACTTATTAACAGACCTTTATTTTTTCTCTCATTAAATGTTGTTGCTGTCTTTGAATTATTAAGAGAATTCTTCTGCTGGCCACCATTCTCTGCTGAGTTTCAGGCTGGCACCTAATTCTGTAAATTGAGAATGTGGTAGAATTTTTTCTTTCTCTGTTGCAGTTCTGAAAAAAAAAAAATTTAAAAAAAATTTAAAGGTTCAAGCACTGTAAAAGAGGTTTAAAATTATATCACCTCTCCTACAAAACATAATTACAGATTTTTGAAAGTTTCCAAGAGTGGCTTGGAGAAAGCTAGAAAGTAGTTGTGACAAGCGCTCAGGTTTCCTTACTGTTTYTCCGTATGCTGTGTCAATGTCTCTGTGCATAATTTTATACATGTACTCTCTGCTTGTTTCCCTATTGAATTGAGTGATATGAAACAAACACTGGATATAGCAACATTCTCTTCTCTGTTTTTTACCATCAGTCTTTGTTGTACAGAGTTATGTTGGACAAGGACTCTTACTGAGGTACAGAATATACAACTCAGGTTTGATCTTTTCCTGGATCAGAGATCAGGCATAAACACAAGGCCTTGTGTTTGAGATAAGTGGATCAGCTGGTAAAAACTGGTAGAATATTTTGCCCAGTATAATATTTTGAGAATAATTTCTGAGGACCATATGAGAGACATGATGACCCTCTGATAACAGTTGAGACAAATGCTGTAAGTGTAAATTAACAATTCTGGTTRAAACTCTAGGAAAACTAAATTCCAAAATACAAACATTAAAGAAAAAATCTTGATACACATAAATAGTCTCAATGTTCTTTCGACAAGTTGAAATTCCTAAATTTCACAGATGCATTATACCTAATTTAGATTACTTTACATTTGACTGCAAATGTATTGGCTTTTGCATGTGTTAAAACATATCCAAATCCCAAGGAGATGACAATCTCAAATGTTAAGAAAGATAAAGTGTGAGTGAAAGGAAAGGTTATTATATCTATTGGTACGTGACTGAGGCACCAAGAGATTACGCGAAATGAGACTGGTCCCTTTAATGACAGAAGAGACTGATCTCAACTTGCCTGAAGCCCAGAAAAGTATCTTWATTATAATCACACTCTTTATTTTTCTTTGCAGTGTTACCCATGCCTTTGTAAAACAATCTACCTGTGCATTGGTAAATTAATTTAAATTTAATACACCCTATTAAACTCAAATTATTGTCAGTGCATGTGTGTGTACTCCTTATAAAATTTGCACAGAAATTTTTATGATGCAAAAAGAGTTCTATTCTTTTGGATGTTAGTATTTACACACAAAGCTCCCATTAATGTCAATAAGGAGATATACATGTAAATCTCCCCTTTCCCAAGTACTGATGGCAGAACCAAAGCAAAAGTACTCTCTGTTTTTTACCCCAATGATTCTGTATGTAACATAAAAAAACTAGAATAAATCAAAACAAAATGAAAACCTCACCTTTTCCAAATAACTGCTTGCCTGTTTTGCTTTTTATCTACATTCAGATTTAATTTTTAGTTTTCTCCAGAGGTAGAAAGCATCAAACAAAAACCAAGACATTCCTTACCCCACCCAAAACCCCATTTGAAGTAAAGCTTTACATTTCTTTTATATTTGTAGAGTTTATCATGAAACATTTCCTGGCATGAACTGTTTCTTCTGAACCCTTCAAGGTGAAGTCCACGCTATGCTCCACTAGATTTCTTTTTAACTTCCATTTGTTAAATATGATGTTTCTCCTAAAACTCATTGATTAAAATCCTATGCTCTGCAAACTGAGTCACCACCTTATTTAATTTCACCCTATTTTGGGCCTTCATTTAACAACTGATTTCATGATTTTTCCACATGAGACAACACCGGAGGATGGATTTTGCAGCATAGTTCCTGGGAATGGATACCCTTCTTTCCTCTTGCCCCACACAATTGAACACTGCCTAGATATATCTTTATGAGAGCTTTGGGATTATGCAATGTCTATAAAACAAGGGATGCTCATGAGATTCAGATTTATAAATATCCAGTCATGTAGGCAGACCAAACACAGGTAGAATTCAAGTTCCAGTTGTCTCTGGGTCTAGTAATGCCACAGCATCTGTTGATCATGTAATATTTCCAAAAAGAAGAAGTAGGTGAAGATGGTCATGTTATATAACACGGTGTGAAGGCAGGTCTGGAATATTCTGTAAGCAAAATAGCATCTGAAAAAACTCCTTGTAGGTCTCCCACATAGATCTCTGTACACTGACCAGTCATGTTTCCCTATGTGTGAGGTGCTTAGACCTCCAGCCCTGTCTGAAAGACTGGTTTTCCACAGCAGTGTAGGCGTACCCATTTATTTCATATTAGGAGCACTTTTCCAGTCCATTTTGGAAATGAATTAAAATAAGCCATGAAGAAGTTTGGAGAAGAGGAAAGTCACCAGGGAACATAGCACAGAGGAATTGAAATTTTAGCTTTCCTTGGAAATGTCTTATTCTGCTACTGGCCAGATAGTTAAATAGTTTCTGAAGTCGCGTAGAATACAGAATATTGCAGGCTGATCACAGATTGTCTTCTTCAAGAGTTTTAGAGGCAACTATTTTCTGCAARCTATATCTCAGCTCCCAGTTGAATCCTTTGTTATTCTCTCAGGATCTCCAGGTTTATACTGATATTGAATCATTTGTTACAAACTGACATACAAAAAAACCCAAACCAAAAAATGACTCTAGAAGGTCATTGGACTGATAAACTCTGCTTTGTTGAGAAAGGTGAACTTTAGCTCATTTGTAAAGTACCACTATACAGAAAGCAATAGAGTAAGTGAATTCAGCTGTCACTTGTGAATAGGAGTTTAGGCATCATTGCTTGAAGGCTGAACATGAAAATGGTCAATGCTGATTAAATGACCATAATTCCTCAAGGTTGTGACATGTCTGAGAGTTATGGGAAGCTATGATCAGAAAATCCAAGCRAAAGAATCTACAATGGAATGACATGCTTAGGAGGATCATTTTACTCTCAGCCAGGCCACAAAAAGGATAAATAAAACAGAATCTATAGGCATTTAAAATGTCTAATTTCTGATTATGTTTTGAGATAATGTCAGTTCATTTAAAAAGAAATTTGATTTGCTATTCTAGCTGGAAAAGAAGTACTTTCCACCAATTGCTCATTATACTCATTATCATCCTTAGAAACTAACTGCTTGCAGTGGAAATTTGGAGCTGGCACTATAACACATCAGGTGATGCTTGCTATTGCTGCTGGTCTCCAAGCCTTCCAGGAATTCTGGATTTGCACCTAAAAACTCCAGCCAGAAATTAACGTGACTCAAATCAAACAATACTGAATAGTCACATTGGCAGCTCTGCTCAAGTGAAGCTGGGCTGCCAGTAGGAACAGAGCCAGTGGGCAATCACAGAGACAAATGTTGGCTTTAAATCTTGCCCTTGAGGATTGAATGAGTCCTTTTACCTTGGGAAGATTATGTATATTTTTTACACAAATGCCTTTCTAGCAAAACCAAGAGAATCCTAATAGCTCTTCTACTTCACATAGCCCAAAGCTCTAAGCACTTAGTAATTTTCTGAGATTAATTCTGAACAGCTTCTAAATTTCCTATTCATAAGAAATGTTGATTCCTATCTTACTTGCCCTCATTTAACAGTACTGCTCTGACTTAGACCATGAAAATATTATTTAATTTTTTACATGTGTGTGGGAATGTAAAAATAGTCAGCTTTAAAAAGTAAATCAGGAGCTCAGGAAGAGATAGTAGCTGGTTTTAAATTTATGGGTCCCTGGTTGATCCTGAGTAGGTCAGAGTAAACACAATATCTAAGCACCTGCAGCTCATTTGTACTTCGCAATCACAAAGCCTTGGTGGGTAGTGGTTTAGGGAGACACCTCAGAGAATGGAAAAGACACAAATTAATGTAGTAGCTTACTAAAACACAGAACTGAGTGATTTTCTCTGTCTTTCAAGAACTGAAAGAGCCTGCATAAGGAAACTGCTTTAGGACTGTTACTTTAGAGGTTACTGATGTCAAGATGGCTAAGCTATAGAAAACTCTACCAAGATCTTTGAGGCAGAAGAATCTTCTAAACTTGATTGAGAAGAATCACATGTTATACATGGATATTGATCCACCTACTTAAATTTGGTGGTAGTTCTCAAACCAGTATCTTGCGTTGCTCTTGGATGGAATGTCCGCTGGTCTTGTTAGCTTGAGGAAATGAGGCTTATCTTTCAGGAAAATACACATAATGTTAACTTGCAGGAAAGCTTCTCTGAAATCTTCTTTCTCCTTTAAGACTATGTTGGTTTAGAAATATGGAATGACAAGGGGAAAGGAAAAAAGGCAATCTGATTTTGTCACCTGGAGTTGTATGTGTGCAAATATCTATTCTCTAGAAAATGCTTGTAGGTTCTCAGGTCTTTATAGAGCTCTTTCATCATGAAACTCTACCCAGGCTCTGGCAAATGCTGTTATCAACACCCTTTTGTATTCATTTTGCTTGTTATTAGACTGTATGATCTTTGTAGGCTTTCTGCACTTTCATTTTGAGGCATCTAAATTCKACCCACTGAAACACCAAATGAAAATTATAGATATCTGATTTGGACTTTTGGATTCTACACCATCACCCCAAGTCCAAGTGCCATCCACTTATATTATAGGGATTTTTATTATTACCTAGATACAATTTAACGTATGTAGCAAGTAAGAAAGGATCATAGTTTTAGAAAATCTCAGCATGACATAAAGCTACACTGTCATCATCATTGGGTCAACTTTGAAAAATCCATCCACTTCATGGTATGCAGAGCGACAGGTCGGAAAATGGTCCACACCATGTTATAGAATCAATATCTTTTAAATGCTCAAATGTGATTAAATAGTGTAAGAATAATCACAAACTGTCAGAATTCAAGTTTTTTCTTTGGGGTTTTCCTTATGGTTGACATAAGTCTTGTTGCAAATTTTCCTGAGCCAGTTTTACCCCTTAAACCTTGCCTAGCAGTATTTTCCAACTTCAGATGTGTTACAGGGGCATGGTTAACACAAGGGTACTTATGGTGAGAGTAGTCTTCTCATCCCTAACTATTCCTGAGGCGTAATAAATACAATGCCAAAATCTCTGGGTTTTCAAGTAACTTTTTTAGGAATTGAGTGTCTCTCCTAGGTCCTCCTTCTGCTGAGTAATGCTGTGATTATTATATTCCTGCTTAGAGAGAGACGTTATTCCTTTACTCTTCTGTTTGTGAGGCAGTCTCCTCTCTCTTCCATTGATTTGAGTCATGAGCTGGAATGTATTCCGGCAAGAATCCATGAGTCAACAAAAGTACTCAAGTTCTGATGGCATGATCAAACCTGACATCCTGTCACAAATGTGAGGTTTAGACTAATGATACCTAGTACTGTCACTGCTGCAGRTGATCTCACCATTCTAAAAGCAAATAAATAAATGATTATTTATAAGAAGGGGTAAATCTATGTAGTTTTGAACTTCTTTCGCCTGAGAAAAAAAAATTTTTAAAAAAAGCCTGCTCCAAATGTTTAAATGTCATGAGAAGACAGGCCTCCGAGAGAGAAGCAAAATGAACTAACAGCATAAACTGCCCTCAGGAACTGGGAGCACTAAGAAATGAATGTCCTGGCTTTGCTGCAATGGAAGAAGTTTCAGGACTGGAAAACACAAATACTCTGTATACCTTCCTGCTATGTCAGAAAGATTTATTCTGGATAGTATCTGAGGGAGGTGTGCAATTACAGTCCATCAATAAATCGGGAAATGCATCACAGCAGCACACAAATAATGCTACAGATAGCAATACTCCATATTTCTCTAGCATCTTTAATTTTCTGTTTTGAAAAGTGCCTAGCATGGCATTTTTAATTAAACTTCAGAAATGCCTCCTAAACTACTAAGTAAACTGAGCCAAATTTTAGAAAGGGATAACTAGGATCAAAATATTTGTATGATTTACCAGGGTCATACTATTTATCAATGCAGGAAGAGAACCAAAGTCACTGAATCCCAAAGCTTTGTTTTTACTACTGGTGCCTTTGTTCTGTATTATTTTTTATCTGTTCCATAAACTACATTGGAAATTATTTCAGGAACCACTGGAACMAACATTACACACTCTACAGAAATGTAGTCAAAATGTAATTTAGTAAAGGAAGTCAGCTGGAATGAGTCAGACCACAGTTCTAACTCAACCTAATTACCTGGGTTGTTTTCCTCTGTTAGCAAAGAGCAATGATAGGTTTCACAGAAGTCAGATGGAAACTACAAAAATAGACCTTGGAAGCTGGAAGCAGAGAACTCAGTGTGGCTGCCACTAGATGGCAATGAGATAAAGTGCTGCCTGTTCCCGTGGGTCTGGCTCAACAGTCCAGCTCCCCCTGGGGGAATTGTCATACTCCAGGTACAAATGGTCTTGTGCCTAAACTGCAGGGGGATCCTCTGGTGTCCAAAAGAAAAATGGAAAATGATTTGCAAAAGCTTGTAATCAACGCATCAGAAACTACAACACAGCATACTACATTGATCTAACACAATTACATGCTTGATACGTGTAGCCTAGCTTGTGCAACGAAAGCTCAAAGTGAGCTGAGTGCCACCAATGTTTTTTTCTTAGGTAATAGACTGAGGGCTTATGCCCAAACCATCTCAGATTTCCTGTGTAATATTTGTCACCTTCTTTACCTGTGGACACATGTTTTTTTGTAAAATTCTCAGCTTGATCTAACAGTAGTCAAACCCTTCATTTTGAAACTGGCCTGCTTCCAAGCCAACACTGTTGTGAACTACAGCTTGCAAAAAGGTATTCTAAAAGGAATAAAATGAAAAACTGATAAAAAAAAAAATCCAAACACACACAAAAAAGGAAAAAAATATATATAGAGAAAAAATAAGAACATTCTGATTTTTTTCTAATGAAAGATCAGATTTTGAAATAATTTTGTTATCTTAAGGAAAGAGTAGAAAGTATAGCAAGACTCTCAAGCTCCCACTCTCAGATTCTGGTCTTTCAAACTATTCATGTTTATACTTCTAAAGACTGTTGATTTTTTAAAAAATCCAGCCGTGCTACTAAAATTGAATGAAAAAGTAGGGCCTTTCCCATTCTTTACCCCTTATAAGTGGCAGCAGCATTCTGAATCATAGTAGCAATAAATTTTGTGATCCAGCTCAAAATTTCAACCCTTCCTACCACCCCCAGTGAATTTGAAGCTTGAAGATCTTTCATAAGCCTAATTTACGGACTACTAAAATGCATTTTGGAGCCAGAAGTAAAATATATAGAGTGGGAATCCTTTGGAAACTGGTGCCTACCTAAAATGAATACAGAGTTTTGGCTATAAATCAAATGCAAACAGTAACTTTTAGCATCAAATGACAAGACAATGTCTTCGTCTGACCAGGACAGTTGTGGGCTGAACATATTTACAGTACTTCTTATCTGTCTTCTTCCTGGATTGGCCTGTTCCTTTACACAGCTGTGTCATTTTTCTTTCTAGCTCTTAGGCTTGTTTCTCAACTCCACAATTTTTTCCATCACTCCTTGTCACCTTTAGCAGAATTGTGGCCCTGCTGAGGGGCCTCCATAGGAAGATTTTGATGTCTAAAAAGGATAGCAAGTTCTAACTTGCTTAATACAAAGGACAAATCATAACCATTGTTATGATAATTTTCAGTCAATTTGCCTGTGTCTCTTAAGCTTGAGGTACCTCACTGATTCACCATTCATACAAACAAGGGATGGAGAGAGGAAACACGATGGGTGAGCTGCCATCATCTGGGACAGCATGGCAGCAATGCTGCACCTGCTGATTCTAACAGGAGGCAAGGGCTAAACCCCATTGCTGCAAATCTACATCTGCAAAGACAGCACTTCCACATGTACCAATAATTTGTAGGTGCAATTTATATGCCTGCTTTGGGCAATGATAAAGCACTACCTTCCTCACCAACAATGAGAAAATATAAATGAAAGAATTCACAGTAAACATTAAATAGCCTCAGTATTTGCTCCCTATCCCTCTTTTGGCTTCATATTATTATTAAATAGTGAGATTTTTTTACTGCTTTATTCTTTTACTGTGTCTACCCGTTTCCCTTCCCTTCCCTTCCCTTCCCTTTCATAAGCAAAGCAACAAATGACTGGTTCTACCACAATGTTTTGCCACAGTGATGTGGAAATTCAAATCAAAACAGCATGGTCTCCTGGCTAGCTTCTGAGACTAACTGTCTGGATTTTTTGCTAATATTCAGAATGTTTTCTCTGGCTTGTAGTGTTACCCTGAATAGGTCACTTTCTGTCTCTCCTTTATCTGTAAAATGAAGATAGTAATATTTCCTGGATGCATAGGGAAACTATAATGCTTAGACCATTTGTTATAAAAGTACTTTGAGACCCACAACAAAATGTAAAATATTCCTCTTCAAAGTGACAGTGTAATTTCTTCTGTTATTATTGATGTCTCTGGAGAAATTATAAATCAATAGCTGAAAGGGAAAGAGTATGAGAAAAAGTTCTAGGAAAATAAACATTGACAAAAAAGGTAAAAAAAAAAAGAAAGAACAACAGAATTGTTAAATGAATAAAGAAGGTTTACTTGAATTCTTAAAGAGAACTATCTGGACTTACGTGGGTGTTTCATCAAGGGGTCAAGAATAATACGAAAGGAGCAGAGACAAATTGGAACTGTAGAATACTAGTGCAATAAACCCAAATAAATCAGTTTTAAATGACCAGATTTGTGATCCTCCAGAGAGCACTGTTGCAAGAAATCCCAGTCTCATCTTTTCCTGCCCACACACATTCTTTCTAATAAGATCAAGAAGACAGAGGCAGCTCCATGGCCTATTTGAGATTTATGCAGCTATCCGAAGGAATAGGCCCATTTTTCACTCATTTTAACCCTTTCCCTGCCCTCTCCCCATTCCACTTAAATAAACCCAAGTAATATAGTAATGGCAGCATCTGTCATGCAGTTATGCAGCATGAGATCTGAAAACCTTTGCTTTCCAGGTGCGTGTCTCCAGAGCACAGGGAGAGGGRTTTGGGATTCCAGATGCTGGGGATCATCATCATTATCGTCATCAACGTAATGTAAGATTTACCATATGCTCCAAGTTCTAGACAATTTCACAGATATGCAGTGACCAATTACATCTAACACTGAGAAGAACCAAGCTGCTGTTCACCTCTACGTACTTTTTCACAAATGTTTATATTCTTATATCAAAGAATCAATAGAACCAGGTAATATAAAAGACAAATTCTTTGGAAATAATCGGAGTATCTAAGGTGGTTCATTTCTGTGAAGAGCAATCAGCTTATGCAATTTATCTTACCAAGCTTTTTCRACACAAAATGTTTTTAAAAACCACATTTGACTTTAAATTATTCATCACTGTATTGATAGACAGCAGATATAGCTGCTAATTTGCATTATGTCAGCTGGTGGATCAAAGTCTAGGTCCATACTGGTACAACTGACTTAAGCCAAATTCCTCATTATCAAAAAAAACCAAACCAAACCAAAAAAATATAACCCTGATTCTAAATTAAATGAAAGACAAGAGATTAAGAACAGTTTCAAATTGAGACACAAAACTTTCTAATTTAATGTGTCTTTCTGTGTAAGAGTTTGCGAAATAACTTTTGCTTTATGTCTTCATCTTTTCCAATGCTTTTTCTTCCTTGAAAGATACTGTTACAAAAAACTGAAGAAGAACTCTTCTCCATTGCTAAAGTCCGGGACTAACTGGTGGTGTCAATTAAAAGTGACAGATTTCTTCTAGTTGTAACTAAACAAGACCTTGCCCAAATTACTCATATGGCTTTGGAAATGCTTATTCCTTCCAGTTGTTTCCTTCTCCTCACCCTCCTGATATGTTGCTTTCCTTTTTCCTACACAGTACCTGATACAGTTGAAACAGTAAACACTGAAGAAATCCTGCTCTTGTTTTATCATGATATGACTTAAATGAGATCTTCTCAGCCCCTTATGTCTTATTTGATTTCAAATCAATTTTGGCTAAAGACAAATTTTTTTGGTAGAACCTTACCCCATCCACTAAAGTTCTGGATATCCCAGAAACAGTTCTGATAATAGTATAACCTGGTAATTTGTATTATTGTCATTTTCTATACTATTTATGTATCTCTCAACCTAAACTTTTTAGTTTATGGAAATGACAGATAAAAAAATAGGAACAAAAGAAAATAAGGATAATTAGATCAAGATGCATCCAAGGGCAAAATCTGTGGAAAAGACTTCAAGTTCAAACTCAAGTTTTGCAAAGCAAGTATGACATGGGAGAGAAGAATTCAGTGTCAAGAATTAAAGATGATTTATTCACCAGACCAAGAGTGAGACAGAAAAATGCAGCACCTCTATGTTGTACTTTCAGTGATTGTGAGAGAGCTGGAGAAGAGAGCTAGAGAAAACGGTTTGTAGAAATCTCATTGAGAGTAAAAATACAAATTTATGAACTAAATTGTCATGTAATTAGAGAATGAAGAAAGACACTGATGTGGCCTCCTCATCAGAATGAAAAAAAGGATCTCTCACCACTGTRGGATTGCTATACTCACATGGTTCTGTCAGATATGAGTGAAATAGGATGCTCACAAGTTTTGCTGAGTTCTCCTTTATGTGTCAGTGTCTCCTCTCATGCAGATACAACATGTTGAAATCTTAGCACTGTTGTTTCCTTCATATCATTTCCAGATCTACAGTCTATTCTCTACTACATACATATTTTTTTCTTTCTCCATGCTTCTATTTCATTGGAAAAGTCCAAGTAACAGTCTTCACTTGAAATACTGAATTTGCATGTTTTCAAGGCTGCCACTCCGTGCAGAGATATCTTGCCACCACCATTGTAGGTGTTCTTCCTACCTCTTTGCTTCTAAAGCATTCTAAAGCACCTACTAAGGGAAAATGTGCAAAAAATCATGGCTAAATTTAATGACAATAACAAATACTTTGGTACAGTCAAAAGAGAGAACTAATAATAGACATCAGAAATAACTCTGAACGCATACAGAACTGGAACTAGTCTTCTGCTTGCAGAGCTTCAAAGTTTTAGTCTTTTAACATTTGGCCTACTAGGTATCTTTCTCAAAAGAAAGTTATAGGTACCTCATGTGGTCAGTGAGGCAGGCATTTAAGAGAATGCCTTTTTCTCCCTCTTACTGTCATGTAAAAACACACCACAACCTTCATTGCAACAGGTTAATCTTCAAAGGTTCAGAGATTCAGTGCAGATGCTTACCAAAACAAACCCAAGCTTCTGGTTTAAAGTTTCTAGAAATCCTGTGGGTAAAAGTTTCCTTGAACGATTTACAGTATTTCACATTCTCATTCTGTTCAGAAGTACACTGAAGATAGCAGCATTTGCTTTCAGCTAAAACCAAAGCCAGAAAAACTGGATAAATCTCTCTGTGAAAGCCATAAAAGTCACAGAGTTCAGTCGTGTGAGGTGCTGGCTCTGATGGCTTCCTGTGAGATATAGCATTCCCTCAGTGTAGTCAGTGGGAACCAAAGAACTCAAAGTCATTTTGTCTGAGTTTCAATTGCAAACATTGCAAATTAAAGAAGGTAAAACTCCATTACATCCAGGCAAAGTCTTCGTTGTGTCAAGTTGCTTAAAGCCATTGTTTTAAATGGAAACTGATATGGTATAATTTTTGTGATAAAACAATTCATTCTGGGAACAAAGTGGTCTTTTTTTATGGGCCCCAGTTCTCAGTCTTCTTGAAAGCGTACTTTTCATATATGAGTATGCAAATAACTTCTTCTCATAGCAGCGGAATGTACAGGGATATTTAACTCAATAATTTCAGTCTACAAATACTAATGAGAACTCATTTTTTTAGCTTCATTTCTATACATCACACACAGATATTGACTGGTGTTTAACAACCATGTTTGGGCTTCTTCAGTATAGTTTTGTACAATCACAGTGGATCCTGATTCCATTCTTGGAAATAAAGTAAAAGGGAGACAAAGAAATATTCAAGTATTTTTTTAGGAAGATCATTTGTATTATGATTTAAAGATTCAGGAACCAGTTACTGTTTCCTTATGATATCAAGACAAAGGAGAGTTCTACAATAAAATTGAATAAATAGCAGAATTATTTAAAAATATGTCAAGGAAGACCCTAAAAT
The DNA here is from genome assembly GCA_003713295.1 of Parotia lawesii. Classification (NCBI taxonomy): domain Eukaryota; kingdom Metazoa; phylum Chordata; class Aves; order Passeriformes; family Paradisaeidae; genus Parotia; species Parotia lawesii. Next base: position 3,574,728 of record RAHM01000062.1, read on the forward strand.
TATAGGTAAAATAAGAAGTGCAGGTATGTATAACTTTTGGTATCTTCTTTTTCTTTTCCCAGAAGACACTACTCATCACTGAAAATTATTCCACATCTCTTGGCTTCCAAGTTTAAGTTTGCACTACAATAAAGATGGGAGAAAAAGACAGATCTTTGTCTGTGATGATGAATAGAGGATTTGAGGAAAGTATGAAATAGACATGGGGAAACCACTTCTTTTATTAAGAGGCCGTTTTCTGGACCATATTTTTAGTGCTCAGAAAGAGTTTAATGCCCCAAGCTCTGTAACTCATATTCAGCTCAAAGCATTTCAAAGCAATCTGCAACTTTCAACACCTAAATTATGTAAAGTACTTAACTAAAATCTCTAAAGACATGGGAACTCAGATATGCCAGACTCAATACATGCTTGTGATTGAGATTTTCCTGATACATGACAGTTTTCTTGATACATACATGTTTTTGAGAGAATGTTGGTCCTAACTGTAAATGTGTGCTTTTTCTTCATATTTGTGATTCGTACTTATTGATACACATATGTGGTCTCTGATTGGGTGGTAGAAACTTAAGTTCAGGCAATTTTTGTTGTCCTACATTTAAAACTCCATGAAGTAAAGAACACAAGAGCTCAGAAGACCCATCACAAGCAGATAGGTTTTCCTTTTATTCTGGCATCCTGGTTTTGAGCAACTTTTTTATTATTCTTACCTAGCCTTCATTTTTCAGCTCTGTCATTTCCCATCAGGGTAGCAGGTTCTTTGACCTCTTGCTATTTTTATTCTTTCTATGTAACTCGAACCAAGCATCTTTCAGGCAACAACAGTACATGATTTTTTGCTGAACAATTCCACTGAGGCTGAGGTAATATCCTCAAAGATTCCTGAATTAGTCTTAAAATATTTAGTTTATAACTAAGTTATTGAGTAAGTTTGACAACTGCTGAGTCTTAACCATAAATGAGAGAACAACATTGCCTACAAGATACTGATTAATTGATCTTATTCATCATGTTTGTAGAGGTTTCTGATGTCATTTACAAATTACAAGCTTTTTGTGAGTTTTGCCCTAATTCACTGTAGATGGTGTTTACTTACAAATCCACGAGATTTCTTAAAAAAATATAAACAGCTTTTCAGATTTATCGAATTACACCTATGACTTGCAGATTAGTTTAGAAATAGATAATCAGTTAAAAAATCTTCAATGTTTTTACAAGAAATTATATTCTACTTGGACATTTTAAGTTACCACTTAAAATTGGATAAGGTAAAATTTAGTTTCCAAGTCTGTTCGGACAGTTAGTGGAGCTGTAGATGTTTAGAATATGAATCAAATATAAGCAAGAGAATATCAATAACGTAATTTTTGTTATTACCTATCACTGAGGGTTTTTTGCACTGCTATAGCTTGGTCCTAGCCTGCCAAAGTGATTCCAGGTAGTTTCAAGTGCAGCATTAGGTAAAGTGCATGCTAACAGTTTGGCAGATATGTTTAAATAATTTAACATCATATTTAAAATTTAATGTTAACAAATGTTTGTCCAGAAATATTTGAAAACACTTTGCATGAGCGTTTAAACCAGTCTTACAGACTGAGCATGAACATGTCACAGCAAATCTATCATAGAAGGTGCAGCAGTTCAGGGCAAAATGGATTTACCTCTTTTGTTTTGAGGTCTGTTGGAGAAAGCTCATTTTTAGAACTTTATCTTTTCTAGCACTTGTCTTTCTCAGCTCAAATGCTTTTATGATCTATGTAATGCCCCTGATGTTTATCTCAAATGGAATTGTCTGAGCACTGCCAGGACTGAGAGACTCAGAAAAATATATGGTTACTTGTTTCCTCCACACCCTCTTCAAGCTGAAACTGAACCCTGTGTCATCTTTTAGTGGAAAGTTTTTGGTTTGAGTTTGCTTTTTCTTGCTCAGTTGACCACAGTGCATTCACCAGGTTATAAAACACCTTTTAAAAGAAACATATAAGGCTATATCCACTGAACTCCAGTGCCATTAAATATTTATCGATACAATAGTGCATGTTTCAGTGTGAAATAAACATCAGGCTCTGAAAATTTAATAGTTTCCAGTGGAGGAAATAAAAAGGACCAAAAAAGAAGAAAAGAAAGGAAAAAACCTCCCAGAGTTTCTGCAATCTCARGAACTTGCCTTAACAAATAAATAGTTCATGATGTGCCAAAACTGAATTGCCAAATGATTGACCACATCCTATATTGCACAAGGAAAAGGCTGCTGTTGTTTTTACAAGTGTGTTTCATTCAGAGTTTGACTTCATTGTGTAAATACTATGGAGCTCGCTTTTCAAAATTAACCTTTATTATAGATTAGCTGTAGACAGAGTTGGAGGGGGAAGGAAGCACAGAAATTAAGAGACAGGAGCACCCCAGAAAGTCTTAATCCCATATTTCCTGAACTGGAATTGCTGAAGTCTAAAAAAATGTTCTAGGGGACTTAGAACAAAGAAATATATTTTAAAAACTGCTTGCTCTTACATCTGAAAAGCAACAAGGAAAAAATATTCTATATATATTTTTTCAGACACTTGATGGAATTTCCAGGGTAGTAGATAAATATATGTTACTAAAATTCTACTTCAGTGGAAAAATTTGAGATTCATTTTTTCCAATCAAAACGTTCAAAGGATATTTAACACTTTTGAATGGATTTTCAAAAAAACTTAGATGGCTTAAGAAACCCTGTATCTTTTGGTGCAATTTCAGTTTCTAAGGTTCTTCAGAATGAATGGAAAAATTATTTGTAAGCAGCAGACTTGCAAAGCTGGACAATATAATTCAGCTTCCATTCTGCATTTTGGTGATAATTTCATGGTGAGCTCCTTGAACTGATAATCACAGAATCATATGTTGGAAAAGACCTGTTAGGTCACTAGGTCCAAAGATTAAACTTACTCAAGATTTAGACTACCACTAAACCATGTCCCTAACTGTCGCATCTACTTGTCTTTTCACTATTCCCAGGGACAGTGATTCAACCACTTCCCTTGGCAGCCTGTTCCAATGTCTGACTATTCTATCAGTGGAGAATTTTTTGCTAATATCCACTTTAAACATCCCTAGGTGCAACTGGAGGCCATYTTCTCTTGTCCTGTTGCTTGTTATTTGGGACAAGAGACCAATCCCCACCTGGCTACGATCTCCTTGCAGGTAATTGTAGAGAGAAATAAGGTCCTGTCTGAGCCTCCCCTCTTCCAGGCTAAACAATCCCAGCTCCTTCAACTGCTCCTCATCAGACTTGTGCTCCAGGCCCTTCCTCATCTGTGTTGCCCTTCTCTGAACATGCTTCAGCACCTCTATGTATGTCTTGTAGTGAGGGGCCCAGAACTGAACGCAGGATTTGAGGTATGGCCTCACCAGTGCTGAGTACAGAGGGATGATCACTGCCCTGGTCCTGCTGGCCACACTATTGCTGATACAGGCCAGGATGCCATTGGCCTTCTTGGCCACCTGGGCACACACTGGCTCATGCTCAGCCATGTCTGTCTTCCAGCTGGATGTAACTCCATTCACCACCACTCTCTGAGCTTAACCCTCCTGCCAGTTTTCTACCCAGTGATGAGTGMACCCATCCAGGCCAGGAGCAGCCAGTTTATCCAGGAGAATGCTGTGGGAAACAGTGTCAAAGGCCTTATTGCTGTCCAGGTAAACAACATCCACAGCCTTTCCCTCATCTACTGAGTGGGTCACCTTGTCACAGAAGGAGATCAGGCTGGTCAAGCAGGACCTGCCTTTCATAAACCCATGCTGGCTGGATCTAATACCCTGTTTGTCCTGTGGTGCACTCGAGATGACTTGCCCCATGACCCTGGCACCAGGGCAGAGTGACAGGCATGTAATTCCCTAGATCCTCCTTCTTATAGATGGATGTCACATTTGCTAGTATCCAGTCACCTGGAAGCTCCCTGGTCAGGAGTCCTGATGAATGGTGGAGTGGCTCAGTGAGCACTTCTGCCATCTTCCAAGTAGTCTCGGGTGGATTCATGAGGCCCCATGGACTTGTGCAAGTCATAGTGGTGTCSCAGGTCATAGGCCATTTTCCCTTGGACTGCTTCATTCTGCTCCTCATCTCTGTCTTCTAGAACAGGGGGAAGGGTGCCCAGAAAACCACTGTTCTTGTTATTAAAGACTGAGGGAAAAAAGCTTTTAGTAACTCAGCCTTTCACTCATCTTTTGTAACTATGTTTCTCCCCTGCATCCAATAAAGGATGGAGATTCTCCTTAGCCTTCCTTTTGTTGATAATGTATGTATAGAAACATGTTTATTGTCTTTTATGGCAGTAGCCCGATTAAGTTCTAGCTGGGCTTTGGCTTTTTTCCCTGAATAGACTCGTAAGTTAATCCTTGTAGTCCTCTGAGTTGCCTGCCCCTTCTTGCAAATGCCATAAACCCTCTTTTTCTCCTGAGTTCCAGACAAAGCCCCCTGTTCAGTCAGGCYGGTCTTCTTCCCCACTGGCTCATCATTTGACTTAAGGGTACAGCCTACTTCTGAACCTTTAAGATTTCCTTCTTAARGCCCTCCTGCACTCCTTTGCCCTTCAGGACTGCCTGCCAAGGGAGTCTCTAAACAAGGTCCCTGAACAGGCCCAAGGTAGCAATTCTGCTAACCACCTTCCTTACTTTTCTGAAACGTTTAATTACACATTAAAAATTTCTGAGAAAGATGTGCAGCCTTTCTGGAATCTATGAATAGTTTTGAGAAAAGTGGGGAAAAAAAGTTATTCTGAAAGTTGTCATTACATTTGAGCCAGAAATATCAAAAAAGCATATTAAGTTCCTAAAATTCAACAGCTTTTCAAATTCTTTGTGTGTTCCAGGTTCTTCCTGCTTTGAAAAGTGAAGGGTATTAAATAGCAACGAATTTCTGCAAATAGCTCCTTTCCAGTCTTTTGGTGTCACAGTCTGCTCCAGCCAGGATGAATTTACAAAGTATGAGGAAGATGGGGACTGACTTCTTTTCCTCTCGTACTTTACTAGGAGTAAATGTTTCCTATTTTTGGGTCACAGACCACAGTTATAGATCACAGCCATTCTCCCCTTTCCCTGATTCCAGCAAGTCAGGCTTTTCACCCAGGAAATTGTATTTTCTTTCTTAAGAAACCATGAATATAAAACTTAGCAAATTACATACAATGGATTGATTGCTTACTATAAAGTCAAAGAGGAAACGAAATGGCATAATCAGTTCAGGTAATTCCTTGTTTTAATGTAGTACTTGTTACTAAAAAATTACTTTTCCTATCCTTCCTTTACCTTGAGCGTCAGACCCTTGATATGAACCAGAACTAATAACACTGCCTAATGTCACAGACTATGTATGAGTATTAATTAACTAATACATAAAAACTGTTTCGAGACCTCAGTTAATAGAAGTGAAGGAACCAGAGATTATTGTCGGTATATGTTTTTCAAAATATATATACTCATTTACCTGGCTTTTGGGAAATCTTTTAAGCAATATAAAGAAAATGAAATCATATATTATGCATGTGCATATCTGATTCAGATGAGTACATCTTAAGGTCACTGACACTATTCAGAAAAAAATGAAAGGAGGGAATTTCTATGTTGGAAATAATAACAATCCCTACATTCTGAAAGCAACCACACTGTGTTGATTAAGAAAACGTGCTGCTAATGGTATGCTTCGTGTAGGTTAACTACACACAACAGTTCAGATCCCTTCTGAATTGTAAAGACTTTTCCTGTATGAGTGTTAGTTTTTGGTTTGTTTTTTGGTTGGTTTGGGTTGTGTGGGGTTTTTTTTTAGTCATTATTTGCAAGGCAGAACTTTCATTTGTGCAACATTGTTCTTTGAAAATGCAGAGCTAGTATCTATTTCAGTTGCATATAACAACTTCCTCCCTGGGGTTCAGCTGTGATCCAGTGATAAAAAATTGATGATAAAGGTAGAGAACTGCTGGAAACTGTAAATCATGTTTGGTAAATAGTGAATGGGTGTCAGTTCTGAAGACAACCAAACAGATGATAGGAAAACTAACATACTGGAAGTGGGTTAAATGGTAGCTGACTTATTGTATATATTACAGAAAAAGAAGACAAGGCTGCAGGCTTGGAATGTATTAGTAAGAAGTGGAGTTTAGTCTAGTGGTTTATGGGATTGTAAGTTGTGGCTAGAGCTCCTAATTTCAAAATGAAATCCAATCCAAATTCATATTTTGAGATGATCCATTTTAAACCCAATGTCATATTCAAAGTGGAAAAGTTGTGTCTGACAATATATCAGATTAAAATTTCTGAAGCACCCAGTCAAACCTGACCTTTGTTTTTCTAGAAAGTACTCTGATTTTGCTTCTTTGCATTACGAGCAATTAGTAAAAAAAAAAAAAAGAGAGACAGTAACCTGCTACTGCTACGGTGAAGTGACAGGGTACTTTGCTGTAGGAAGAAATGATATCACACAAGACTGAAAAATATCTATTGATTTTTCCCTTTCCCCACACCACTACTCTATTGAAATAAAAGCATTTCAAAATCTTTTACAAGATAGATATTTTTCTCTCTCACTTCCAATAATTTTAAATTATTTGCCACAAAACTATGATTCTCCAAATGTAATGATTAAGACATATCCCCACTTTGAACTGATTCATTATTGAATGGTATAATCTTACTTGCTGTCCTTAAACCTGCAAAACAGACTTAGTTCACAAGGTCAGAACGGTTAATTTAAAAATGTAGATTCTGACATAGCCTCTATATGACATTGACAAAATGTTCAGGAATCCATTCAGTGCAGGTAGCTCAGGGTACAGCTGCAGTGTGAGCTGCAGGTTGAGCTCTGAGTGAGGGGAGCCCAAGGCAGGAGACCATGAACTGCTGACCTTTTGGATAACAAAAGACACAGGGACCTGTGGCCCAGCCAGGTGATCAGACACTCAGTGACACAGGAGGAGTCAAGGATCCCATCAGTAAGAATCAGTGCAAATTTCATACTTTGTTGTAACTGGGAATTTAGACCATGTACTTCTAGAGATTCTACAGAGGATTTTTTACTAGCCCTTTCCGAGATTTGAAGTTGATATGTAGACGTGGAAAGAAAGATTACGACCAGATCACAATTGTTCAACAGACTCAAAATAAAAACATAGAACTAATTTTTTAAACTATCTCTACCCGATTAATTTCAGTAATGGATATAGAGCTTGAAATCAGAGTCTGCAAATCATCATGTATGCAGTCATGTATACTATGTGAAATGTAACCTGAATCAATGCCTGGTACAGGAACAAAGATACCAGAACTGCAGTGGAATAGCTCAATTTGAAGGAGTCACAAATAGAGAACCTGGAAAACATAATAACAACAGCATTGCTACTTCACAGGAAAGCTTGTAAGAATAGCAGATAATTTTGTAGAGGAAGATGAAAGTATTAGTAGCCATGAACAAAAGGAATGCTATTTTAAGAACAATATAGTTGTACAAGCCAATTGAATGACAAAAATAGTGACATCAGCCACATACGAAAAGTCAAATGCAGGAGTATACAGAATACAGACATTAAAGAAAGTGGTTATTCCTAATGTAAGAGTTTTGTGAATTATATATTCAGGGAGAAAATTAATTAGGAAATACAATGTTTTCTACTGTACCACTTGAAAAACTATTCCAAGTTATATTTAAAAACTGGAGTGAAGATCTTGGTCTTAGGCAGGTTTACTCATTTTGAGCTCCCTGATTCCTTAGCAGTTGAAAAAAAATCACAATTAAGACTCCATTAAATAGAGCAGGCAGCTACCCCATTTCAAATTCGAAGACCTTAATTTCACTCTACAGTTCAGAGTGGAGAGGGGGAGAGAATTGAATAGATTYACTGCTTGGTGATGGGTGAACGCTTAGTAAATGCTCAGTTTAGACTAGACACAGTCATTGATCATGGGAGCAGAAAGTTATTTACAACTAGGAGAACCAAAGTTTGTCAATTTTCAGTATATTTTCAGAGGAAAATAAATTCTGAAAACATTTTTAATTCAAAATTAATTTCTTTTAAACTGTGGAAATTTTTATTTTTAAATCAAATCACATTCATATATTTATGTGTCACTTCCCTGGTCTAGCTCCCAAGTAATTCTAAAATGCTACTGCGCAAAATAAAAGGGAGAAAAGTTTTGTATTGTAATAGTGGATTTAGATATGCGTAGATATATGTTCTTTCTCCTCTGCTGTCTGATTTTTATATCAAGAAGACCTTTGTTAAATGGTAAAAGAATCAGTCTTGATTCTTAGGAAGGAATCTTTAGACTTTAATATAGATGACATACCATCTCCTGTAACTGTAATTATCCACTTACAAACAGCAGATTGAATAAGGCTTCAACAAATACCACTTAATTGTGGTGTGCAAAAAGGTGAAGGAAGGCAGAAAGAGAAAATGTAATAACTGAAAACTATAGTCCCCTACTGACAAACTATCATTCCACAAGATACATAAATGAAAGTCTAAGCCCATATCATTTTAGAAGGCTGTTGATGGGACACTTGGCTGCACTCATTCACAATACACTTGAAGTGAATTATCCTGAAAGAATCTTGAATTGCCCAGGGTCCATCACTGACCTTAGAATAGGCTGCTAAATAGGGAAGTCTGTCCTAAGTAAGAGACGATCTGGAAGAACCAAACACTATCTGGGTTTTGCAGGTGTATATTCCATCCTCCCACCTTGTGGTGACTTCAGATCCTCAGAGATCACACAGTCTTTTCCACAAGAAGAAAACAATGTCATCTTAAATTAAACCATGCTGCAATTTAACAAAATTCTTACCCATGCTAATTTGATCCAAGATCTGTATTGCAAGATTTAAGCTGCAGCATTAGCAGGAAAACTTGAGACATAATTCTGCTGTGAAGGATTTTCTCAGCTTGGTAATCTCTTGGTTATGCTACCAGTGTTTTTCATAGATGTAACCCAAATTTTAGCAAACACTGAATATAAATGAAACCTACTTGTGTGTCTCACTCCATTCTGTTCAGATTCCCTGTCGCAGTCCCTGTAGAATAGCTGTTCTGCTTTGACTTTGGCAACATAGGAAAAAATTGAGTTCAAAACAATAACCAATGTCTCTTACACATCTGCTCACAATAACATTACACATGGAAAAAGTAATATTATATCTTCGCAATATGAGTGTACAGCACAGAAGTCTTAAAGAGGCACCTCTAAGTATCGAAACGAAGTAAAAAAACATATACATTCTGTCATATAATTTCTCCTTTGACAATGTCCCCATTTTCAGGACAGAATATGCTGTTTACATAATCAAAGCTCCATGRAGCATTTCCTTTTTCAAAGGTTACAGTCAGTGTGACATATTTTGGTAGCTGCCAAAGGAACCTTATTACTACAACACCTCACTATGAGAAGAAAGTATAAACTATCGAAGTACCTAGAGACTGTAGTCTGAAGTAAAAGGGGGTGTGTAGGGGCAATAAGGGAAAGCTTCAGTAATATAAAGCCATGAACACTCATGTTTTCATTTGAAAATACATGAACAAGAGTGCTTATTTTAGCCACTTAAAACAACAATAACTAAGTCAGGAAAGATCATTATACTGGAATTAAGGAAACTATGCATTTATAAAAACAGTCTCCAATAACAAAGTCCCTTCTGCAGAAATGCTACCTTCTCTGCTGAATGCTAAGCAATCATTTTGAGCCCAGCTAATTATTAGTAGCTTGAAATGGACAGAGTTAATAAAGTGCAGCCCTATAAAGTTTACWTTGTTGCTTGTAGTGTTACTCTGTCTCTAAATATTTGGAGCCTTTCTTTCCTTTCCCTGCTGTTTCTTTCCAGTGCATTTTTTGAAATAGGTACATTTGGCTACTGTCGATTTTCTATAGAAAGAAAAACCRACAAAAGAATGAAAGCAACTGCCAACATAGAACTGGAATAAATCCCATCAGTGGATGACAATCTTACAAAACTGAATCCTGTTTACTTAGGAAAAAAAACAAGACAAAACAGCCCTAGTCCCCCCAAAACAACAACAAAAAACCCAAAAGCAAACAACACCAAAAGACCTTTACAAAGTAAGGACATAATTGTCAAATAGTGGATAAAGTTTCACTGCATCAGTTTGGCAAAAAATCACCAGCACTGATAAATGATGTTTCATGTAACATCAAAATTCAAACACTGGTCCTACTGAAATCTAGGCAAAGCCAAATTGTTTGCAAAAATTACATAAGGTGACAATTGTTAAATTCTTTCCTAACTGTTATCAAGCAATCTGCATGCTTTTGGAAGAAATATTTCAATGGGAGAATTGTTATTTCAAGTAACCATGCACAGGTAATAGATTTTCTATCACAAGTATCTTAGCTTAAGCATTTTGGTCATCAGTCAGTAACAAACCATATAAATTATATCCATTTGAAAATAAGAAGCATGTAAGTTTATGCTTTTCTGAATAAAGATCTAGTCAAGTATACACTTCACATTAAAGGCATTCGTCAGAGTCATTCCTGAATTCTGAAGTTAGGGATTTAGATATGTCTTTACATTTTCAGAGGGAACCAGTACAAGTCAATCCAGATGCCATTGGTTGCTATTTTTATTTTCATGTAATGTATGCTTGCTGGCGAGTTTTATCTTGGTGTGTTTTCCAATATAATTGCCTTGCTATAATTTGCTTTTATTGAAAACATGCTTGTTCTGGTTTAGTGCCTAAATAGGAATTAAAGCTCTTATCCAGAGGCACATATGTGTGAAAACACCAGCCCATGTAATTTCCACATTGTAAATGTACTTGTTTTCTCTGGGCTTGTAATAAATTCTGTAATTCACTTTTAGAAAGTGTTTTCCCAACTTTTCCAGCTATTTTAAATCTCTCACTTGAAAACATTTTTTGAACTGCTAGTAATAAAACTGTTCAGAAAAAAAGGCTTGTATATTTTTTAAGAATTCTACTTACAAAGCCTAGTAAATGGAAGCCTGCATATTGGTTTCTTGGAGATAATGTGGTAACAGGTAGAAGTGCATACGCAGTGTAGGTGTACATATTTCATACATTTTTAATACATTATAACTTACATCATTTATATTTTATATATTATACAGTAATAATTATTATATTATCTATTATATTAAGCTGAGCACAAGTGTGAATTGGGAAAAGAGTGGCAGGAGATCAGCCCCGCAGAGAGGGATTTGGGGGTGCTGGCTGGCAGCAGCTCAGTGTGAGTCAGCTGTGTGCCCAGGCAGCCAGGAGGGTGAACTCGGTCTTGGGGTGCATCAAACCCAGCACAAGCAGCTGGTCAGTAGAGCTGGTTATCCCACTGTACTCAGCTGTGGTGTGGCCTCACCTTGAGTACTGGGTGCAGTTCTGGGCCTCACAATTTAGAATGATGTGAAACTCTTTGTATGTGTCCAGCGGAGGACAAAAAAATCTGGTGACAGGCCTGGAAGGAATGTCCTGTAAGGAGCAGGTAATGACTTTGGATTTGTCTGGTTTGGAAAAAAAGGAGGCTGAGGGGTAATCTCATTGCTCTCTACAGCTTTGTGAGGAGGGAAGTGAAGAGGGAGGTGCTGACCTCTCTCTGGGATCCAGTGATAGGAACAGGACTTGTGTGAACGGTTCAAAGCTGTACCAGGGATTGTTTAGACTGGACATTTAGAAGTCAAACCCTGCAAGAGGGGGTCAAACCCTTCCTAGAAAAGTGAACAGTGCCTATCAGTGCTTAGGAGTATTTGTCCAAGGCCCTTAACAACAATGCTTTAACTTTTGATCAGCTCTGAATTGGTAAGGCAGCTGAACTAGATGATTGTTATAGGTCCCTGCCAACTGAAATATTCTATTCTATTCTATTCTATTCTATTCTATTCTATTCTATTCTATTCTATTCTATTCTATTCTATTTTCTATTCTTTTCTGTTCTTTGTAGAATTGCATTAATTTCACCTTGGTCCCAAACATAGCTTAAAGTCTAGTCCCCTTCTCCAAAGAAAAAGTGAGTCATCTCCATCCTCTTACGGTGTAGCTCCTTCTTTGAAAGTCTCTTTGAGTGTGCATTTAATGGATGTATCAGTCTACTTGCTGATCAACATATATGCACATATTAGACATTTCAATATCATAGTACTGGGCATATATGTGCTTAAAGTTGAATGGAAATAATCAGGACCTTCATATTTGTCTTCATTTATAAGAATTTCTTTCAATAAGATGACAGGAAAAACATGTAAAGCAGTGCTTGTGCTGAAAAAAAATATGGAAAATGGTGTTACAGGACAAAGACAGATTTCTTTGTTTTGAAAAGGCAGGCTCAAATTCAGAAAGTACCCTTCTGGTTAACAGTAGGAGTCTCCTGGGTTACGATGTCAGATGTAACCAAAAGTATGTATTCTATTATCATCTTCACAAGCTGTTAARGCAGGTGGGGCAGTGYTCTTTATCTCCTACCGTGGCTCATCCCTGACGACTCCTTCCGGTGGCTATCTCTGTTAATGGGCCATCAAGGACCCAACCCACGACTCAAAGAATTACGTCAGCCCATTGTGAGATGCTCCGCCCAGGGGGGAGGAGCCAAGCATTCCCACCTGGACATAATCTGGGGTTTGGTGCAGTATAAACAGCTCTTATCTATTGGATTCCCAGAGGACAAGAGCTATCACTGGACTGTCAGRTGAAGACCAGACCCTTCTACAGGATCACTACTTCAACAGAATTACTTCATCTGGACTGCTACCACCGCCCTGACTAACAGGGTGTCAGGTTGTATCCTGACTCTGGCAGTGTTCTTGTACTATGGCATTGATTTTAATTTTCCTATTAAATTATAATTCTGACTTGAGATCTCCCACTGGTTTGTTTTCAAGCTAATACAGGGAGCTATTTAATAATTTTAGTGGTCACATCCATACTCTAGAATTAAACAATGGCTCTCTGCACCTTCTGTATATCAACTTCAGATTTTTTTGTGTGAAGGCAGAGAGAAGAGGTGTACAATGCTTAAATCTAAACCCACCAGCATCAAAAGAGAACTTTCCTATTCACTTTGTTCAGTTCAGGTTCAGTTCCTTGCAGTCTTTTTCCTTCAGCCAGAAAATGCTGTCATATCTTTAAAAACATAAGTTGGTACAAGTCTTGAGCAGAGACAAAGGCCTTTGTGTGCCTGCTAGATTTGATTTGTATCACATAGTACCACAGAGATGGTGTTTAAAAATGTCATCACTCTTAATGAAGCCTTGTAGCGACAAGCTTGAGTAAACACAGCCCTAGTGTGCTCTGCGGTTTGGAGGCAGCACTTTCTCAATGTTTGTTGACATGTTTGTCCAGTGTCAGAACTTGCCAACACTGGATTTCTTTTTAAGAATGATGAGAGTTTTAAAGATCTGTCTGRCAGAGGTTTGCAAATTCATTGCCAGTAGGAGGAGAAGAATAAAAAGAGAAGGAAAGTGACCCCAGGAGGGAAAGTTTTGAATTCTAATGTTTAGTTTCTAAGATGTGGTAGAAAGCTTGCTCCTAAAAACAGAAGCACAAAAGGAAAACCAAGCTTCCTTAACAAACATTCACTTTTATTACTTCCTTCTCATCAATTCATTCTTAGCTTCTCTCTTCTCTGAAAAAGGTGGCAGAAATCCACAAGTTTGCAACAAATTCTGCCTTTATTTACAAGGGACAGAGAATTCTTGAAAGCTCCTCAGAGCTCACTGCCGGTTAGTGCGTGGAAATCCTATGAATTGTCTGAGGCTCTGGACTACAAATATTTAGCCTTTTTCTCTGATCCAAAAGAGAAGACTGAATATTATACTGGACTCCCAAATGGACRGCTGGGAGAGCCTTGATGAGGAAGTAACACCTGGTGGTGCATTTATATTCCAAATGTATTTATTTTAATTGACAGGATATAACTTTTTATGTGTTCACATTACAAAACTATACTGTCAAATGCACTCTACCAGGAAGAATATTCTTGAATAATGCATTCCACCACAAATGCTTGAAAGTTGCTCAACCAATCAACAAAAATGCAGATTCTGCCTTTACAGTTTATTTTGCTCTTYGAATATCAAAGTAAATCAAGACCCATTCTCCCTGACTCTATGTGAATATAAGCAAAGAATTCAGGGAGTAGAAAATATAGTATGCCATTATATAATCAATTATTATATCACTGATYAATAAAAAATTGGATTGTATCTCATGGTGATGGCTATTCTGCTTTTGTTTCCAGGTGCACAGGTTGTAATTTCTGACCTATTTCATCTTACCTCCAGCCTCACCTCTGAGCATCTATTCTTTTCCAGAAAATTTTGATTTCTCCATTCTTCTACCTCTTCTGAATGCTCTGTCACAAAACAATTACACTATATCTCTTCTCTAAACCCTTTTATCTCTGCTGATCTGCAAACTTCTGCTCTTGCCCTTGTTTAGCTGGGATATGTATGTCTCTTAATATCTACAATACAATCACAGTTGTCCCTCTGCCATCTATATTAAAATAATGGCTAAATTATAGATTTTCTCCCAACATCACTGTTACTTTTTCAGAAATGTTCATGTCATATTTTCCTAATACAAAAATTTTAATTTTCTTTTGTGAATATGTCTAATTTTGCTCCCTTATCTTCAGCATTGCCTAGCACAAACATAGTGAAAGACCATGATGTTTATACAGAATGGTTTGCAAACAATTCTCAGACAAGGAGTTATTTATTTACATAAATTTTAAATAGTCTCTAATTAATTAATTAGTACTTCTAAGAAAGCATGTGGATAATTTAAGCTCTGTGGGCAATTTTTATGACAGCTGAGACATAGCCCAGCTTTTCAATCAGCCAAATCTGCAGAATAGTTTTACTAAGATAATTGCTCCTCTAAAACAGAATAACAAAAAGAATGTTTATTTTAAATTAGTTACTATTATTATTGTTATCATCCTTACCATGAAGGAGATAAAGACAAGAGCTGGATTTTATTGATAAATAAATGGTCCCAACCTGCATCTCAGGAATATGTTGTAGATGGGGGCTTTGACAATTGAAAATTAAAGTTGCGGCTGTCATTATCACAGCTGAGATCTGTGGAGACAGTAAGTGTTTCAGCAGTTTTTAGTTGCTCAACATTGTTGATGACAGGCTAGGAAAGGCCTTGTCCCCTGGATTAAATGATGCATAAGAACGGAACAGAATTACAGTCTCTGTCTTGAGAGTCTACGCTGTAAGATAAGATGAGGCAGAAACAATATATTTGCACATATAAACAGTATTTGCATTAGAAACATCTATGGTTTAGTTTGTAGTATCTTCTTTTTGTAAGTAACCRCCTGTTCCTTGTTATCATTGTTGATGTGCATCAGGCCCTGATGCAATCCTCAATTATTTAACCACTGGCTAAAAGGCCACTTGCTTACATTATAATTCTGACTTTTCTACTTTTCWACTTGCTGTAAAAATGATTTTTAAAAAAAAGTCATATTTCTGTTTTACAGCATGAAATRTAGATGTTTCAAGACACTTATGGAGTGATTGTCCCCATGGTGAAGGATTACAACAGTCTGCCCAGGTAGAAATAAAGAAGTTTTGTTTGCATGCAGAACATACAATACTACCCCAGGCTTTGTGCTATCCTGTCATATTGTTGGGTTTTTTTTCATAATAATAAGCATATACATATAAAGATACTGTAATTTACACCCTCAGCTGCACTACATGACTATGAAAAACCAGGACAAAATCAAGCTGTCAGTCAAATTCATAAAGGTATACTATTGATAGGAAGCATCAAGGACTAATATTTGAATTCATAGGTTTTAGACTAAGCTCATTTATATTCATCACAATATTCAGTTTTAAAATTTCAGATTTTTTTTCTACAGTCTCACAAAAGGAATATATTTCTCGTTTCCCTACACTCACAGTTATTTAACATCTTAAGGGAAATTAAACCTTTATCTATGCTCAAATAATTTTTAAAAGTGATAATTTTGGTTAGAATTAATTCAGTTTCATAAGACAAGAGAGAGGAGAGAACAGAAAAACAAAAACCTCCAACAATTCTTTTTACCCTGCAGTTTTCAATCTCATTTAAACCTAAAAATAATAATTCTCAGTAATGAGACTCACAGAATTTGAATATAGAGAGAAGGACTTATAACTTTAAAGGTACTCACTGGCMGATATATATTTGATTCCAGATTGAAGTTGTATTCAGCCTTAGTCTAAATATTCTAGTTGATGTCAATTTATTTATCTTGGGTCAACTAGTCCACAGTTTCTCCTTGGTGTAATTTTTTTTTTAATCTGGTGTAGCTGACACTATTACTATAACCTAATATCTACTTTCATTCTCTCATGTTGCATCTACTGTTGTGTTTGCTTTTATTTTTAGGTAATTCTAGCCAATTATCATATCCTCATCAAACCTTTCTCATTAGTGTGCCCAGTTGCACATATCCAGCCTATTTAAAGTATTCTTATAAATCATTGCTTCCAAACCCTAAATATTTGTTCTTCTTCTCTAAGGTACTTCCAGTTTGCTGACAGAATTTGAATGAGGTGCCTCAGGTTCAAAGACCTTATGTCAGGGACATCTCAGCAGTAGTTATCTTGCTTGGCAGTTCATATCGTAAGCCAAGTATTCAGATATATTTCATATTCATATTTCCTGAACGCATATGTGGTAACACGGCCACAAAAGGAACTGGAAGAGTACTCAGGTGAGCAAAAAAATTATTTTACTAATACTGCTGATCATCTGTGATGGTAGTTGTAATGAAACTGAGCAGTGCTACTTATGAGACATATCCTGTGGTGTGCTGTGTGTTCAGATGTATCTTGCAGTGAACTGCGGTCATCTACCTTGTTTATCTGATGCAGCTGGCTGGCTGCAAAACTTCTCTGTGTCAAACTACGTTAGCATGATTGTCAATGCAAAATTAATTGACAAGCCTGGCAACTGGCAGAGTTATCCCTTCAGGGCTTGGAGGTTAAACATCTGTGTGAAGTGATGTTTCCTGAAAAGCTTTACATAACTGTAGCAGTATTTTGGGCAAGCATTTAATGTTTCAGCTGATGGAAGTCAGTAATGAAGAAAGAACAAAACAYAGACACTTGAGTGAGTGTGCTGGGTCATAGGTTGCTGACAGCCTCACCATCGTACCAAAAGGGTAGAATGCTCAGGGCATACAATCTTTTATGGTCTGCCTTCATGTCTGTGTGTGATTGCCTTTGATACAAGGTACTCATGACCCAGACAATTTGTAGCATCTTTTACTGGAGGAGTCCTYATCTTGAAATACTCATTTCTACACATGGGTAAGAAAGGTTAGGTCAAACTCTTAATTAGGAGTTTTTATMAGAAAAGGATGGTAAGAGATAGATAGAAACCAGGAGTCTTCATTTTTTGAAACTTTTATTATTGATCCACTGCACTTGTAGCYCAATATCTTAGCCAGGAAGCAATGATGGTTTCTTCATTTGAGCTGCAGATTTTGTCTCACTAAAAATAGGCTTTTTACAATGCAACCCATTTTATTATGAGGGAGAATATATAACATATATATATGTTTGTAAACCATGAATAAAATGATTGATAATATGTTGGAGCTCTTGTTTTTGTTCTTTAATTCCTATTTCAATTTATACAGCTACAGCTAAAGATCATAGAGATCGTAAGACAGCTCATCATTGTTAGTTTGCTCTGATGCTGTTTTACAGCCACTTCAACYCATATCTACTCTGAGTTAAAAAAAGAAAAAGTATACTCTCTTCTGAAAGCTCATTAGTTCAGAACCATAGGTAGAGCCAGGAACCATGCCTACCCTCAGAGTCTTACCTTTGAGTCATAGAATTATAGAATCACAYTCTTGTTTGGATTAGAAGGGATCTTAAAGATCATCTAGTTCCAATCCCCCCTGTCATGGTCAGGGACATCTCTCACTAGACCAGGTCGCTCAATGCCCCATCCAGCCTGGCCTTGAACACTGCTGGGGTGGGGCAAAGGGATGATTCCAGGGTTGGGGCATGCCCTGTTGAAGGTCCCTTCTTGAGCAACAAGGAAAGCAGGACTCTGCATGTTCTGACCCTGTACCAAAATGTGATGACATCCAAATAATACAYTGGTGTTTATTTCTAAAATCATACAGTATATTTAGTGCAACAAGGTATCTGAAGCAGTAGCTTCAGCGTGCCTCCTCATCCTTGCTCAAGTCAGAGAAAACACACAGCAAAATAATCATTGATTAYGCAAAAATTCTTTTACATTCAAGGCATTTCAAGTGTCAAAAATACTGTAAAAGTTTTAAGGTGAGCTCAAAAAGAGTCAGAATTTTAAAGCATATATTTTAGTAGTAAAGATGATTCAGAGATTTCTAAGGATAAGCAATTTAATTTGAATATATGAGGGTTTGTATTTCTTACTTATACACACTTGCTTACATTTTGTAAGTCTGTGATGGCTTCTCCCTAAAGGAAGACTCTAAATGTCCAAAGTCTCAGATTGCTTTTTTTGAGTAAGTCTATTCTGTTCCTTCCAAGTCTTGCTGTAGTCTTAAAAGGTTGGCATGCCTTCCTCAACATTTGCAGTTCATCCATTTCAGCTTGCAGATCACTCAGCATCCCATCTTCCCTGGAGAAAGGCCTATAATGTGGATTCACGTGGGACAGGAAATCTTCCCATCATTAGAATACATATTTTTATGAAGCAAAAMCAGATCATGGATTTATGGCCAAGACCTAAAGTCCTAAGCGAGATGCCTGTGGGAAAGCGGAGTAGGCTGTAGCTAGGAAAAAAACAGTCCAGGCATCAAACTTAATTTATATTATATTTATTATATTATATTATTCTCAATGCAAGGACAAGATCAACTGAAGTCAAATCAACTAATTAAAACCACAAAAAAAATGGCAGTCATGGGCATGAAATTATGATACAGAGTATTAATTTTTTTAACCTATTGTTGCCTCAGGACTTAGCGTTTCTGCTGGTTTCCATGTTTACAAAAATCTTTTCATTTTAAACCCTTGAGCATATTGGCAGTAACTATGTGAAATGTTGTTAATTTGAAGCATGAAGTAGKGACTACACTAGGGAACACAGCAAGAAGTATTAGCTTTATGCATATGGTGGTTGCATTTATTTGTATAAATGAATCATGTATATTTAGTAATCCCGAAGAAATTATTATTTTCATTACCAAAGCAACAAAATATTTCTGCCAAAAATCTTTATTTTTATTTATTAACTATTAAATAGGGCTGCAGAGGAAAAAAGAGGAAAAAATGAAATATTCACTGCCAATGGTCAGTGCCTAATTTCTAGGCATCTGTATCTAGTACAAAATACATAGTTTTAACCTAAGCTACAAGGGAGATCTGAGCACCAAGGGTAGCAATTCAAAACAGTCTCYTTACATCTGATCTGGCTAGCAGATGGCTCTAAAAAAAAAAAAAGAGAAAGATATGAAGGTATACTGGAAATCCGGTGAGATGTGATATCCCACTGCAAGGTCAAAGAAAGCTGCTTTCCATCACCTGAAACATATAGCCTTGAATCGGTCTTTCTAATCTACCACCTTTCTAGCAAAAGAAGGACTACCTCTAATTATTGGGTGGAGACTACAGCGCAAGCCACTGAAAGATGTGAGGCAGATGGTTCAAAGCATCTAATTATTCTTTTTATGTGATTAATTCACCCTCTGAAGAGCAAAAATGGTTTTGAATGGTCTTTTTTTTTGTTGAACTAGAAGAGGAAAGTAAACTATTTTCACCTTTTTTCGAAACACAGACTTATGGACATTTTCGGCAACAGTTGTTAACCTGTCAAATAACCAGCAAAATGCAGGACTGAGAATAGATGCCAGTCTGTTAAGTGAAGCCTTGCCTTTAGAAACTCAGGAATCACAGTACCTAAATACTAATTTTTTAAAAGAACTTGTTGCATCTGCAACGTAAGGCAGTTTGTTTTTTATAATGGCCTTTGATGGTGAAACTGAGCCACAAAATGCATCAGAAAGCCTAGGAAATAATTTGAACTGTGAAAACAGATCAACATTTGAATCCTGTCTATTTTGGAAATGTGATGAATGATAGGTGAATTTTTCAATGTGCAGAGGCTTGGAATAGATAAACAGAAGAATTGAAAGAGTGAAATTCTGGCTGTAGTAGAGTAATTTGAGTTTTCTGTAGCCTGTCTAAACAAACTAGTCTCTTGGAGCCAAACTCAGACATTGTGTTTGTGAACTAATCCCACTGTGTTCATTTGGCTGCTGCTCATCTACACCAGAGTGGAGCTTAACCCTAACGTGTTGCTAAATCTGTAGGTGTTGTACTTTCTTGCTCCCTTTTAAGAATAACTGTTCCCATAGATGTGGTAGACTAGTCTCTTAAAAGAAGGCCGAAAAGAAAATGGAACTGATGCCTTTTCCTGGTCTTAAAATCAACAATCAGACACAGTTAGAAGGGAAAAAGGGGTTTTACTTCAGTATTTATTTTAAGGACCCTTAGGTGCACCACGTCCAGGTGGAATGCACTGAAATGCACACTGCAATGCACTCACACAATTGATCAGGTATAACATTACAGGTCTTACTAATTAGCATATCTATCAAAGATTCCCCAATGAGAGGCTTGAGTGAGCCCCCCTCCCCAGGGAACCTTCCCCTGGATGGTTCTATCTTAGTTTACAAAATGTGTTMTGGAGASGACCTTGGTGTCTGGGGCACACAGATCCCTAACTACGGAGCTTCTAAGATGTTTAGTCTCCTAGCTTAACAAAATAAGTCTAAGAATGTAGGCTAAAAAACACTAAGTATACAAAAAGCTATAAAAAGGTATTTAAAAAAGATAGAAAAGGCAAAAAATCATCATGGCATCAGAACAAAAAAGGTATTTTTTTCTTCAATGAGGAGAAAAAATTACAATAAAGAACAATAAATTTAAGCAGTTGGGACTTTTTCTATATAACATTTGGAAAAAATCTAATCATTTTAGGATGCATGTACTCCCTTTCCTAGTCCATTTGTCATGATCATGTTTGCTTGTTTGTATATATTCTCTGCATTTGAAGTGCGAAGTCTTCCTAACTGGTCATCCCTTTGGATGCACACATAGAACTCCAGAACAATTACCATTATTAGGCAGGAAAAACAAAAGAAATTTGTCCATAGAGAAAAGTAAGTGGAATTCCCATCTGTGKTTGGTTCCACTCCTCTTCCAGTCCTTCATGCTATGGCATAAAAGCAGGTATTGCTACAGCAAAGGCAATCCAGCTATAACACTGTCATTTTAGCCATCAAAGTACCAGAATAGATCCACACCTTCTGTAAGGCAATAGTGCAAGCAAACTCTCTTCTTTTCCCCTCTGAAAGTGTCAGCTTGGATGGATGATGTACATTCTGCATATCAAATAAATACAGAAACCGTATGTAAAAGTCTGATTATGGATGGTGAGAAAAAAACTCAAACCACAACAATTCATATTCAGCATAAATTTCTGTTTCCATGACCAATTAAGACTGCAGGTTTTGTACATGGTTTTGACAGGGCTGTTTAACATCTGAAAATTTTGCAAGGTGTGAGCACATAATCTGCAATTATGTGCTCACACCTTGCAATAAAGCCTTATAGTTTATGTCCATTTCTAGTTTATTCCATCTTAGTTAATTCACTGCAATTAAAAAACCATTATGCTTGTTTGTGTGTGGATGTATAGAAGACACAAGAGAAAAGTGTTTCTAGCAGATATTGTGGAGATAAAAGTGCAATTCTTGAGATCATATAGTAGTGTTGTGGAAAAATGCCTGTGAGCTTTGGCATTATGGCTGGTAGAGTATGGCATTATGTGCAGCAAAATATTTCTTCCAATAATTGAATAAAAGAATGTTTGTTATGATTTTCTCTGAATGTGTAAGGAGTGGAAAGCAACAAGATTAAAAGCAGAAACCAAGAAGAGAAGATCTAAAAAAAAAAGTGGATTATCTTAAAAGAAGCAACTGAGTAGTTGAGGTCACATCTATAKTATCACTCTGCTACTGTGCTAGGCCTATATTAATGACCTGACACATGTGTTCTGGGTTAGGTTTCACAGGGAATTTCTTCCCATTTGTTGTCAGGGAGATGCTGGGGGTGGCTTTCTAGGTACAATGATTAAGGGACAAAAGGAGCAGCCAAGTACCTTGACATACCACTGAAATGGTTTTGGGGAGGGGTGAGGAACAGGATTTTGGCAGTTCTTAGCTGGGGGTAGTCAGCCCTTGCCTTGCTTGGAGGGAAGACAGTTGTGGTTCTGGGTGCTGGACTTCTCTTGCTCAGGGGTTCAGCACTGCGGTGATGTCCTCCCTGCTGCCCACTGCTCAGCCTGCTGCTTATAAGAGGGAGGGAGGGTTCCAGCTGCCCATGGGCTGCAACTGCGGTGGCCACCAGCACCAAGAGAGACCCTTACTGTCCCTGTGGGTGTTTTCAGGAGAGACCAAAACCCTCACCCCCTCCCTCTCTCCGGAGAGAGAAGGTCCCAGCTGCTAATTGATTGAGACCTCGGCAGCCACCAATGCCAAGATACTCCCACCAGCTACATAAGTGCTCTGGGGAACCAGCTCCCACCTYCTCTCTCTCTCTGAGGCTGCCATTAACCTCCAGGGAGGTTTCTGGGCTCACATCAGAGGCCCCCTGATGCCGTGGGGGATGTACTGCACCTTCCCTGCCTCGCCTGAGCCACCAGTGCCTCCTAAGCCACTAAGGAGCCACTGCAGCCTCTCTGCCTCACCTGAGCCAGCAGCACCCCCTGCCAATCGTGGTCACAGCTACACCAAAAGGGGAACTGCTTGGCGGGTGGGAAACGTCTGGTATTGTTTTTTGAGCTTTGTTTTTTGTTATTGTTGTTTTTTGTTTGGGTTTTTTTGTTGTTTGTTTTGTCTTGTTTCATAGATATATGTATTCTAGTAAAGAACTGTTATTCCTTTTCCCACATTTTTGCCTGGAAGCCCTGCAATTTTCAAAGTCACAGTAATTTGGAGGGAGTAATTTGGATTTCCATCCCGGGAAGGTATCTACCTTCCTTGGCAGACATTTGTCTTTTAAACCAAGACAAAATGACAGGGGATACTAAATCTCTGTGCTTAACATATGGAAAACTTTCAGAATGTGGCACAACTGAAGATTAAATAAAGGACAGAAGTACCCCCAGGACTACCTTACCAGTTCTTAATTCTGTGTCAATACCCTCATTCTAAGTGAAAAGTCATCAAAGTATTCTCAAATTGTATTCCACTCAGTTGCATACAGTAACAGATTTTGGTCCCCATCTGCCTTGGCCAGCCACTTTCTGTCTTTTTCTCTTTCTCTTTCTCTTTCTCTTTCTCTTTCTCTTTCTCTTTCTCTTTCTCTTTCTCTTTCTCTTTCTCTCTTTCTCTTTCTCTTTCTCTTTCTCTTTCTCTCTCTTCCTCTTCCTCTTTCTCTTTCTCCTCTTTCTTCTCCTTCTTTCTTCTTCTCTTTCCATGAGTGCTTTCCACGAGAGACACACAGTCTTGGTTTTATGATCATCTTTACTTCAGTGTAATTGTTTCAATGTGCTCACTATAGCTTTAGTGCTTCAAGACATAAAATTTAAAGACTTCAGAGAATTCACCTGAATGGAAAGAGTTTGTTATGGTTGAAAAAGACATGCACTGCTGTTAATTTAAATAAATACAAATAAACCCGCAGAAGTGTTGTCCAGATGGTTTGTTTCTTTAGCAGAAATAATGTGGTGGGTCGCAAATCCAGAGTTCATTAAGATTTAAAAAATCCATTTGCTAAAGACAAAATGCAAAAGCTGCCAATAAAAGCTTTTGCACAGCCACAAGAATACTGCTTTCAAACTTCTTGAATTTTTAATGCGTTTGGGAAGAAGGGGGAATGGAGGAAGAGAATTAATACAGACATTTCAAGGTGAAATATTTCAACATTTTTAATGGACTCCAAAATGTAAGCTCTGAAGCTTCTGTGCCTGTTGTAGAAGCAATGCAGTTGTGTCATTTTAATTCAGGGAGCGCTTTTTCATTGCCAAAGAAAACATTCTGACTACACAAACTTAGGAAACATTTTAGCAGGATAAAGTCTTCATCAAATACCAAAGAATATATTTTTGAATCTTCTCTTTTTTTTTTCTTTCCTCTTTTTATCATCAATTTTTAATGTTTAAGGAGAACTTTTACTGTGTACCTTCTAAATTCTCTAACATGAACACTATCCAGAAAGTTATATTTGACAAATCCATTTTCTTATATAACAGCACACCTTCTATTATAGTTTCTCAGAGAGATATATTCTTCAACTGTACTTGTAAGCCTGGATGGCACAAATCCTGATGCTATATTCAAAAAACAAAAGTTATATTTACCTTGGTGTTGCTTTTCATCAATACTTAATAGTACAAGAATTTATCCCTTTTTGACTTGTGCAGCATTTTCACTTAGCAGTTCTCTCACTCTGTTGAATGAAACATTCTTATTGTTTGTTATTTTGTTTTGTTTTTTTTCTCACTGAAACAATATCTCCTTATAAACTTATGTACATTTGACCTTACATTTAAATCATGGTCTGTTCCAGTATGACAGTTTTCCAAGTACTTTTATCACTAGATATTATCTGTTTTTAGATATAATCTGCTAGATTTGTATGAGCTGGGCTTTTTCTAAGATCAGTCTAATTTATAATATTTTAGACCATGATCCTTATTTATTCTGGTTAATTTGACGTATTGCTGCATTTTCCCCCWTGTTGAAAAATTCTTCCAAGTTATTATAATTTGTAAATGTAACTGTTAACTTTGAATTTCTTTTTCTATTTTCTATTATTTTTACGTGTGTTAAATAAGACAGACAAAATTACTGAATACTACAAACTGAAAACATTGAAAATTTGCAGGCAACTAAATTGTTTACGGATTTAGTCAGATGTTTTTGATTTTGGCTCCTCCTACTCTTATGAAAGCAATGTTTTAAAAGACTGACATGAAATACTGATATGAAATACTTATAACTTCTTAAAATATTCTATGGTTACACACATACATATATATGTATGTATGTATGTATGCATGTCTTTATGACAGTTACCTCAGAAAAATGCACTTTACTTGGCAGGAAAGATGGCAAAATAAAGAGGTGTTCTATTTTAAGGAGTGGGCTGTTGACTGAGCAGTTACATCTGAAAAAAATATAATCAGGTTATTAGACACAGACTGATTTGAAGTGATTTACCATGAAAACTCCCCAAAAAAATTCATGCTCATGAAATTATTTCTATAATCTGTGAGTTTGCATAGGCAGATAGATGCTTGCATGCATTTGCCTTAAATATTTAAGGAAGATCAATGAAAATCTGACCTACCTATTGAATAATCTGACCTTCTAATATAATGGCAAGCATCTTCCCACCTCTAAGAGAAAAATATGAAGGCAGGTTTTCTAKAAATCATGTTTCTCAAAAGGACTGAGGTCATTATCACACTCTTATTCCTTCTTCTCCTTCCCCTAAGACTTTTTACCTTTTTAAAYGTCTTTTGGTCAAGATGTTTATATTATCACACAAAATCCCACTCTTACAAAATTTTAAGTTCCAGCAGAGAGGTAAAATGTTCAAATGCCTGCTTGTTGCAAAAGTACTCACACYTTATTTTGCTGTGAACTTCATTTTATATTGAGTATACAATCCTCAGATAAATACAGAAGATTATTCTTTCATAATAAAATTCTCTTCTAATAATTGGTTCATGGAGCAATATATGCTTTTGTGAATGTAAAAAGTGTACACAATAAATAGGCTTTAAGCTTGGGACATTATTATTAATCACTTTTCAGTTCTTTCTTATAAACTTCAAAGAGTATTATATCAACACCTAGCATAAGGTAAYAGGCTTTATTCTGACAGTGTTCATCTATTTAAAAGCTGAACTGGACCTTTACTGYGACACATAATACCAAGTAGGTATAACTTCCACATCTATATACCTGATAACATAGATGAGATTTTTTACAGCATTTTCATAATGTGTAGGTTTTTATGTGAAATATAAATATTTTCTCTTTTTGTATGAAATAAAATTATTTAATATTCTCCTGAACTTAATTAA
Source organism: Parotia lawesii (assembly GCA_003713295.1). Lineage (NCBI taxonomy): Eukaryota > Metazoa > Chordata > Aves > Passeriformes > Paradisaeidae > Parotia > Parotia lawesii. The sequence continues at coordinate 3,600,833 of RAHM01000062.1, forward strand.
TTAATTTACCTGGGGGATCAAAATGAACATGCGTTGGTTTAATTCCAAACTGCACTATTTCCAGCTCAGGTATTTATGATGTACTAAATTTTTAGTTTCTATATGTATGCATAAATATACACAGGGAATAAATTTAATAAAAAATGCAATATTTGTTTTAGCTGAGCCCTGCAAAGCAGCTATTAKCTTAACTTTAAACATATTTCAGACAAGGGTTTTGAAAAGCAATGTTGGCATCTTTCTTTATTTTATGAGAACAAGACTGTCAATATATGTTTTAGGAGAAAAATGTATTTGCAAAAAAATCTTTTCTGAGCTAGAATGAGAATGTGTCCTGCAAACAAGAATTCCTGCTATCTACTGCTATTAATAAGTAATCAGACATTTCTTGACTCTTCCACACTTCCTCCCTTTGCCAGACAGGCTAACYCCTGGAAGTTGTGCTATGGGGCATCCATTTTCCTGACCAGCCAAGAAACAATCTGCTGCAGAAGGGTCTGGTGAAGTGTCCTTCTAATGAACTTTGCCAATACTGAAGCTGTAATGTTTGATGCAATCTGACAATCTGCAGCAGAGTCTGTCCAGCCAAGCTTATAGGAGAAGTAGTAAAAGGAGGACTTCTCCTTGGTTTTGCAGAATGTTCATGCTTATTCCAAGTGCACTCCCCAACTGTGTGTAACTAAAAGCATTCTTTGTTCTTGATTACTTTTGTGTATTGCTTTCAAAAACACAGTTTTCCCATGTATTCAGCATTGGTTTGGCAGCCTGAAGAGTTTCGCCAGAGCATGTTACAGAACAATGAAGAATTTATCTTGCTCTATTAATATTACTTAAATCCTGCTGGGAAAAAGACATCTCTGGTGGTGAAACATTTGACCAGGCTTCGACATGTACATAAATAATACCATTGGCAACTCTTTATCACAAAAAGGTTAATTTTAGGATTTATATTCCTGGGCCATCTGAGACAATGTTCTAACATTAAAATATACATAGYGCAGTAAGATAAAATAGAGCTTAACTGCAGAAAAAATCTTTGTTATGATTCTTTTTACTCCAACTAAGACTAAAACAGTTCCTTTGACCTTCCTTTATTTCCATATTTTCAGAACATTACAGTGTTACTCACACTTCTTCCACGTACCAGGATGTTTGTATAATCCTTTATATAGAGATATATAGACTCCTTTTCCTTTTCCTTTTCCTTTTCCTTTTCCTTTTCCTTTTCCTTTTCCTTTTCCTTTTCCTTTTCCTTTTCCTTTTCCTTTTCCTTTTNTCCTTTTCCTTTTCCTTTTCCTTTTCCTTTTCCTTTTCCTTTTCCTTTTCCTTTTCCTTTTCCTTTTCCTTTTCCTTTTCCTTTTCCTTTTTTCCTTTTCCTTTTCCTTTCTCTTTTTCTTCTTTTTCTTTTTCTATCATGTCCTATTTAAGATGCATAAGCAAAAAATTGGGGAAAATATGCAGAGGGTTGTAATAGAAGATGTAACATTTTTAATATTTCTTAGGGTAAACATCTCAAAATTAAGGTAAAATCATTTTAAAAATCTCACAATAAGTATTATTAAATTAATTCTTTATCTTTCTAACAGAAGAAAAATATCACAAGTAAATACTAGTGAACCACAGGGAAAATGCACCGTGTTCTCTGTGTGCATGCAACTTTAACAAGAGTTTTGTCTCTTTTCCGGGTTTATGAAAGTGGATAACCATCCTTTCTTTAAGAAAGAAGATTGATAAAGACTAGGACTGGACTAACCTCTTGCTACAGTAACACAGTTCTGAATTGAGCCTTAATCTGTGGCTGATTCTGAATCAACATTGATAAAATGCTCCTTTGCAGGACTAAAGTCGTGCAGATTTCAAAATGTCAAAGAAGCTAGTGTAAAATTTCACAAATATTAGATAGATAGATAGATAGATAGATAGATAGATAGATAGATAGATAGATAGACAAACACAGTGAATTCACTTGGGTCGAATTTTAGAAGTAACTATGGAAACTAACTTTTCTCTGAAGACATTAAAAATCTGCTTGGTCATGATCCTGTGCCACCTACTCTGGATGAACCTGCTTTAGCAGGGGAGTTGAAATAGATAATCACCAGACATACCTTGCAACCCCAACCATTATGTGATTCTGTGACATTTAAAGACTATTTGAGGAGAGTAATTTTCAGATAACAAGTACAATTAAGAAATTTTAAATGAGATGGCAATTTGTGGTTTTCTTAATTGCAACTGACATTGGTCCCACTCCTATACATATATTTGCTTATCTTCTAATCAGGACACTGATTATCTCTCCATGGGTTATTTAGAATGCAGGAAAGGGCACAAGCAGGAGAAAGGGTTAATCACAGTGTGAGAGCACTGTTACAGAGGTTCTCAAAAAGAATGAAGATTAAAAAAAATAGACACAAATATATTCTATATTTAATGATTCTTAGAGTTGCACTAGCATTGCAGGTAGTGCACTGAGCCATGATATTTGCTGTTCAGATACATTACCTTTAAAACTCTTCTTTGAGTGAAGCTTGTTGCTGGCCTCTTTCTCTGTAYTGTATTTCCATTTAGTTCAACTGCCATAGTCTATTAGGAAACAATGTTTTAAAAATGATGGTAATTTAAAAGAAGCTGATCGACAGGGAACCTGGAAATCTTCCATTTCTTCTGTTCCTTAGACATTTCAGTRCAATCATTCCAGTCCACAGCAACTAACATGGGAAAAAAGGAAAAAAAAATATGTTGACTAGATGTTATTAGATAGAACTTGAAAACTGAACCTGACTAAGCATTTGGCAAAATAAGAGTACTAAGTATGAGAGAATCTCTGGAAATGCAGATGGAATTGTCATGTTTGTTTGCACTTCTTGAAACTGGTATGAGAGCTTAAAATTTCAGTGGTTTGTTTTGGGGTTTTTTTCATATTTCCTCTAGAAGTTTACCTAGGGTCCTTTCTCCTAATTTAATGCAGTATTTTATGTTCTTGCAAATGTTATATCACTCTAATATAATAGATTCAGTGCCATTACCAGGCAGCGAAGTTCACTCTTTAGTTGCATCCAGCATTCTCTCTGTAACAGCTCTCTGGAAACTCACCTGAAATTTCCACCTTRACAAGTTATATCTATGCCATTGTACTTGATTTTTGCTCAGCTAAATAGTGCCTGAATTGTAGAAACTGTTTAATAGAGTTGGCACCCAGGAAGTATTTAGCTGCAATTCTAGATTTGTAGCTTTAGCATTCTTTCTCATGGAGTGCGATTTTTGTTTCGGAATTTAGCATGACAGTCTGCCCAGGATCAAACTTTGTCTGAGAAGAGGACAGCTGCTTATGCTGTTTGAGAAGCACATTTGTAGTTGCTTTTTAACATTAAAAATTTGCACTTCAAAGTGGCACAGAAAAGAAGTCGTTGCCTAGAGGGACAGCTGAAAGATAAAGTGATAGATACATGGAAAATTGTTGCTCCCAATCTGKTTTTTTTGGGGGAAAAATGTTTATATTGAAGAAGAAATATAAAATTGGTCAATACTGGCCATTTTACAATGGACTTTTAATAAAATTATAGAATGGGGTGGGCTGGAAAGGACCTTAAAGATCATCTAGTTTCAACCGTCCTGCCATGGAGGAGAGTAATTTTCCACTGGACCAGAGGATCCAAAGGGAAAATTAGAAAAGCAATCTTTACTGGTGCAATGTCTGAGAGGGATGGATGTCCAAGTATGTAGGACTCAAATATTTACATGCCTCATGATCATTTTTACCTGGAACTGAAAAGTCAACCACAGAGTAAGTTTTTTCTGRAAAAAAAATTAAAATAAGAAATGAGCATATGTATTCTGGACTAGCTGCTGTATTTCATAATACAGCAGTGAAATACAGAAGTGAAAGGTGCATGAAAACTTACAGTATTTTGGTTTTTGAGGTAACAAACACGGCAGTTATGAGATCTGTAACCAAGGAAAATACCATGGACCAGATTTCTGAAGATAATTAATAGAGATAGTCCGGTAGCTTGAATGCCAGACTACCATTGAATCTAGGTTTATCAGTCCTACTGCAAATTCTACTAAAATTACACTCTAGACACATAAAAATCTGCAGAAATCTGTACCATGACTTTTTGTTTTGCTGGTAATGCAAAAATAACCCACCCGAAAACCCTAGGAACTGGCACTATGAAAGTATCTCTGCACTTCTAGTATTTTAGCAGTACATTAAAGTTCTATTGTTTTGTTTTGTTTCTAAAGATTTCTGCCTGTTTCTGGATGCTTATTGCATTGCATAGGAAATAAAAGCTTATACAGCCAGACAAGTATATTTTCCTATGGGATCTTGTCCAAAAGACTGTTTTTTCCTAAAAGTTCTGCTGAAAATTTTCTTTTTATTTCGTGTTTCAGATAGTCTTCTTGAATAGTCAGTTAGCTATAGGTAATAGTCAATTATAGGTCAATCCTCCAGAGCTTTTTCTAAAGATGAGATTTTGTTGACTTTAAAGAAAGAGATAGTATCATTAGTGGGCCTGCTGTGGACCCACTACTCCAAAATAAGGCATCAGAAAGAATTTTCTGGCTCTTTTGTATCATTTTTGGATATTATTCTAAAATTTTGAAACACAAATTTCATAGAATCATAGAACAATTAAAGTGCAAAAAGACATTTAACGTCATTGAGTCCAACTGAACTGTATTTTTCTGGAATCCAGAGACCCAAATTCAAATCCCTATTTTCAAATACAAATTTAAAAAAGAGGCAAGGAAAATTCTGGCTTTATTGTGTGATATCATGTGATAATTAAACATCCTGAAAGAGGAATGACGGTAGAAATGGAAAGTTAACCAAAACAAAACTATTAATAATAACTTCTAAAAACTCTGTGTGGCAACTATATTTCCTTTCAGTTATGCATTCAAGGTGTATTATTAAAAACAGAGCAATAGAATTTAAGAAGGACTAAAGCTATGTAATCACTTATTAATTTGACACAATGATATTCTTCCTACAGTTTTGAAACCTAGCCAAATTCAGCACAATTATTCCCCTTTTGTGCTCCCTAACTTCACAATTATTCCCCTTTTGTGCTCCCTAACTTATCAACTGCCTTCAATGCTGTTAACCAAGATCTTTCTGAAAACGTGCATGATTTTTGTTTCTTGACCCTCCTTTCCAGGTCACTCTTCACCTATGTAAAACAGTTAGTCTTTCAAAGAGCAGGAAGTGGTCTTTTTCCTTCCATCCTCCATTTCCAATTCCTTACTTTTGTTCTTCTAAGGCCTTTTTCTACAGARAATGTGATGCACAAGAACAATTTACAGTCAAATTAGCGTTTCACTGCTCATTGTTTCAGTACAACTTTCTTACCTGACAAATGAAAGTCACTCCCATTACATCATCTCTTGGTAACAGTCCTAGCAGGGGCTCTAAAGAGCTGCTAATACAGTGCCATGACAGGGCTCACTTTAAAGTGCCATTTTTTGTCTTTGCTATCACTCTGGCTCTTCAGAGCCTAATTTTGTTTGCACTTGTTTAGGTGTAGTTTTTTGCAAATTATAGAGCTAAAGATCTTGTTTAGATACATACTGCTTTTCAGTTAAAACAACGTTTTCTCCTTGTTTTGACATCCACTGTTAAGTCCTGACCCACTTATTCATCCATTTACTTTTTCCTGGCTTTTGCCCTCCCTTTTAAAATTTTTCCATCAGCTACTTGTACTTCATCATCTCTTTACAATCAAGCATAATCCACTTTCCTTCATTTTGAAGGACTTTAACAACCTTGAAACACCCAGCTATCATATCTTATTTATGATAAAATGTCACCTCACACCTCAAGTGGATGTGCCACTATTTGTTATATTTTCAAAAAAGCTTCATGCTACCTCTCAGACAAGGGAGGAGTTTCTCAGAAATATTTTCAGAGCAGCTAACTGTTACCATATTTCATCTCTCCCCTTAAAATTCTACATCATGATGCTCATGAAAAATGTTGGTATCCATTTGCTGATGTACCCATTCCCACTGCATATTGATTTAGACAATATTGTCTCAGAGATTTTTTATTTATCTACCTCTTATGACTGGTTTTATGCATAAAAAACAAGTTAATCATGGCAGGAATTGTCTTTTATCCCTGTATTTGAAATGTTTTGCAGCTTGGATTACGGTTGCATGAAAGCAAAATGCAGCTGTGCTTTTAGTATGACATGAGAGAACACTATTCTTTCAGTAGATTGCATTAGATCTTTGGTATTTCTGGCTGTGTAAAAGTAAAAACTGTATGAATTTAGAAAGAGCTGAATCTCAGCTTTGCTCAGATATGTTTTCACAGTCACTGCTAGTGAATTTTTTAGTCATTCCCTTTCTTCGTAGCTRTAGAGAAACATTTGCATTGTCTTAAGACCGAAAATATTTGTTACTTCCATATTTTTATTAATTTAGAAAAAAAAATATTCCTACTTCTTAAGTTAATTGGGGTCCTGATAGTAAAAAGATATAACAGAGGTAATAAATATGTGACAAATATAAGCAGCTTACAACTGCCTTAAAAGCTATAGAGAAGGATATATTCAAGATACTGATGAAACACTGATTTGTGTAACGTGTTTATAATATTGTTATTGTATCCTTCATTATTTAAAAATACAGTCTGGCATCACTTGATTTCTTGTAACTGCTGCTACAAGTTGGACATAGGTTTCCATTGCACTGCATGATGTAAGAAATGCATTAGGGAAAGAAAATTAGGGGTGTATAAATAGTAAGTACATAACTTTAATATACATGTGCAGCACGTACATTGCTCTCATCAACAGGCACTGTCAGGCCACGTTGCTGTGCCCAGCACGAGTTCAAGGTCTAATAGGCTGTAGTGATGCATTTGGCAAACAAGCAAAACTCCAAGCACACACAGGAATGTATTGACTGTAGTCCAAGTGATCAAACAGCATCCAGTGGGCCAGAACACCACACTAAGTGGTCTAACTTAGATCAAAATGAAAATGGAAACAAATTGAAAATCTTCAACATAAGTTCCTTTTCTCAATTCTTTTGATTGATGGATCTTTCTACTTTCTACTGTCCAACAGGCCAAGAGACACATGTGGCTTTGGCGAAGCCTCACCAAATGTGGAAGCATCATGTTCTAAGCAAAAACCACAAAAAAAGCAGCAAAGAATTTTATCACAGTAGCATCGAGGTTGGAAATAATTTAAACTGGATGTTTCACAGAAAACAGCACTGAATCTTTTTTTTTAAACTGTCTGAAGAGACAATATGAAAAGATAGCAGAGAGCAACTTAGCAGGTCACTGGACAAACAGGCAACAGAAATTAKATGCAGAAATTCTCCTTTGTTTTCTTAAAATAGGATTTTGGTGGATTTTAGTGCTTAATACCAAGAGATTCATCTACAACACCTACATTTAAAAGGTAGACTAGCTTTGGGGATTGAGTATCAGTAGCAAATAGTATCCAGGAATCAATCTTCTGCTTTAGCAGTGTTGTTTATTGTCAACATGAGATTAACTTCAACCTGCTTAATTCCTTGTTCTGAAGATCTATATCCTGAATCCAGTACACTGCATCACAACTATAGTCTCACAATTTTTGCATATCAATATGTTGGATAAAATATTCACTCTGCAAATAGGACTCTTGTTTTAATATTTTTTTTTCCACAGGCCAAAAGTCCTTGAGACTCCATCTCTCCCTTCTTGAGAAAAGAATTTAACTGCCTGTCCACAGACTGAATGAGGATATTTTACATCTTTTTTTGTATCTGAGTCAATATGGATCAAAAAATGTTGGAGCCGAGGGCCAGAAAGAGTGATGTAACACTGAGCACAGCATGTAGAATCATAGAATATGCTGAGTTGGAAGGGACTCATCAGGATCATTGAGTGCAAACCCTGTCCCTGTGCAGGACACCCCAAGAGTCACGCCATGGGTTTGAGAGCATTGTTCAAACTGTTCTTGAATTGTGTCAGGGCTGGTGCTGTGACCACTTCCCTGGGGAGCCTGTTCCAATGCTCAGCAACCCTCTGGGTGAAACTCTTTTTCCTGATATCTAACCTAAACCTCCCCTTACTCAGCTTCATGCCATTTCCTCGAGTTGTGTCAGTGGTCACAAGAGCAAAGAGATCATACTTGCCCCTCCACTTCCCCTCAGTAGGATGTTGAAGACCAGCTGGGTGAAAGGTGTTCTCAGTTTCTGCGTTACTCCTGGGATTATCACAGATAAAACAGATAAAACCAGTAAGTTTTTTTCACACAAGAATTGAACAGAAAAAAAGAACAGCAAATGTTTCAATACCAATAGTTTGTGTGAGAATAAATAAGAACACAATAAAACCTGTGCAAGGTCTGCAATTACTTCCTAACAAGCACACATATAAATCCTGAAAGATGCAGAGAACAGAAGTATCTATATTCATAAATGTTGTTATTGCTGGTACCACCAACACACAGACACTACAAGGCTGTCATGCCAAATGTACTTCAGTAATTTCAGAGAAGAAAGAATACTGAAGATTAACATCTCTGCACGCATGTTTGTATGAAAATTAAGGACACTGCTTTCTAAATAAATAAGAGATTTAAGTGTAATAACTGGAAACAGATCATGYAAGAAATGTAAGGGGCACTGCAGTCAGGCGGAGAGTCTTCTTATATCTTTTTAATTTGTTACCTATACTGGATGCACGTACTTGAGAAAACAGGCATTTCTTGGATAAGTACTTAATGTAATGGGTGAACAACTGGCACAAAGGGTTAAAATAAATGAGGTTACATCAAGCTGGCACTTGTCACCAGTGCAGTTATGCAGGGCTCTATCTCAGGGCTAGTTCTCTTCAACGCCTTTATTTAACAACCCAAATGGAGGACTTGAAGGGTTACTAAGTAAATTTACAGACCATAGTAAATTTGGAGAAGCTGTTGACTCTTTTGAAGGCAGAGAGGCCCTGCAGAGAGACCTGGACAAATTAGAAGTCTGGGCAACCACCAGCTGTAAGAAGCTTAACAAAGACAAGTACCTTTGTTCTGTACATGGGATGGGGCAACCCTGGATGTACRGACAGACTGGGGAATGAGAGGCTGGAGAGCRCTGTGGAAAGGGCCCTGGAGGTCCTGGTCRATGGCAAGTTGAACAGGAGTCAGCAGTGTCCTGGCAGCCAGAAGGGCCAACCTGGGGTGTCCTGGGGGTGCATCAGGCACAGCAATGCCATCCGGGTAAGGGAGGGAATTGTCCTGCTCTGCTCTGCGGCCTCATCTTGAGTCTTGTGAGCAGTTTTGGGCACTGCAATATAAGATGTAAACCTATTAGAAAGCAYCCAAAGGAGGTGATTGGGAAGATGGTGAAGGTGGTGAAGGGCCTAGAGAGGCAGTCATATGAGGAGTGGTGAGGTCACTTGGTCTGTTCAGTCTGGAGAAGAGGAGACTGAGGGGAGACCTCATTGCAGTTATACTTCCCCATGAGGGAAGAGTAGGGGCAGACACTGGCCTCTCCTCTCCAGTGATCCAAGGGAATGTCCAAGGGAATGTCCTGAAGTTGTGTCAGTGGATGTTTAGGCTGGTATTAGGAAAAGGTTCTTCAGCCAGAGAGTGGCTGGGCATAGAACAGGCTCCCCAAGGAAGTGGTCACAGCAAGCCTGTCTGAGTTCAAGAAATATTTGGACAATGAACTCAGTGCATGGTGTGGTTCCTTGGGCTGTCCTGGGCAGTGCCAGAAGTTGGACTTCAGTGGTCCTTGCAGGTCCCATCCAGTTCAGGATATTCTGTGATTTATCACATCTTAGAAAGAAATAAAAATTGTTTCCAGAATGAGTGGATGTAATCTGCTGTTATATTTATTAATCACATAATAGTGGCTTGCCTATTTCATCCAAGTTGTCTTTGCCACAATGAGAATGGTAAACATTTCACATGGAAATGTAGGAAACTCTTTATTTCATGCTCTCATCAACTCTCTGGTCTTTGATGCTTATCTCATGTCTCCTGTTGAACATCAAGACACATAATGGGCATACTCTGCCAGAATAACAACCTACTGTGGCTTTCTCACCAGAATTCAGATCAAGTATGCAACAGTTGGAAATGATATGACAGTGCTATTCCTGCCAGCATACAATCATGTTTTGATTTATTTATTTTGTCAGTGCAGAGGTGGATATTTTTTACAGCACTTTTATTTCACTTTGCTTTTTTCTGAGAAGTATGTTCTTCAAGAATTTTCCACATTTTTAAAAACACTGATAGTTCACCACTTGGACCATGTGTTTTTAAGTTATCCAAACATTAAAAATGTAAAAAAATACTAAATCTAAACTTTACATCTGGTTTCAAATGCACACCCATATATTTAAGAAGCACAGATGTGTATGCAATAAAATAAAGGATGTTTCTGAATCTTCTATTGTTCTAATCCTTTCATTTCCTCCATAATAACCTTTTTGTCTTTTTTCCCAACTCTTGGGTTTACTGGCAATGATCTGTTCATGCCAGGGAAGCTGTGCTGATTTATCCTGGCTAAGAAATTAAACCTCTGTTTTCCAGTAACTGTATTCTGTGCGTCATTTTTTTAAATTTTGTTTTTCTTTCCCCCCCCCGTTAGTTTATGTTTCTGAATTCATTTTTTCCTTTCTTTGAATGAACTTTTTTATACTGCAAATGCTGGACATTGTATTTTCATTTATTGCAGTGCTAGTTTCACCCTATAYTCCTTCATGACAAAGAAGAGTGGTGTACTACATAGCAAGAGGCTTCCAAGCAAGCTGTCAGGGCTTGGGTGTGTGTCTCTGCATGTCTTGTGGTCTTTTACTGAAGTTATTTCTTCAGATGTTTAGACCCTTATCTTAGTGAAACAAATTCAGTAAGTTTTAAAATTTTTCAGTCCTAAATCACCATGACTTTACCCCAATAAAATACCAGTGTAATACTCTYGGCATCTTTAATATTATTCCAGCATAAACCTCCAACTATTATTTTAGCAAATTAGGTCTTTTATTTTTAGAGACCTTTGGAAAGCAAAAAAAATGTGAGCTTGTGGAGTTTGTGCCATTTAATTGAATATTCATGAAGAAAATTTAGAGTATGAACATTCAGTGCTAATCTGTAGAGTTTTCATTTTAAATCTTCAACTTATTTTTAAATATGTGTTCCTCATTTAATTAAATATAAAATGAATTGGTATTTCTAAAATAATGTGGGTTAAAATCCATCACTTCAAGTTCCATCTAGTACCCCTGAAATAAATGTGCATCATGTAATCTACATTCCAATGTTTTTATAAAAATGAGTTATGACCTTTTGTACTCTGTGTTAAACCTAAATCATCAACTTGACGTATTAAAGTCAAGAATCTTGGGCATAAAATTTAGAATCTTGTTAACTTGGAGTCAACAGAAGTGAAAAGTGAAAAGAGATACTTTGTAAATGACTGTTTCTGACAAAGCTGCATCATGTTTCTCTACAGGTTTGTTGGAAAAYGTTTTAGAACTCAGGAAATAGATTTAAAAATTGGTAAAATGATAAGAAAACAAAAGGATAGCTAACTGGGTTGGAGACTATTTTATTCCTTAAACACTGCCAGTGATTCTATCCCACAGTTARAGTATCACTTTAGAAGCTGCATAAACATACTGTTTTCTGCACCTCCTGTGACAACAACACACTGGTACACAGTGAAGTGTGCTGTCTTCTCTGTGAAATGGTTGCCACAAGAGTAATGACTGTGAACGTTGATACTAATCCCATTTTTYAGATTATATCTGACACCTCCATATGGGCAACTAAAAATGTGTAGGAGGGTTGGTATGCTAGTGAACATGCTCAGTTGTGATTCTAGTTTTATAACAAAATGCAAAGGAAAAATAGAACAATTWAAAAAATGACTGTTTTTATTTTCATTCTTATATGGCTGTAACATAAAAGAAAACCATACCCTCAGATTCCTCATATGTGCCAGCATCCAAACACAATGTAAAGTTTGTATCAAGGCATAGGTTCACTTTTTATATGCTACATTATCTATCCAGTGGTGTCCTTTAGGCATTACATTTGCTGTTTCTCTCTGTGAGAAAATTATCCATTTATGAGGGTTTATACCACCATCTAGTGTAGTCTTCTTTCTTTTTAAGAAAATATTGTCTTACACATAAACAAATCCCCTAGCCCACAGTTGCTCTTATTACTGAATATACTTTGCTGAAAATACAYTTGTTCATGTGTTAGAAAAAATGATCTTTCCTTGAGGTCAAATATTAGTTACRTTTATGATTGTAACTTTTCAGCATCAGAGACATGTTTTATTAATTACAGAAACAAATTTGGATTAAAGGCAAATGGCTGCCCTCCACAATCTTTAATTCAATTARTGAAGAAATTGCCTGTCTTTACTGAGATAACAGAGGCTTAATTGGTGCCCCTTCCTTCTTTCAGTATTCTATGTTAAAGAGGGGAAGATTAATCTCTGCCAGGAAAGAATGCAGAWATCAGAAAGAAATATGAAGAAACAAGCCACATTTTAAATGCAGGGACCTGCTATTTGGAGGCTTGAATTAAGCAGCTTTCACWCATACTTTGCTGTTTTAATTTTCAGAATGCAAAGAAAAGGGGACTAGTTTACCCAAGATACTTCCACATTCCAGTGGGACTGTCTAGAATTTGGAGTTTGCCTGTGAGCATAGGTAATATGCTGTGACTGAAAGAAGAAGCAAGAAAGATTATGTAATGCATATATAACATACGTAAGGAGGGTTCTGGGAATCAGGATTTTATCTTCCTAATTGATGCACATTCAGACCGGACTACTATAGTCCCACGAGGAATTATAGTCCCACGAGGAACTCAAATCAATGGGATGTATTCTGAAGTAAAATGCAAATAGAGGGATGGGCTRAGTTTACTTGCTGACCTATTCGTTACCTCACCTAAATCCAATGTAGTAGGAAACATAACAGCACCCAATCCAAAGCCTAGTTAACCATTTCTTTGGCTTGAAAAAGAAACTGTGGCCATTACCACACAGGGATTAGATTAATTAGACAATCAGATTAATTCAGATATTCCAGAATCTGGAGTTTATGGAAAAGAAAGAAAGAAAGAAAGAAAGAAAGAAAGAAAGAAAGAAAGAAANAAAGAAAGAAAGAAAGAAAGAAAGAAAGAAAGAAAGAAAGAAAGAAAGAAAGAAAGAAAGAAAGAAAGAAAGAAAGAAAGAAAGAAAGAAAGAAAAACCACATAGAAAAAAACCCCCTAATTCTTCTTCAAAATAGAGGGATAATATCTTCCATCCTAAATTTCAAGTATCTGACCGTTGCCATCCTTTTAGGGCTATTATATCACCAAATCATCTATTGATACAGTCATTTTAGAATCTAATAATGACAATTGTTTTTTGACAAGAAACCTCTGTTTCCTGTCTGGAAGGGGTGTCTGATCATCCTCAGCATTATCTACCTTCCCAATGCTAATGTTAATCCTTACAGGTTTTTTACAAAGCCTAATTTGCTGCTGCATGTGTTTTCTTGCTCTCTGCTAGCTGTTTCACTGATTTGTGAAAATCTGCAAAGAAAATACAAAACTGGTGTCCAGCAATCAGGCCGCTCATCATCTTCCTAATTAATTTCAAGGCATGTTCTGGCATTTGTCTGTTCAAGTGAATTTATTCAAATTCTTATTTTTCACCAGAGAGCACACATGCTTGTAACAGTCGTATTTCCAAATTTTTATATCTTATCTTTAAACTTAGCATCTGACTTAGGAGTTGCTGTATATGGTAGCTTCTGACAGGGAACYGGAAGACATAAATGCAATGCTGAAACTATACCAGATGAAATAATTTTTAAGTGTGCAACTCTGAGTTTTCCACAATTTCAGTTTCATTTCATGCATTTCAGGCAAGTTTACAGTAYTGTGAGGGTGGCATCTGAAAACTGAAGAGGAAAGACTTACTGTAAAAGTTTATTAACCTTCTGTGGTACTGATCTAAAACATAGATTGCATTTCCTATAAGACATTCTATTTACTGACATTATAGAAATGCTTGAAAACTGATATTTCCAAGTGCCAAYACAACAGCACAGCAATTCTACAATAGCCATGAGTATAAATACAGGCTGTTTACACTGTATGTAATGGTAGACAATAATAAAGATAATCTGATGTAGTATATTTCAAGTCATTGCAAAGAAAATTGAATTTGTAAATTCCTTCATTTTATGGTTTTCAACAGAACACATACCTATTGAACAATTTCTTACCTTTCAGAAAATGTTCAGAAGACAATTTAATGTGAACAAGGTGGATGTTCTCTCTTTAAAAAGGATTAATTCTAACCCTTTAATTATTGGAGATTATCTTTCTCTTAGAAGAACTAATTAATGCCAAGGATTTTCTTTCCAGTAAAACTTTAATTGGAAATTCTCTGAAATAAATGAAAATCACCCCTTACAACATTTGTATAATATTTACTCTGGTTTTTATGCTCCCAATGTAGTTTTATAACCTTTTCCTTACACTTCTATTTTACTTTTTTCTTCTCTTTACATCTTAATAACTCCTTTTCTACTTCAAAATATATCTATTTTAATAGATTCATTCACCTTAGTCATTTTAATGTTCAGTATGTGAGCTCTTGATTTGTTACTGTAGCTACCAGAGGGCTCACCACTAAACCAGATCTTCCAAGTGTTTCTGAACTTGCATGACAACRGTTGCTATTAAAAATTAACACGAGCATGTGATTTCTATGGGAACTGATAGCATTTTGGCTCAGTTCAGCATCATAGCTAAAAGCATAAAACTTGAATTAGTCCAGGTGATTTAGGTTGCATTCTCTGAATCATTGTTTTCTAGCTCGGTAGTATCACACAAATTTAGTTTCCTGGGCCTTTATACCAAGCTGTTCAAACTAAAGATGATGGTTTTTTGTGACATGAGGTGATATGTACCCATACAGACTTTTTGAGACTAATCATTATTACTTTCAAAATGGAAGAGACCATTTAAAAAAAAAAAGACATGCAAACTTCTGTAGTATCTCTTAATACAATTCCAAGTACATCTCAAGTTTACTATAAGTATTTAGAAATAAAAAAATAACCAATTCATAACATAYCCTTTAATAATTGGTGTTGTAAAAAAATTTAATTGATCTATCCACTTATTTCCAGAAAAGTGGCTATTAGAAATTTAAGTAATGAAGAGTTGGCAAAAAAAACCAGGCATAGAGTTTACAGAGCTGTTTCAGGTGCTGCTGAATTCAATAGTTTGTGATACAAGAACAACAGGGCACACTGTTTACACACAAAATTAAAAGGAGTAATGATCAAAGCCTCTAAAAGAAATATTTTTCACTCAAAATGAGAGTTTGCTTTGTCACATCTTCCCAGGAAACTACAAAAGTCATAGTTGTTATAAGATTGGATTGGATGCTTGTACAGATATTAATGATATTTATTTATCAGACTTAACCTTAATGAACGTTGTAGAGTATGGYTAGATGTAATCATAACTAACAGCTATCATTTGTGGTGATCTGCTGAAGGATGTGGTCTTGGTCCCTGCTGGATACATGAGAAGGCACAAGATAGATCCATGACAATTCTTAAGTYCTTGGGAAATTCTGAGAATCATTTATATCTGAAAATCACACCACAGAAATAAAAGAAGCCTAAAACTCRATGCTTTGATATTAATAGAAGACAGATTTTTTCACCCTATCTATGGGTAGATTTCATTAGAAAATTGCAGAAAAAAAACATAATTGATTTTTTTTCTGAAAAAAACCCTTTTTGTCAAAAACAAGTTGTTCTCACAAAAAGTACTGCCAGTTTTATGAATTTYTCTGAAATATGGCCTTGGGAAGCTGGGTGGTTGCATGACGTTTCATCAGGTGGGATACTGGAAGAGAAACGTTATGTAGTGTGTGGCTTCAAGAAAGCTCTGCTGCAAATCTTGTGGAACTCCAGGGCCTCCTACTTTCAGCTCTAGATTCATAACTAGGCTGTTCTGTCGCTCGACGTATTTTAGCTGCCCTGTCCTGATATTCACAGGAAGAAGAGGTTTAATAAAAGTGCAAGATTACTGTATTATTCTACCCCTCTTTTGTTCTGACTAAATATTTGAGACAATTTTTCTCTGAAATCTTCTGGTTTTTTTTATCCTCTTCCTGTTTTTCAATGAATGCACACATTAGTATATCGTAGCCCTGTATCACTCCAAATAACAGTGATGTCTTTTCTTACTCTATTAATAGCCAACATCTGCATACGAGAGGTATGCTTGCAAGTTCTCAAAACTCTTAACTACAGGGAAAACACAGCTAGTTTTATGCAATGGGTGTGTCCTTAATTTGCAGGGTCAATAAGCAAAGAACAAGACCCAGCAAAAAAATAAGAGGCTCTCTGTATGTTGACTGCTATGATGCAGAACTACACTACATACACTATATATGATGCTACCAAATATTGGACGGATTTTTTCAGTCAATTTGCTCAGTAATGTGCTCACTAGGTCTCTTGACTCTTCATTTCCAATACAAGCTTGTGTGAAGAACGGTATTGCTAAAGCATGTGGGATCAAACCCTAATAGACATAAGACAAAGACATTGTCAATTTTATATACCAAGACACTGAAAAAGAGACCAAAAAAATGTATGTTTTATGTAAATCAGCCAAATGCCATGTCCAGGATGTATGAAAGCTATAATGGAGCAACGATTAACCCGCTTTGAGGGTCTGTTGAGACCCTTGGTTGTTAGAAACACGGAAATTTAATACAGACACAGAGAAAAGAGACAGAGGGGGAACTTGTAGATGTTCACTGCTGAGATTCTATGCAGCATGCATTAAACTGTATACAGTAATAATTAAGGCATCCCTTTGAATCACTTTCAAAATTTAAACAGATCCAGAGGACCTAATGAGGGAATTAAGAGCTAATTACATTAAAGCAGTGAAGATCAATTGCATGTATGTTGGTAGCATCACTTTATTGTCTTAACTTGAGGAAACCAATCATAATAAGGAAAGATAAAGTGTAGTTAACCTAATTCTGATTACAGAATCCCTCTTTACAGTGCCAGATCAAAGTTTGTCAGCATTTCCACAATAATCTTTGTCTTAAGAACTTTACATTTTTGCACTATGAGTTATCTGAGGCTGGAAGTAAGCATCCAGATTTCTCAAATGTAGGATGGATATCTTTGACCTATTTAAACAAAGACAAAAAGATTATTCTGGAAACCTCTAAGCTGCAGATTCCAAAATGGTAACAGCAGCATCTGCACAGGCACCAGAATTTAGGCAAAAATATGTACTTTTAAGTGAAATGTAATAAAGATAACCTCATGGCCACTTTATTGACTTTTTTTTTAATTAGAAAAGACTAGATTTAACTTTTATTTAAAATGAACCAGTATAGATAGAGTTTTCAGTTTATGCTAAAAATGTCTTTGATTTGTGTTTTTACCTCCTCTGCAGTGTCCAATTTTACTATGTCAGCATTGAACAACGTCAGTCAGATATCGTTTGGAGAAGCCAGTATCATTCCGGTGCTAATACRTTTGGTTTTGTAAGTGCATGTCTGCTACTGCACATCTGCTTCTGTTTGCATGCCATTACTTCCGTCCAAGAGAAACAGAAGTTGAATTCTGCCCTGGCTTCAAAATATCACTTATAGTTTGTCTGCCTGGCACAATGCAGAACTGTATCAGAGCTAACCCATTTAAAAGTGTAATAAAAAAATAAGAATTAAAAAATATATAAATCCAAACAACAAAACCACCAAAAACCCCCACAAAAAAAATATCCAGGTCAGCAGCCACACTGCTAGAATAGATTGGTCTTCCAGATTGTATCTGATTTTGGCATCAGTTTATATAAAATTATATAAACTAACCAGAGTATATAGCTTTCTCTTCAGAGAAGCCTACATGACACTTCCTTACATCATATCAGTGCACTTATCATTTCTTTACATTTAAGTGTATATCCTTGCAAAGAAGACAAGATATTTAATGTGAAATATATAACATGCATGTCACGTAGTTTAATTAATTTCACCAAATACTTTAATASCCTCTGATGGAAAAGACCATGTGGATAGAAATTTAAAAACAATTCTATAAATATAGTTCATTTTTATGTAACTTTCAATGGCATGAAAGCTTTCCTAATATTCAGCAGATTTAAAGCTGATGTTTGTACTACTTGTGCAATATCATATAAACATGCAAGTCTGTTTATTGATGGTCTCCAGTAAAAAATAATTATGTC
This sequence comes from Parotia lawesii, assembly GCA_003713295.1. Taxonomy (NCBI): domain Eukaryota; kingdom Metazoa; phylum Chordata; class Aves; order Passeriformes; family Paradisaeidae; genus Parotia; species Parotia lawesii. The sequence goes on from RAHM01000062.1 coordinate 3,619,102, forward strand.
TTTCAAATATTTTTGTACTTACAACTTTGTAGGAACTAAAACTTATAAAGACTAACAGACCTGAAAATTGCATTATAATCAAATTTTTATACATAAAATATTTTTATTGGATGGAATGGAAACTGAAAAAAAAATTGATAAGAACCAATGGTATATTGGCTACAGTCTTGTGTGAAGTAAAATTTCACTCTTCTTTCCATGCACAACTAGCCAGAATGTTCTCATCTATTTTTGTTTCACTACTACACACTGAAAGGCAAATCTTTATTCCATTCAAAAGGAGAGTTATTCTTCTTTAATTGAGCAGAAAAAAAATCAAAAGAAGAATCAGGTGGAGTTTTAGAAATTGAAGACACATTTCACTTTTACATGTTTAAATGGAAATAAGAATCATTTTATTATTTCTTTACGCTTTAAACAATTTTTTGCTTTGAAATACAACCTAGTTATTCTTTTAAATTCAAATGATGACATTACAAATCTGATGAAAAAATCAACAAAAAACCATTAAAGTAATACAGTTTGCAAAATATTGTCAAGATCAATTTCTTTCACTGAATTGAAAAAGTGAAAATGTTTATATATCTACCTCAGATATCGATGTACTATGCAAGTATCATCCTTTCCACACAATCATGCTCTGCTCATGTGTTCTGTATTTTTACCCTGCTTAGATTTATTTTCTCTTAAATCAGGTTTCCGGTACAGATATGTTTATGCTTTTCCCACTTGCTCATGATTACAGTTTTTCTGATTAGTGTCCAAATGCACTAACTTCTTTCCAAAACAATCCCAGTGCTAATTCATTGTGAACAATGTGAAGATCAAATACAGAAATGAAAATTTCATTTCAAAATATAGATGACCAATTCTGGGATTGTTCAGTACTATCTGAATAAGACAACACTGATAGGAGCCAAATTTCTCTGTGAGACTACCTAGCAACGTTCAGCTCCTATTACAACAAACCAAAACAGAAAGCAATGACTGGTGTGTCCCATCACCTTTTATTTAATATTTCTTTATGATTATGAAGACTAAATGGAAAAATAAGATATGTAGTTTTCAGACTACTTTTTCATTTTATATTTCAGTATTTTTCATTTAATTTTACCAAATAAGATGAAGGTGTATTGCTATTTTTATTTTTAATAATTTATAATAAACATGAATATTGAAAAAGTATTTCAGTGTTTTAATATTTAAAGTTATTACAATCTCTACTCTTTCTAATTTTAGTAAATAAAAGAGGAATTGTGGGGAATTGGGGTTTCTGACTCCCAGCATATAACACTAGCACACCAGGAGTAAATATCTGAAAATCTTGAATAGTAACTAAACCACAAGGCAAAAAAGTTCTAACAACAGACTTTTCAGAGCTGTCACTTTTAGTCTTTCACATAGATGAAGTGTTTCTTATCAAGCACACATTAATGTATATTTAAAATTAAAATCGATGACTTTGTTCTCAATGATGTAAAATAATAAATTTTTGTTCATAGGGAAAAAAACCACAGTGGCATTTATACTATTCTTTTTGTTGTTGTTGTGAATAATCCCAGCCGTGAATACTGTGTTTATATAGGCTGTATGTGTCTATATAGAAGGATCACTTTAGTTATGTTCTGGGTGTAAAGATTCAGCTTTTTATAAACCAATCTGTTAAAAAATTTAAGAAGAGAAAAGCCATATTCTGTTGAAGTTGCATAGGAAAATCTATAAGGATAACTGGGGTTTCAATTAAATTTAAAAAAAAAAAGGCATAAAGCTAGCTTTCAGAACAGGGTAATTATAACTTAATATCAGTGGGGCTAAGAGCAGCATGAATCTCAGAAGAAAAAGAAAACAAAGCTGACTAATCACATCACCTTTTCTTTTTCTGGCTGGATAGGATAGCTATAGAAAACATAGCTGATCTGAGATGAGCAAATATATTTTACATATTTACTGTCAGGAAAAAAAAAAAAAGGAAAAGCAGTGGCATAGTGGTCATAAATGAACCCCTAAATACTCAATCTTTAAAGTGACACAGGTAGAARGATGCCAAGATAGTTCTGACTTTCTATCCTCACCTTACGCTGCTGTGCCTGAGTTCACCTTCCCATCCCCACTCCTGCCTTTCTCCCCTGTGTGATTCAAGATCTGAGTGTCAGCCTTAATTCTGAATTTCCTGACTTTTATGGTTTAAGTCAGTCTCTTAATGTTATCTAAACATACTTTCTGGGTATTTAATATAAAGAAGCTTTGGTTCTAAAATAGAAAGACTTTGATCTGATGCACTAGAGGGGGGCTGCTGGGGGAATGTGGTGTGATTTCCATTATTTCCTGGCTCTTTCCCACTGTGCTACTTGTGATATAATTTTCCTTTCTTTTCCCTTTAACAAGCTTCCAAAGATTCACTGTGAGGACCACAAAGAACCTTGTCATATGAAGGACAGAACTGACTGCCAGTCTGCTTTCAGTGATATTTGCTTTATGTAAGTGAAAAGGGTGTATCTTCATTATTAATGTACAAACACTACGCTTTAGCCATTTCTTACACTCTCTTCCTCAATGCAAAGTTAAGTATGATGATCTCTGCTACAATTTATTCAAGTTTTGGTTTAAACATACTTTCACTGACAATGCAGTGATTTATGTGTCAACATAGATGCCTGGACTAGCAGATATCAGATCTGACATGTCCACAYGGTAATCCTAAATGATGCCTTGCTCAAGTTTGGAAATTACAGAGCAACTTCTAGAAGGCTAATGGGCACTACCTGTTTGGAAGAGATGATTAGTGTGAGTGCAGTACTGAGCAAATGGAGTCACAATTCTGCCTGGGTTGGGATGTTTGTGTTGATATTACAAGCAGCAGATCCAAAGTAATTTATGGTGCCTCTACCCTATGGGACCAAAAGGGCTGAAGTGTTAACAGATATAGTCAGGAAATATGTAACAAAATGTTACAAGTGAGGAAAAAGCAAAATAGGGAGGGTTCCATACAGAATAGCTTCTAAAATCACAAAATGCTTTGTAAGTAAGGACAGACCTAAATACTGGGTTTTCAGCTTCTTTTGATGAAAAGAGCTTTCTGAACTCCATGGAAACATTGAAAAAGATAATTATCAGCCTTGGTGATTGAGTGACATGAGCGGGATTAAAAAAAAGATAACTTATTTACATGTCAAAACGTCCATCACAACCCGTTGGTATGGGAACATACTGCCTTTCTTTAGGAAATGAGAAAGTGCTAAGAAAAGTATATGTTCATTGAACACTGGATGAATACACGTCCTCAGAGATGTTACCCTGAATTTACAACATTGAGAAAACATAATCCAGTCTACTGTGTACCTCTCTTGTTCTGCTGCCATAGATGGAAGAGGGACACCACAGAGGACTCAGAAAAACTTTGACACACATTCATAATAATCAGAAATAAGGTCATGACTACCAGTAACAAAATGTGCAGAAACTACCAAAACTAGGGAAGTTTATAAGGGAAAAATAAGATTAAAAATTAACAAAAAAACTTGGTTAGGGCCACAAAAAGAATGAGATTCTTCTTCTGTAGACGGTCAGCAACGATGCAATGCTCATAACAGAAAGAAAGCTTATGAAGCGCTGTGAGAAAGAAAAAGTAAACACTGCATTTGGTTTGCCAGACAGGAGTGGGTTGCAGGAATACAGATGGCAATATGCCTAATTATAAGGACTCATCCATTACAAGCTGCCTTTGATAAATGTAGAATCTTATACTTCAGGGCTGACACCAGTATCAAATAGAAACAGAAAAATTTATCCAATGAAAACTAAGTGTTCTTGCAAACTCTCAATAAATGAGTCCTGAAGCAATATCTGGGTTGATTGGACAATGAAAAACAGTCATCACTTAGTTGATTATCAAAGGCTCAGAAAATGAATGATTTGAGTTTTAAATGTTTGATAGATGTGGATCTAGACAAAACACAACAGAGACATGGGGACAAATCTTTAGTGTTTGCTGAAAGCATTTTTTTGAAATACTTAATGCCTAAACCCACTTGTAGAAATCTAGATGTCTCTTCCTGTGAGGGAGATGCTAAGCACTGCTGTAAATCTAACCCATGAGGCCAGCATAAGGATACATGTGGCTCACATTAGTCAGCAATATTTGTCTTGTGTATAGGGAGCAAAACACTTGAATTAAGTCACACAGTCACAGCATGGAAAATTTCTGAGGRAAAAAATTGTACTCTGTGAAAAAAAAAATTCTCTATCTGAAATGTTTCAGGGAATAATGAAGCTGTTTTTCCACTCTCAAAGACAAATTGCAGGTTTTAATACAAAGAGTAGTCAGAATAGATGTTCCCTATTCTTCCCCCTAAACATTCACTAAGTTTTGCAAACTGACTTTTGAACCGTTTCAGTCTTGTATTTAGCATAGTTATACTTTCACTGCAATGAATTGCAGTTGGATAAAAATACAAAGGTCAATGTGCTATGTACAAAGAAGCCAAAAACTACTGCTGGATTTTTGCAATGTACACATTCATGCATATTTATATACCTAATGTATTACTTTGTATTCCTGCCTGACTTTGTACTGTGTAAGAGTTCCATCTACTGGCTGAGCTACTGGCCTTGATTTCCATTTCACTGAGCACCTTGCTGTCTGATTCAAAAGATTTCAGAATCCAAGTCTGATAAGTTTTCTAGCAGTTTCTCTGAACCTCTGCAACAGTTACCTTGAACTCTTTTGAAAGTGAGGAGCCTTCATAAAAACAAACTTATGCATCCCACCAGTACAGACTAAAAATGCTTAGAGCTGGTACAGTGGTGACAGAGAGTTCCTAGCCATAGCTGATTGATCAAAATGAAATTCAACAGGGAATTGAATATAGAGGTAATTGAAATAACAGGAACAATATAAGCAGAAGGATTCAGTGTATTAACTTAATTTTGCAGTCCTTTAAAATGGTCAAGTTACAAGGCTTACATCATATAATACATTACAGAGATTGGGTTTTCTTCGAGCTGCTTCAAAAGCTATCCTCATTAGTCTTCTTTTTCCTACCATCTTGCACAGCTGTGCATAGGTGAAAGGAACTCAAATGAAGATATTAGTTTGTGAAGACTGATTCATCTCTATTCTTCTTCTTTCAAGGTCCACTGATGAAATTCCAGGATTTCCTCACTTAGTAAAATTGGTTATTTGATCTTTATCCACACTGGGCACAATATTCTTATAGATGACTAATAGAAATTCCTGRATCCTCTCCAAGAAGTGTATACCCTTTCTTGACTTTGATGAAACTGAGCAAATCCATCACGCCATTTTTACCGGAGAGTGAAGAAATCTTTCTTGACTCCTTAGCGAAGGCAATTGGACTGACTCCTAAATTCTTCAAAATCTATAACCCATCAATGAAAGGCAATGGCATTACTAAGGGGAAAAATGGGAGAAAACCAGTTTAAATATCAGAGAGAAAACAGATAAAATAGAGCAGACTGTCATATCCCTCTCACTAGTAATCTGGAGACAGAAATTTTGAAAGGAAGGGTTATCCCTCCTCTTTTTCAAGCTTTTGTGATCAGTAGAATGCTCAAATATTCCTATCATGAAATGAAATCAAGACATGAACATAGAAACACTACAGGATATTGAATAAGATAGTGTATCCCGTTTAGGGTGGAATAGGTATAATACTTTAGAGGAAAAAGATAGATATTATTACAGTACCGTTTTATCCCTATGCTTGGACATCAGGAATTCCCTTCTCACTGGAGAGTAGTGAGTGTGGCCCAAGGGTCCAGATTGCTCTGAGCTGTAAATTTTGTTGCCATGATTTCATTAGAAAACACAATTAAAAAAGAAAAAAAAAAATTGAGAGTTTGAATGATTTGAACACAAAAGAGAAAAATTTGAGCTCGGAAAGGCAGTCTTCTGACACAGTTCTTAATCAACGAGAAGTTACAGAGTTTATTTTGTAATCTGACCTATTTCATTCAAAGGATGTCTGTGAGCCTATTGATAATGTAAGAGTGTACCTTTTTATTTATGTACATTTATTGAAATGTAAAAGTATATGGCACAAATTCTACTTTATAATGTACCACTAGTCATAGTTTTCAGACAGAGAACCTATAGGACAGGAAGGCCAGTTCATACCATCTATAGCATCTCTAGGTGAAGATATCACCTTGATGTCACATGAGTATGCATTGAATTGTGTCTTTCTCTTGTGTCATTCTCATAGCGAAGTTTCAAGCTGAAATTTCTACATTAAATATAATTTTCTGTCTGGTTGATCAGTCTATACAAATTAGACAGCTAGAACAAGGAGATCACAGTGCAATAATCTCCCAGCTTCCAGAGGACATTGGTTTAAATCTGCTTTATTATTGTTTCAAAGTAAAGGAATTAAAGTTTTACTAAAATATACCTTTCCTTCTTGAAAGACAGCTAGGTCAGAGCATACTGTTAAAAATACTAAGACAGAATTTCAAAAGTGAAATAAAACATGAGYTTAAAAGAGTTTCTCACTGGCTGAGGTTGAATTATTATTTTATACTGCTTTAATTTATAAGCATAGTTTTACAGTAGATGAGTTTTACCTATTCTGCTTAAATTGAACAGTACAAAAGATATAACTCATTCTGTCATGACGATTATAAGATGCTCCAAACCTGCAACTTCCCCATCTTCTAATAAATATTTTTGTTTCCTTATTATCTATTATCAATCTCTTTTGTAGTGCCTAGAACCCAACTGAAGCTGGAGTCCCATTGTGCTAGTTTGATACAAACATGTAACAGCAATGGCATTTTACAGAACAGTCAGTATATAGTCTAAAATTATAAATACAAATAATTCATTGCAGAAAAATGACATAAGCTTTATTCCTGTGTTACACAAGGGGAGCACACAATGCAAGAGAGATGAAGTGAAATGTTAGAAGAGTTCTGAAGTGAAAAAGAAAACTCGTTTGCACATCCTACCTATTGGACCAAAGTCTCTAGGCAAGAATGGAACACTGACAAAACACAGCTGACACAAATCACCGGGCTCTTTTGCACAGTTTAGAAAAAATGTTAGAGGCCAATACAGGAGCTGAAGTTGGATTCTTCAGGACACAGTCCATTAAACCCATTGCTTTCTTAAATATAAACTTTTATGGTCAAATGCTTTTAGCTACATACCCAGCTATTTGTTCTGTTTGGACATCACAAGTTACAAACATCACTAAGGTCTGGCTACAGCTGTAATACTCTGAAAGATACAAACATACCTCAGAAGATTCCATACAATGAAGTCTGGAGACTTTGTGGTTCTCTCCTGGCCCATCATACCTGTGCGTAGTCAAAAATTACCAGACTCTCTGAGGATCACCTGATCCAGCATTGCTGGAACTGTGCCAAGAGTGCAGTGTGCATTGTGGCCTGGAGAAGCTGTTCCTGGTAAAACTGAGGCAGAAATGGCAGTGGGTACACTTTTAGGGGAGTTTTGTAGTTCCTAACAGACCATTTAGACATACTACAGAAAGCCCTGGGAGCTGTGATATGAAAGCCTGCTGTGATCTGGGAAAATTTTTATGTCTTTTTTTTTTTTTTTTTTTTAATGGTTATGTGATTCATATTGAAGAGAAATTAATGAGGATCAGGTGATGGGTAAAATGGGATGTCAAATTAGGTGAGATAAGAGAGTTAGCGATGATTTAAAGTTAAAAGTAGAAAATATTGCAGATCTTTCTTAATATTATTCAACCATCTGCAATGTAGTCAAATAATGAACACATTTCATTAGTATTCATCAATCAGTGAGGGAAAAGCAAGGATCAAATAAACAATTCTCAAACATTACTTAGCCAGATCAAGAGCAGAAAAAAATTCTTATGTTGAGGAAACATATTGCCACTGAATACATTTTTATAAAACACATAGAGTACACAGTGCAGATAATTAGAAGACTGTACTCTGGAAAACGCCTTCACTCAACAAATATAGGAACATGACATCTTTATTGTCTCAGTAAACTTAGGCAAATGTTCACAAAAAATGAAATAAAAGATATTTACGACAAATTAAACAGAGGACAGAGTAAGTAACCTAAAACAGATGTTACCTTGAACAAATGTATTTTATGAGAGTCTTCCCACTAGATTAATTAATCTGAGAGAATCGGTGTACTGGTGATGTTAACCACAGCAAACAGATACAAAAGGGAAGGCCATTTTTATCTCTTTTTGACAGCAGAATCTGTCTGCTTGTCAGATTCTGTTTACCTTTGTATTGACATCTCCAGCAATGCTTCTGTATCCATCAGTGTCACAGGAACCCACCCTGACCAACTGCAATTATCTTTATAACTCATTTTTTTTTATTTGACACATTTCAACCTTTTTTTAGTAGATTTAAAAAAAAAAAATCCTATACCATGGCAGATTTTGATTAAAAATATAAAGAGAGGAATCTGCTACAGAAACATCCATTTACATACAATTTACAAACCTCTCATCAGCAAGACTCTCAAGCAGATGTGTAAATGTACAAATGTGTGTTGTAAAAATACGGATGTGTTTAAGTTTCTTACACACATCTTTTGAAAATAGCTTTCACTTCTTTTTCCATACATATGGATGGATTTAAACATACATTTCTTCATTATTCCAAATTAAGGTCATAGAATTGATACTCCTTTAGTGAACATAATTAGAGCGAAGGAACGAAAATTGTAGGCCATCAATGAATTTTCAATTACTTATAATGTAAATGCAGTTTTCTTTGTCTCTCATTACTAAACAAAAGACAAACAAACATATTTTTGCAAATCAACCATCCTTAAAAGAGAGCCCAGTTCTAAATGAAAATATTTTTCTCTCAAACTTATTAATAAAAAATATTTTTTAAATTTTTTTAAAAACAATAAATAAATCTAAATTTTTTAAAGTGTAAACTCACAGGAAAATAATTAAGTTTTCTTTTAATTGAACTGCAGGAAAGAAAGTGAACTTGTGAATATTATTTAGAACATGCTCTTAGCAATGACCTACTACATCTAGACCTTCATTCTACCAATAAAAAACATTTATCTAAGCTCTGATGAAAAACAGAACATCAGAAAAAAAAAAAGCCTCCAAACTGTTTAATCACAAAGATTCTTAAAATTCCATCGGATGTTTGTTCCAGATTGTGGTACCATTTTGCAACTATATACACTGTTAATCTAAATTTTTTGGTTCTGATACTTAATTTCTTACATAAGACATAGATATTGCTACTCTAATATGCCATGTTTAGCCTTCATCTTCGTATATTAAACCAGTACAATTCTTTCAGTTTCTCCTCCATTTTATGTTTATCCAGCTTATAAATAGCAGCTTACAGCAGGCAGTACTAGGCTTAAGCTGCACTAATGTTACCTAGAAAAGACCAACTGCTTTCTATGTTTCAGTGAGACCCATACTAATAATTAGAAATACCATTTGTTTCACAGCTAGCTTGATGCCTGCTATATGCCAATCACTTTCCTGTAGAGCTGCTCTCAAGTCAATTATTTGACAGTTATTTGCCGATTTTAAACTGGGTCTCACTTTTTTTAACTTCTTTTTTTTTTTTTTTTTCAGTGAGTGTGGCACATTATCCATTTAAATTTATCTTGTTGATAGTAGCTTATTTATCCAGTTTCTCAAGATCATGCTGGGGTCTAATCCTGGCTTTAATTTCTTTTGAGTTTGATGTCTTGCACAATTTCCTGGTGTTTACCTAACACTACTTCATCCATTTCCTTAATTAAAATATTGACCAAACCTGCATGACAAGGATATGCCGTACAGAACACAATCACTGGCTGTTTGAGGTTGGAAAGCACCTCTGGAGGTCATCTGGTCCGACTCTCCTGCTCAAGTAGAATCACCTGGACTAGGCTGATTAGGCTGGTGATAGTATCAGTCACGATCTTGTGAGGCAAGGCAGCTTGGCTGATCATTCAGTTGCTGTACTGGTGTGGCCATCCCATCTGAGTATGAAAACATTGCTCTGTCTCACAGCATTGTGGTAAGCTGAAGGAAAAAGCCTTAAACTCTTCCTTTTCATCAAAAGCAGAAAGTTTAGGAAAGATATCTATGTACCAGATAGGTTGTCTGTGATACCAAATTCCTTTGGAATAAAATTGCATATTTATCGATCTCTGAAGTGCCTGGTGTACTTTGTGTAGCATATAACTATCGCTAAGATTATGGTGTCCTGGTGCATCCTATCCTAAAGCTAAGTACTGAATCTTAAATTGAATGGCTTGTAGATGAGGTCTAAATGTAGCCTAATGCAAATTTGCCAATAAACTGAAATGTTTCTGAATGGGCTGGCATGGAATCTAAATGTGTATTAAATTTGCTTTGATAATCACAATGTAAGCATACTAGCTTTCCTTGATTTTCTTTTGAACTGAGAATTGCTTTCTCCAAACTCAGTGGCAGCATCAAAGGCCAAATAAGTTGGACAGATTTCAGGGCTTCTGTAAATGATTTAAAAATTACGAATAGAGTCAGAGAAACATTGTTTTCTCGCAAGTCACCAATAATAAAATAGCATAATAATGTTTCTCAAAAACTCTGTCCTGAAGCAATCTACACTGGCTGCTGCTAAGCCTCAGGCTGTAGCTGCTGGTGTGTGCATATATGTATTTGTGTGTTCACAGGTTTTCCCCCAAGGGGAAAGAAAGGAATTCACCCTGCAGTTCTGCCTAGGCATTAATTCAAGCAACTGTGATATATTTTTTGGCAGGAAAATGTGAAATGGAAAAAGACAGATTGTTTACTAAAAGAAAGCAAACAGAAACAAGATACATTTATACTGGGCTGAAAATGACAGAGATTTGCTGATATACAAGCCCCTTGCTTTGCAAAAGTTCAAGGTAGCTCATAGTATCATATCTTAATGAAGTGAACTGTGCAAATAAACAGCCAGTTTAGTGGTAACCACAGGGCATGATCTGAAAAGGTTAGACTTGACTTGAGGGTACTGACTGATTAATAGGAAAACAGATATCTTTCCCTACAGAAGGTCTACATAACTTTTCCTCCAAAATTGAGAATTTGTCCCTCATGAACAAACGTATTTTATGGATTTACTTTTTGTAACAGAAGTAAATCCTGCAAGTGCATTGTGGATATTTTCCTGGACCCTGTGTGATTGTATAAGGGCTGGGAGTCAAGGTGGTAGTAATGATGCACCGGTGTGGTTCTTCAAAGGGGAAAGCAACATGTGCTGGATTCTTGGTTTTTCAAATTCTTTTAGTTTCTCTAATAGACTACCCRTCCTATTCAACAGGGCCTAATAATTTTTTTCCTTTGATAAGTGTCAATTCTATTTTGCCCATCTAAATGTAGGCAAAAAGCTTTATCACCCAAGTTCTGTGCTAATATAGTTTAGACTCACAACATGATTTTAACAGCTTTATTCAAAAAGTTTTGTTCTCCAGTGTCCATTTCTGGACAGTGACAGTCAGTCCCACATGTTGCTGTAAATTACCTATTTATTCTTTAATGCCACAGCTGCATTCCTTTGGCAGAAATGCCATGGGAGCCAAAGCCTCCAGTTTCACAAACAGACCCTTAGAATTAGTTTAGGCTGTCTTTGYGCATGAGTTTGTACAACACATAGCAGAAGATCTTTATCCTAYTAATAGGAATACTAACCTTACATAATTGAGAAGTCTTTTTACCATTTCTAATGCATGAAGATCTATCCAATAGGGATATTCATAAGTTAGCAGAGAAATTGTTGCCAGAAACTGTTAGCAGAATGCATTACTACCTCAAAATTGCAGAATAATTTGGATTGGGAAGAACGTCTGGAAAGCATCTGTGCCAAGCTCCAGACCAGAGCAGGTACAATCTTAATCTTCTGCTTTACTGCTTCCTCACACTTTAAAGGTTGTGTATACACACATGCACATGTGTATATGCAAAGAAGACTCTGACTAAAGAATCCCATATGGAAATAATCTTAATATGAATTTTCCTGGTAGGCTAGTGCACCAAGTAGAACTGACTGTTTAGACTGAACTTAATCCTTTGGTGTGATCATTCTAGACACTGCCTAAGGTGAAATAATGAGGTCAGCTGAAAGATTCTGTTGTCTTTAACAGAGACAATTCTGTTCCTAAATAGGGCATTTTTACACATGTATAAAGCTACAAGACATATCTCAGATTTAAAAATACAATATGAGAAAAATGTTGAGAAAGAGACAAGAACCACAAATAAATGTGCTTGTATTAAAGAAGTTCAGGCAATGTGCTGCAGCAAATAGCTCAGGTTTTGGTATTTACTGAGAAAATTAGGGGGAACTGAAAAATAAAAGGCATGCATAATTTAGTTACAGCTGACTTAGTCTGCAATGTCAATGATAAAAAGTGTGAAAACTGTAGCAGACTGGCAAGAAATCAGAAACATTCATGAATGGAGCAGAGTGCTGATACCCACTGCTGTCTTTGAAAGAAAGATTAGTATTTTAGCAGTGGGAAAGATATTTTTCAGTCATGCATAAAGAAGAGGTTGTTGGATCCAGGAAGAATGCAACAAGGGTCATGCTGAAAATGTGGAGACCAAATTAATTTCTTTCTCCTCAGGCAAATCGCAGCTCAGGCTGACCAGCTAATTACCCTAACCTTGACCCAGGAGGCAGCCTGACTTCTCAATAACTTACAGGTGATTCACTCTTTTCCGTTACTTGAGCTGTGTGTTTCCCCTTCTGAAACCAAGGCGATCCATTTGGATCAAATTATGCATGACAATTTTGGGATGTAAGTTAAGAAATGAATAGGAGCCAAGCTAAACCTATTTYTTTCTACCAGCACAGACTGAGGTTTCACAGGTGAAAGGGTTTATTTCCCCTCTTTATTTTTTTACTTCCTTCCAAGATTATCCTTTGCGTTTTTGTTTACACAGTTGCTAAGAGTTGAGAGAAACTGATCTCAGATGTTTATTAGAGTGAAGTGATGACATACAACATCCGCACAAATGGTGAGATATGAGATGTGATTCTGGATGCCAAGCAGGTAGTAATTGGCAGCCAGGGTAAACCAGCAAGTGTAAACAAAGTAGATCTGAGCATTCAGCCAGAATGCAAACTGACCCTGAAATGGCAAACGTTCACTTAAGTATTTTTAAAATAGTTACAGGTGAGTAGCCTGCTTAGTTTCTGCCTACAGCATTAATAAGGTTCACAAAATGAGGGAACTTCACCTGAGGGAASAATATTAGTGAGAAACCAAGTTGGTCTAGTTAGAACACATAGGAAAGTTGGAAGACCCCCACCAGAAAAAAACTATAGACATATCAGTTCTCCAAAGGACTTAGTAATATTTTTAATTTAATTAATTATGTGTATATATACATATATGGTGAATCTTGGCAAAACCAATAACATCAGCAGTGCTTTGTCCAATAAATATTTAGAAATAATTTATTTTCTTGAACTGTTGCTTAATCTAAAAAACTTTAATGAAATACATGTAAACACGGAGATTCCAAAATCATTTTGCAGAAAATCAGAAAATATTTTGCCTGTATTTTTACAACAGAATATTTAATCCTACCTTAAAATCTATCATCTTATCATTAGATGTTGGCTAACACCAAACTAAATGCACAGTCAAAAAACCCCTTTAGACACGTTCTGGTTTCTTACTATTGCTTGATGATTTCTTCAACATCTAAGAAATTATTAGATTTATTTCATTTTTGTGTTACACAGGTGATGGTCATGTTATAACTATACATTACATAAGTGAAAACATGATTTAAAAAAAAAATACTGTGGTGTCCAGACATCTGTGTATTTTAGATTGCATATAAATATGATGATAAGACATTTTCAGCCTGGAAGCAAAAGATACCAAGAATGCGAATATTTCTTAAAGGAGTAAAAATACCACTGCTGTTTAGCATTGTTTGGGTCTGTCTGGTCTTTGCACTGGCTTATAACAGGAAGTTTACAAGTCGACTGTATCTAACCTCATATACACACATTTGCTGGTAGGCATGGCAGCAACTCGTATTTGGTTTCTGTGAGAAATCACGGCAACATTTTTATGCCTTCATTATGCTTTACAAATTTACACCTTCAGGTTTACTGAAGAACAGGGAGGTCATTTGAATAAATTCGCTGCAAAAGTGTGTTTAAGGCAGAGATTCGTATGTTTCCAAGGGAAATTCAGAGTAGCAGTACAGCTGGGATTCCAGCAGAGACGCTGACTCCAAGACACTATCTCTCACAACTGAGCAGAAATCCAGAAAAAACTCCTCAATTAGCTTTCTGAAATAGGGTGGTGGTCACATCATTCTTGGTTATGGACCTACATAAACAGAATGGGAATTTTTATTTTATTAATATGTCTCTGTGTATTACACTTTTTTTGTGTATCTTATTTAATTTACCACYCAGAAACCCCCCTCACCATTTGCTGAAATTTTTGTTAATAAACAAATCAAAACTGCTAAAATAATAGCTAAAAATAAATAAATAATAAATAAAAGAAATAAAAGAAATAATAGCAAAACTGCTAAAATAGGTTGATAATACTTACTTTCCTATTTTATTGTAGAAATATATCAGATAAAGCATCTTTACACTGCCCTCTTGAAATATCTAAGATCTTGTGTTTTAGCTTTTGAAAATCTCCCTCCAGCTTCTATTTAGGAAGCCTGAGGCTCTTCTGTATTTTCATTAACCTTCTCAAGCCACTTAAATGATTTAAGAGAGTAAATGCTCCTTGAATGTTAAGCTACTGTAGAGACTGCAAAATTTAAGCATTTAATCTTGTAGATTTAAGATTCAGGGAGGCATGGGGATAAATTACAAATCTTTTGTTTTGCTGTCTGTAGTATACAGTGATTAGACAGCACTGGCGTCACTGGTTGTCAGCTGTTTTGCATAATTAGAAATCTAGACAAAATATAAATATTTGTTGATTAAAAATAAAAAGGTTCCAGGGAATAAAATGCTCAGTTTTGGGCTAGATCCCCAGTTTGTGAAGATCATCATAACACTAAAGTCAATTAATTAACATTGATTTACCTAATCTAAGAAGATACATTTTCATGGAAAGTTGTATCTTACCATTAGAATAAGTAAATTAATACAAGCAAGCTAAAATCAGATCTACCTGGAAGTCAAGGCAAATGCAAGTTTAAGCTACAGAGCCTTACAAAGCAAACAAATATTAACCTTTTTGAAACAGCTTTTATTTTTTTTTTTTTTGGATTCTAGATGGAAGAGTTCTTTTGCAAATTTGATACTGACCAAAAAGCAGAATTTATGGAAATATAACAAGACAGTCTCAGGTAATGTGTAAAATACAACTACTGGTTTTATATCATCAAGGAAGTGAGTGATTCTTTGTGGAACAAGACAAGATGTTTTCCCTTTAAAAAGTTTTGGTTTGGGTTTTACCCCAAAATCAGGAACTTCCATTGCTCCTTTGTGGAAAAATAAATACAGAAATTTTGAAAATATGTAAGAGTTCCAGCCTCAGGTAGAAAAAGGACCTGAGGTCTCTGATCCTGCAAACAGAATCTACACTCAAAAACCAAATTACTTTGGGCTTTCACTCAGTCTGAAGAAAATTAGGCAGCTCAGAATAGCCCAAAATTATATAATAATTTATTCAGTTGGAAACTACCTAAAGCAGCCTGCAGAAAAACTCTGAAAAGCAGTAGTTGTGCTAAATGATGAACTCTGTGCTACTGAGATGCACTTCTGTTCCCCAGGCCTTCTTGGTGTATAACATATCTTTAACCTCTCCTTCTAAATAGAACATGAGTCAATGCTTTTTATAGGAGACAGCTGGAGGAGGATCTATTACTGTGATCCTTTCATTTCATACTGGAGCATCAGAGGCCTCCTGTAAGATGTGAAAGTCCCGGGCGCCAAACCCCATATCTCACCTCCCACACAAGTGTCCTGATCAGCAGGCTGAAGGCACTTGCTGGGGAGGAGCACTCTCACTCTCAGCCACTTATTATGAAGCTGTTCTGCTTCGTGTCAGAGGCAGAAGATTCACCATGCCCACGAGAGCCTACCCCTCAGTCTTGCTTCCCACACACACCTCATTTCCTCTGAGAGGCACGTGAATATATTTTATAGTTTATTGTTTCAAATCTACAACTACAATCAGCACTCAAACTCTTGACCCAATGGATCCAGAGCCCTTCAGAAGAATGGTAGATGACATTTCAAAACAGCTTAACCTCATGGTAATGATGATCAGAAGATCGCAAATACAAAAATTCACATTTAAACCCAGGTCTTTCAAATTGCCATATAACCTTTGAAATGCCAGGTACATGGGGAGAAGAGAGAAATATGTTCTCTTCTATTCCTCTTTTATATAACAAATTTGCATACAGAAACTTAGTACAAATAAGCGACACAATTCCTGTTTTATAATCCCAATGTTTTATGCACATTATTTAGTATGATTAATCTTTCCTAGTGAGATCTCAAAAAAAGCTTTAAACTTTCCCTGGTGTTAGAATAAAAGTTAACTACTGCCACCTGAATCTGTGGACTTGAAATGCTGTGTGGAAGCTTGGAAATAGTTTTGAGAATTGGAGTTTTTGGGATCCAACCTCTAATCATGCCAATGGCTGAAAGTGCCAACAGTCACTGTCCAAAGGACTTGTTCTTCTCATATTTCATGGGGACAAATGAGAAAGATATCTCAGACCTATGTGTAAATAAAATTTGTAGTTGTCTTTCTGGAGTTTCCAATTTCAATAGACTGAGAAAAATGAGATTGTCCCATCCTGTTGGCTGTCTTGTTACTAAGCAATGCTGCAATGATTCTTGTCATTCCCTTAATTTATTCATTTTTATTCAAATAATTGCTGATATCATCTATGTCAAGTTAAAGCCAATTAAGAATCATTGCAAAAATTTCCCCACCATCATTTTTCTGATCAGAATACTGTAAAGAGCTTCTTCATGCATAAAAGAACAAACAACATGTAAAAGAAAGCAATAGGCTATAGCTCCGTGCTGCTTGTACTCACCATTCCCATCAAAGAATTTCTCATGAAAATCAGTTCCTAAGAAATTGTCAAAACAGAGCTGGAACTGATCATTTCAAAGGAATAAAAAGCTTGTTTACTGAAGAGTCTGTGACTGAGACCTGCTAACAGCAGTTTATGTAGACGTGCAAACAGCCTTGACTTTAATCTCACTCTGGAGGCACAGGCAGTCTTAAAACCTCGGCAAACAACAAGCTGAGAAGTCAAATCAACAAGGTTCACATCAAATCAATACTGAAAATGTGATAGAAATCAGTGTGTACTATATCATTTCAGAAATAGATCCTGCCCTGATCTCAAGTGCATATTGATCTTTTATAATGGGGCATTATGTCCTTTAATTACTTTGCAGCATTCAAACCTATAATGTTATCTATTTAAAACAGCACTTTCTTATTTATTCAGCCTTAAAGTACATTTATCTCTATGGATTAAAACTGTATATGAGACAAACCAAATATTTTTATGCAACACTTACAGATTCATATTTTCATTTTTTTTAATGTTTATTTTTTTATTTTGTAATACACTAAGCAGTTCATGCATTTGTGATGAAAACACTAGAGATGAATTTTAGAGATTTTCCCTTTAAACTTTCTTCTGTGCACTATATTTTCTATCAAGACATCTGGGACACCTTTGGGCCTGGTAGGTAAAAGTGTTCAAATTTACAAAGCTGAGAATGCCAGACAGCAATTTATCTACTTCTTGATAATTGTTCAACCATCAATCAGACCATGTCCTTGATTAACACCATTTTGTCATACTTTGTCAGATTCAGAGCTTTTAACTTTCTTTCTTTAGAGCTTACTTCTTTACTTACTTCTTACTTCTTTAGAGCTTTTATTAATTTTTTTGTTACCCATCTGATAAAAAGTTAAACAGGACCTGAAGYCTTAACAAGACTTTTAACCTTTTCTTTGGTGCTGTTATTCTCAAAATATATGTTTGTGGAGTAGCTGCACCCTTTCAGAGATTTGAGTACTCCTTTTTTTTTTTTCTTTTCTTTTTTCATTTTTTAATCAGTCAGTGACTTACCAGGTACTCCTACCCTAAACTGTAGTACAGAAACTGCACTTTGGACTYGGCAAAGACCAGTTGAAAGTTAAAGGCTGTAAAAAAAATAACAAGCATATTAGAAAATTAGGATGGAATAAAGTGCAAAAGCTCTCCACAGATACTAGACCCTTGTGTAACAAAGCGCTTATGCCTAAAAATATCACAGTCATTGCAATAAAATAACAGACTTTGCTGTAAATTGTGCATCTATGCAATGTGTTAGATGGTAGAAAACGAGCATCAGCCACTCATTACATCTAAGAATTCAGATTATGATTTTGGTTTGTAGCAGAAGGAGGAAAAAYATCAAATCTGCATTCTCAATAAAGAAGCAAATCTGTCAAAGTCATGTGTAATTAATACCAGCTAACCGGGTGCAGAGATACATCTGTCTCCAAGGCAGAAGTTACGTCAATGCTATTTAATATGAAATAAGTAAAATGTCTTCTCAGCAGCTCCTGTGATATTGGCACATTTGCTTGACAAAGATATATTCAAACACATCAACATGAAATTCTGGTTTTACATTCATAGAAGCAATATTTTCATGGTTATGTTAACACTTAACTGTACTGACAATTCAGATTGTGTTACTGCTGTATTCTTGTGGCAAATACCAAGGTAATGCCATTCAAAATACTGTCTAGAATTCAATCTTCTACACAAAAAGAATTGGACAAAATCTGTTACTGGGATCTGGCAGTGAAGTTCTAGCTGACAGATTTTGATTTATGTATCTTAACTATTAAATATATTCTGTAGTACAACAAATCTGTATTTTTGCTGTGAGAAAGGTGTTGGAAGAAAATGAAACWATCAACCATATTAAAAAAAAAATACCTGACCAAGACTTTTTTGTGCCCTGTAAAGCACATGTGATTACACTAGTGCCTTTCTCCTAAAAATTTGCACTGTAATTTTATGCCACTAAAATTAGAGATACAAGAACAGCAAAAACTATCAACACAGACTGTGGTGAAAGTCAGTAGTCTAAGCACCAATGTCCCAAAAAACTTACCCAGTCCAAAACTCTGATAGTGCTTTTCTTTATATTAGACATTAGATATTAGACATTAGACTGATATTAGATACAAGATATTAGATTAAAGGAAGTCAAGTTTAGAGCACGACTTTTAGTGTATCCAGGAATTTGGGGAAGAGCTAAAGACAATGCTAGTTTTTTTATTCTTTCTGGTAAGCAAGCCGTTAGCTAAAGAAAAAAAATCAAGCCCCTCAAGATGGTGTCTTAGTCTCAGTGTTAGTCTCTAGCTAAACCCAGATACAACAACTTTGATAAATTGAGGCATAGATGAAGGGAAAGGTGAATCAAATGGAAGAAACAATTTAAGCACCAAAGATAAAGATATAGAAATGAACTGTCCCTTAATAAAATTAATTATTCTAAAGGAGGATTTGGTCTTTTTAAAAAGAGAGAAAATGGTTGTCAGTGTTCTCACCATATGTAAAAGAACAAACTTCAGCCATAGGGCAGGTAATGGAGAGTTGCTCACCAGATCTCCACCACTCCCCTGGTTCCTGCACTCACTTTTCTAGTTATGGAGTCCYAAATGCTCCAGGGAGATATCGCTGCACAACTTAGTCCACGGAATGTTAATACAGCCTGAGACCCACAGGACTTAATGTAGTCATGATTTTAGAATATCTTCTCCTATTTCAGCCATATGTCTACTGCTTGCTTSATTATCTTTTCTTCAAAGTCCAATCTCACACACAGCTAAAAAAGACTAAACCTGGTTTTACAATAACCTTTATTTCTTTGATCATTGATTTCTCAGGAAAAGGACTTTATATAACAGTGGAATAATTCTACATTGGATTAATTTATATCTGTGGAAGAATGGAAATTAAGAAATAAATGGAGAGAAATGTGTGTAAGAAAAGTACCATGTATTGAATTAATCCTGACTTTCTACATTTCTTCTTCTGTTGACTGACTGTTTTATTTACAGGAAATCAAGGTAATGTTTTTAAAGTTTTGATATATGTAAAACTGCAGGTGGATTATGGAACTAGAACTGCAAAAGGCTCTTAGAACTGCTGTCAGTACAGACATAAGCACTTTGATCTGGAGTGGATTCATGCATTAAGTTTTCCTGGGAGATTCTCTGAACATGCTGAGTGGTACTTCAGCATCAACAGAACTGAGCTTGAATCATCTCAGCTAAGATCCTTCCAAGAATCTAACTCACTCCAAAACCCCATGAAGATTCTCAAATGAATCTTTTTCTATCTTACTTGAGTTCCTTTAAGCCAATAAATATACTTATAAGCATATCATGTGTTTTTCAAAAAATGATTCTGCTTTTAGGCAAAGGGGACCGATTGTTATTAGATTACCTTTGGCTGGAGTCACGTGTTGAATTCCTGGTTGTCTTTCACTTTATTTTCCCCACATTTGCCAGCATAACTGAGGCCATAAGCACAACATTCCTCCAATGAATCGAAATTATCTAGATAAAAAAAAAATTAAGAAATGTTTAGGAAATTATTAAAATTAACTGAAATTTGGTTGATTGAATATAGAWGAGAAATGATTACAGGTTTGTTTTTAGTACCAAGTCTGAGTGGGCAGCTACACTTTGCAATCASTAGGAAAGAGCAAGCTCCTCACCTGGCATTAAGCAACATCCTGCTGAGTGTACCATCTACCATTACCTCCTTCTGAGACACTTAACATTGTTGTGAATTACCCGAGTTTTGGAGGCACCAGACTCACCTGCATACTCCATAGCAAGGGGGTCACACTTTAACACAATGTCTTTGTCCTTCCAGATTCAGAAATGTGTTCAAGTGCCAAACTCTGGTTTTACTGGAAGTTAGATCCTTTCAGATAAAGGTATAAACAAGTACACAACACATGATCCCTGCAAAAACARTGGGGCCTACATGAGTGAGGGAAGGTTTCCACGGTCAAATGGTTATGATTTACTGCCAGCGGGAAAGAAAAGGTGGGAATATCTCATTCTACCTGGAAAATCTGCTTGTTACTGTTGTGTAAAATTCTAGTTGTATCATACAAAGATAAGAAGAATTAAAACAAATTAGAAACAGACAGCTTGTCAATTAGAGAAATTAGTATTACAGCTAAACCAAGTAAAACAATGCTACAAGAACTATGACCTGTTGATAGCAATGGCAACACCTTACCACAGGGCTGCACGGTTGCTCAAACAGTTCAAAGTTTGTCAAAGCGTTCAACACTGGCAGCGTTGGAAGGTGTGGAAAGGTGTGGAAAGGTGTGGAAAAACTGAGCTAGGAAAATGTGAGATAATTATATTGCCTTTCCTGCAAAGGTGTTATCGTTTCCTTAAGTAACATTCATGTTACTTCTAAGACATGGCAACCTTTGATATTAATATTAGGACCTGTCACATTTTACCTGTACCACCTTTCCTGAAGTCTTATGTGACTGTAACTCTTGATAGCACCTAACATTTAAACGTAATTATGGTTTGATCGCTCTTACTCAGTAAATTGACTGTGATCTGCTCTTGTATTAATTAGTTCCCTGTGCTCTTCTTGCATGCTCCAATATTCCATTYTGAAAGTGCACCAAAATAAGCAAAGTAAAGCACATGCTACATAGCTGTATATAAAATGCTATGTAGCTTATATGCTGTACAACCAGATCTACCTGGTTTCTGACACTATAGAAATAATAAAAAAGATAGCACCAACAGATAATAATTAAGCTGTCATTTTATTTTTATGCCTACTTAATGGCTACAAGGATATTAATTAACAGTAAGTAAATTTACCTCCTTGCTAAAATACACCCATAAAAAGAAAGTCAAGCCTAATCACTGAAATTGATATAAAAAACCAATTCAGATATTAAGGTATCCAATTCCTGGAGCAAAAAATGTTTTACAAAGCATTTTTTGTAGCTAAGTTATAGATTTTTAAAACTATATCTTTTAGTTTATTTTTATCAGAAAACTTACACAGTTCTTAGTTATTGATTTGTCTCTTGAGATTTTTCTGGCATTTCTATGTTGGTCTTAATACTGAATCTATAATATATGTATAATTTTGTGATAAGATAGTTAGCTGAGAATATCTAGCCATTTTTTCTTCTACAAGAAGAAATATGCATGTGCAAATGAAGCTATTGATAAAATGTGGTAAAAAGATATGATATAGCATAGTCTTTTGTGCAAAACAAAGTAGTTTTACTTCCAGGTAGATGGGTAGAAAACACTAAATAGAGTCTATGAGCACAGCTGATTAGCAATATTCAGACTTTACGATATTGGCTATTTTAATTAAAACATTTATGTRCAATTATAGGATTTTATAATTGTAAATATATTTACTAGTTATCTTTATTGCCTTCTCTTCTTACAATTTGTGTGGTAACAGGATAAGAAATGAAGTTGCCTCTTAGTGAAAATCAAAAGGTTTTATTTTGTTAAGATGTATCAGCAAGTGAAGCACACTTAGGGCTTCCTGCAGTAATTGTAACGATTCAGTAACTTTTGTGCCATGCATGCAAAGCCTAAAACATAGGTTGTCCTAAGGAAGGCACTAAATGTCTGCCTTAGTGTATGTAAATCATGTCCAAAAGTTATTCCATCTTTTCTTTTTCCTGCTTGCATTTGAATCGATACTCAAGCAGAAACACAAGAAAGCTACATTTGATTTGGCAAGCACCTCCTAGTTAGGTTTTTCCTTCAGCAAACATTTCTACACCAGGTTTTCATTTATGACTCAAATATAAGTTCCATAACATTGTGATTTGGAACAGGTATTATTTGTTTCTAATTTGTTTGTGTATGTAATTTGAAGTGCTAAATTAGTATTTTAGTCTATAGCAACTTCAGGGTTTTTTATCATGCCCAYGAATTAGTGAGTAATTTATATATAACTACAATAGCTATTTCATTGAAATTAACTCAGCTCTGTTCTCAAAAGAAAGTTTGAAACAGAATGCCRTGAACACACAACAACTGCTCAAAATAATTGCAGTAAAATAAAAACCATTTTGTCACAGTATGAAAAAGTGATGGACAGTTGCTTCGTGAGTGTTCTTTTCATCAAGCTATTGAATTTGGCTTTGAGTCATGCTGATTATTTCAGCAAGTTAAAGCAGTTAAGTGAGAAGCAAATCTCTTAAACATATGGCAGTTCTGATTATCATATGAAAGCCAGGCATGCCAAAGATTTGGAGAACACATTGCTCTAAACAGACTCAAAAATGAAAACTAAATATCAGTTTCCAAAACTCTACTGGAAGATACACCTTTCCTGAGGGTATATGCCAAAATTTAGGAATCATGTAAACATTTTTGATTTTACATTTGTTAGAAACAGTGGTTGAATCTCTGCCTTTATAAGAGATAACTCATTTGGTAAGCTCTGACAGCCATAGCTGCTGAGACGTGGGAGAGAAGGGGAGGGGAGAGGAAGACAAGGGCAAGAACATTGTTCGAGTTCTCTATTCTTAAAATCAAACCACCACTTACTATTACTTTCTATGGAAGGAGTCATGCCTACTGTCCAGAGAACAGCCTGTGTATTTATTTCCATATATTTATTTTGTAATTCCTAATGGCCAGGATTTGTTTAATTTGTGGTTAAAAAGGAAGTATCTATGAATATGCTTAAACTCTGAAATTTAGCAATAAATTATGACTCCTTTATTTATTAGACTTTGAAAACTTGGGTGATACGAATAGCTGAGATCCCAATTGCTGCTAAGTACCAGAATAGCACAAAAGTCCTGAGTCTTCCAGAAAAAGTATTTAAGCATACCAGAAAAGATATTTGGACATACAAGCTCAAAAGCCTTGCCTGGAAGATAAGAGGGAAACCAACAGAATTTCTAGTGATGAAGGTACATGTACAGGGAATCTGGCTGGACCTAGAATTTTAACAATGAAAGGGTATTTTGAATTAGCATTATGAGGAACTATTCAAAAAGTAGAATTTCAAACTTTAAAAAGAGGTAATACATGTAAAAGTTTACTCCCATGTATCTGAATTTTGCCAACATGCAGAATAGATASTGATTAGGAGTAGSTGGCAGAACTAATCAATAGAGGCAGTGAATTTTTATTTGTTTACATAATTGCATAATACCATTCATATTTGAAATTCTTGAGATCTTAGTGAAGAAAGCTTACACAGGAATTAAATCTTGTGTGGTAGATAAATATAAAATTCAATCTTTAATCATAATTTATACTAGCTGCATCTGTTAAAAAAATTCTCTAGATTTCATTTTTGCTCTCGGGTGTTCTGTTGAATGCAGAATTATCTTGCATGACAGCAGCTGTGGAGATTTTTACAAAGCTTGTTTCATATTTCTGAAGGCTCGAAAYGAGACAGATAGATATGGTGCTATACAATTAATAATTTTTAGGGGTCATAACTTATCTGTTATTGTTTGTTTGACATGCATTCCACAGAAAGTGTATTTTTTAGTGGTTAAAACAAAGGAAAAAGACAACATTGTGAAGACAGCATCATTAACAATATTTTGGAAGAGAATGTAACAAAAAATACATCTTAYAAGAAAAACAGCGGGAGAATAACAGGTAAGCAGAATGTAATTATCCTTTTTGGAAGATGGCCAGCCCACCAAATTTGGTGCATGTGTCATCCAAAGGACGATAACCTGTACTATTAATTCATTTCTAAGACAGGTCTGAGCTRGTTTTGCATTTTGTGAGTCTTATGAAGATTTTTTTTCTTGATCTTTTTCTTCCAAAAGAACATAAMACAGCTTTCTATAGAAATGTTTCACAATAGGAAATCATGATTGTTTATGGTTAGGCCTTTCATTATTTTCAGTCTACTGAAAAGGTTTATTTTGACATTTTTTCACCTTTTATTATATTAAAGGAATATTTGCATGAAAAGRAGATTGGTGTAATCACAAAATGTTRAAATTTTTTTTTAGATCATTATAAATATTGCCAAAAGTGTTCAGCTTTTGGCATATTCCTGTAATTATTTTTCTTCAAAAAATTGTTGCTTTAGAAAACTTCCAATTAATTCTTGTTTCTATAAGCCATGTCTACACCATTTTAACTTGCTCAACAACATCAGTTAATATAATTTTAAGTGACTGCAAATATCCTCCTGGATTGTCTCTGACCCTAAATTACTGGATCATACAGATTTAAAGCCAACAATATTTTCTTTTGCAACACTAATTCACCTTTTTCATTCAAGATTCCTACTCTAATTTCAAACTACCTAAATTATGTAGTTCCACGTGTAAAGGTGGCTGCATGCTTCCTCTTACTTTGTTGTCAAAAAAAGGTAGACACTGCTGCTGTTCACCTATACATAAGTGTCCTTCTTACAACTCTGGAAAATCATTGATGAGCCTACTTGCTGCTTCTTTTCCCTATCAAATTCTCATTAAACTTTTCAAATCCATTACAACACTGGGGTGATGTAAATCATCACAAGATTTATTTGTCTCACTCACTTTCTCAGAGATGAAGTCTGTATAAATATGAGACTCTGGCAMCCAAGGCATCTCATTTAGCTACAGAACCAACTCAATTTGGAAAAAAAAGTTATAGTCTCTTGAGTAGACTTAAGAGCCACACCTTTCAAAGTGATTTAAAAAACAACTGAAACAAACTTGGAGTACTGAGATAGGCTGATAATTATTTGGGTCAATCGTATAACCACTTTTGAAAGCACATATTAGCTGCAATGTGTGACTAACAGGAGGACATGAGGGGAAAGCAGAATGAAAATACATTGGATTTGTAAAGCTGCTTCAGAATAGGATAAGTCTGGGTTTTGGAAATAAACAAATCTAGTGGCAAAAGCTCTGATGGGCTTGGATCSTTTGTTGTGGCTGAGTACGTCATCTGTAACTGCTTCCTCTGCTGATGAGCTTTTCTCTCCATTTCCTTCGTCTAGCCAGACATCCAACTCTCCTTCRAAGAAGAAGACAAGCAAACAACCAACCAACCAAACAAGATGTCAGCTGCATCCACATCTTCATAGTTGTTATTTTACAGAGACAGCCTACTTGAAAACACTGGATCTGATGGACTGTAATGTTGTTTGATTGCCTGTAAGCATGCAGGGACAACAATGAGTGTACTGTCTTTATTCTCTATCCTTCCTAGGCTTCCTTTGCTCATAATTCACGTGTAGTTTTCTGATTCTGAAAAGATCAAAGACAGAAATGGCAATCAATTTTACTCGTCTTTTTGTTCAATACGCAAATCTTCTACTTGCATACGGCTTAAGTGCTTGTTTGCAACTTCTGYGGCCATAAGCTGAATTCTTATAAAGTGTTTCCTGCTGAAATGTCCTGCTGCCTAGAATCCAACAGCAAATAAATATTGCCGTCCTCACTAATTTGAAACAGTGTGAGTTTCAAATCTTTAGCTGCAGGAGATTTATTAAGATTGCAGTTTTCCTCACCCTCCCTTCAGTCTATCAAGATAGTCAAAACTGCAGAAACCATATCTTTCAGAATTATTGCAGTTGCTTTAATTCTTTAAATTCTTTATTGCATTTCTTTAATTCCTGTCATATAATACAGCAGGGTCATGATCAGTCAAAGGTTGGAGGTTGGACTCGATGATTTTAGAGGTCTTTTCCAGCCAAAATGATTACGTGATTCTGTTTCATCTTTAGAATGTAAGAATTTTAATAATAATAATAATAATAATAATAATAATAATAATAATAATAAATTAATCTTTCCTAAATGGAAACAAAATAATCATCACCATTTCCTAAAATTTAAACACTTGCTTTAAAGTTTTGATAACTAAAATGCTTGAAAACTTCAGTGACTTTAGGCTTGATATCTGCAAGGAAATTCTTTGAAACTCTGAATTTCAGAAGTAATACATTTTTGTTGAAATAGTTAGGAAGAAAATGTATTAGACACTTTCTGTAAGAGGCCTACTTGGACTCCAGAAGAGATGAATAATATTCATAGGCCCAAGTAAAAGATTTTCACCCAAAATTACTCTAGTTGCAAGGCCACACTTTGCCGCTACAAAATTCTTAACTGAGAATTATTTATTTCAAACTTTTCTTAGAAAAAGCTACTATACGTGAATTGAGAATTTCATGCATATACCAGTTGGTCTGCAATATAAAGAAACCTGCATTAAGGTGTTTCTATAGAGACTTATATGAATAAAAATGATTTCCTGAACTAAGACTTAAAAGTAGAGGTTGGATTCCTCCCACTGACATTGCATGTAAGGGTTAGCCATCTACTTATAACACAGGATTGAGGATATACATTTTAGTAAATGGAAGTCAATACAGGCAGTGTAGTCTAAAATACATAGCCATCTGCTTTAAAAATAAGATGGATTCCTCCCTCTACTCCGTTGACCACATTGTCATGATCTCTTCCTATTAAAATGCGAATTTAGTTAGCTGCTTGAAGGTAACCAGTGCTCTGTAAAGACCAGAGTGTCAGTTCAGCACAATCCACTTTGGAGTGAGCTGAGTATTCTGCACTTCCTTGGTTGCACTGACTTCTACCCCATGGACCACTGTGCCAACTTGTATGTCTGGTTCACATGCAAACACTGAAATTTTAGTACGCAACTTCAAAATTATCTCTGTGCTGCTTTTTTTTTTATTATTTTCCTGAAGTAGAGTTTGTTTTCTTCATACTATCTAGTACGGGGCTGTTTTGGGTTTGTGCTGATAGCACAGGGATTTTTTCATTCTCATTGAGCAGTGTTTACAGAGTCAACACCTCCCCCCGCCAGTGAGGAGATTAGGGGTGTACAAGGAGTTGGGAGGGGACACAGCCAGGGCAGGTGACCCCAAATGCCCAAAGGGATATTCCAGATCATATGACATCATGCTCAGTGTATAAAGTGGGGGGAAGAAGGAGGAAGGGGGACACTCATTTTTAGTGAAGGTGTTTGTCCTTCCAAGTCACCGTTATGTGCAACGGAGCCTTGGTTTCCTGGGGATGGCTGAACACCTGCCTGTTTCTGGGGAGCAGTGAATTAGTTCTGTTTGCTTTTATTGTTTGCACGGTTTTTGCTCTACTTCTCAAACTGTCTCTCTCTCAACCCACGAGTTTTCTCACTTTTACTCTTCCAATTCCCTAGCCCAGTGAGTGAATGAGTGGCTGTCTGGGGCTTATTTGCAATCTGGGGTAAAATCATGACAGTCCCCCTCTATGGATTTGATTAATTGCTGTTACACATGTTCACAATAGTGTTTGACATGCCCCAAAGCATCCAAATCCAAAAATCTGCACACAATTGGCAGAAGCAACAAAAGATTAAGCAGAGTCCTATGTCACTCTGGAACAATAGCTGGAGGTCAGCAGCAATTTCAAACGGCACTGCACATCCGTGTGTGGGCATTTACATTGAATCCCACGTCTTAATTTGAAGACGGAATACATCCTGCAACTCAGGCAAACTGAATCCCACAGTACATCTCATTCCTTTTAGGCTATCACCCCACAGTAATTAAACTACATGAACTGCCACCTCACACACTTTCTTTTTTTTAAAGTGAAGTGAATGATAGACATGGCATTTGTCTGAATGAAAAATAAAAGCAAATTTTGGAATATCAAAAGTTGTGTTGACATAGATTTTTCTTTCTCTGCTATGTTCTAGCTAGAAGGAGGATTCAGGCACAGCAAGCACAGAAATTGGCTTTGTGCAAAGGAGAATAAAAACTAGGTCTTTGAGGCCAGCATTGGGCTGYTGTTATGATTTATTTTAGTGCTGAAATTCTCTGAAAAATGAAGCTGCCAACTTTTTCTACAAGCATTTATTTAACACTATCAGAAAATTGGTCCTCGCTATTTACTCTGAATTGTAGGTGAAGGATTTTTGTGTGGAAAGAGTGGGAATAAAATAYATGAAAATGTTCATGATTTGTGTTACTTAACAAACCCTCCACTCAAGTAAGTCTTTCAGTCTTACCTAAAATAGTATTTCTTCCAGATTCCTGGTGACAGAAATTAGTTTTTTTGGAATTTTAGACAATGTTGTGTTATAAACAGATTTTCTTCACATTTACTCAGAAGTTTAAACTTTGCAATCATACCATAGTGAATAAGAGTATTTGATTTTCTGTGGCTAAAAATAGGGAAATCAATACCAAACCAAAAATCCTATCAAGGACATTAGGTTTATTTTTCACTACCGCATGACTTAAAATCTAATTAATTATATCTCTATTTTTCCTTTAACTATTTCCTAAAGGACAACCTTGGCTGAAAAGTAAGTGGTTTTATTGGATGGATTTTTTTAGTTTCAGATGATATAAATGAGAAGCTTTGACAYGAATTTTTGATTGATATTTGTTTCAAAATTTGGCTGTTTTAGGAAGTCTTAGATTAGAAGTATTCATAAACAGAACAATTTTGCTAATGTTTGGCAGCTTGGTGATCATCATAGGAGGGAGAACTCTGGACTTTAGAGTTTTAAGGTTTCTTATCTTTCAACGTTTTTTTTCCTTTTTCAGATCTCTCTCAAGGGAGGAAAACAGAAAAAAAATGTGAAAAGTATTAAACCCAGGCCCAATTTTCATCTAATTTAGAAAAAGTATTGACACAAAATAAAATGTCTTCAACAATGTGAAAGAAAACTGTTCTAGTCTATCTGAAGGTAGGTCAGAGCATACAGATTTCCTTCTGTGATATTTGATTACTATGTTGATTATGTTGGTTATGAAGTTTGAGTTAAATTCCTTTTGAAATACAAGTGCTGCTCACCTTTGGAGAGTTATAACTGAGGGTAAATATGAAAATAAACTCATTCAAGTTTTTCATATATAGGTGGAACAGCATTAAAAACAGCAGAATAAGAACCAGATCAATTTGTATTTGAGGTGAAGGTCTGCACTTGGACGCAGATAGTGTCAGTTAGCTGTTAAAATACAATGTAGATCTTTATGAGTCTCTACATTTCATTTCTGTGTATGCTAGTCAGCAAAGCAGAGCTTGAAAGTCACACTTCACTTTTTGCTTTTGTTTTTGAATGACAGAATTATTTAGGCAGGTTTGTCAGTTGATTTCCAGCAGAGTGATGTGGGGCTATAGTTTTATTCCCTAAGCAGCCACTCAGCCACTAATCTCTCTGCAACTCCCTCTCTTATTACCTTCAAGTGTCTGTTTTGCTTCATTTCCCTTCTTTGTGGGCATTTCTACACATCTTCACTATCCTTTTCCTTTGTATAAGTCACAGTAGCTATCACTGGCCATAGATATGTTCCATCTTCATTTTCTGTCTAGAAAGGCCTTTACTTATACAGCACTTCGGGTTTTCTGTGGTCTCAAGGATGCCTAAATGCTGAATCTGATACAGGGGATTTCATACTCTTCAAGTATTTAGCGTTATATTTCACAACTTAAAAAACATGGTCATCTCCTCACTGAAGGATATATATTTTCATCTTGCGACTTGGGGAAGTCTGTCTGTGCATCATTTAGCAGCACAGACAGTGTGACACAAGAACAGAATGCTCTGACACTATTCAATATATTATCTTATTGCTTGAGCAACCAGTGCCACATGAGAAAGGGAATAAACCCCCATAAGGAACCTAAATATGCCTTCTTAAATTGTTAGAAAAATGCCTTCTAGATCCCAGATGGTGATACAACTTGGTTTTAGAGACAAAAGCTGATAAACCCTGCTGTTTTAGTTATAGTAATGGCCATTGTCATGCATGAACTCTGAGCTACCTCAACTTCTCTTGTAAGGAAAACTCTAATTGCCATCTCAAATTGGATTCTGAAGTAATGGAGATTGGGACTAGACACTGCTTAGACAAAACCTTGTACGACAAACAGAAATGAGCCACGAGGAAAGCACAGAAGACTGAAGAACTTGAGAAAGTGAACTGCCCTGGCCAAGATGTTGATGGTTCCACTGGCTATTCCTGATACTGTACTAGCCCATCATCAACAGTTTACAAGGCTGGATGTTCTACAGCCTCCAGAGGCTGGTACTTAATAACTTTCACATTTGAAAACTTTATCTAAATACTTAATCCAAAAAAATAATAATAATAATAATAAAAATAACAACAACAGCAGCAACAATAGTAACTCCTGCAAATAAAGATTTCTGTCCCATGCTTTAGTGAGATAGAAAACATGTTTGTTTCGTCTTTGCAGGGAGCTTATACTTGTCTGAAGGGTATTACAAAATAGCTCTCTTTGTTGCCTTTCATACAAACCAAACTCTTAACCTTTTCCCCTATATTGTGTTTTCTTGATTTCTGACCAGTATCACTTCTCCTTAACACAATATCTCCTAACTTCTGACAACATTCTTGCAGACCTGTTTATTCCAATATTTCTTCAGCTGATTATGCCTGTGAGTAGGAAAAACCTTCCACATCTCTCCTGAATGGTGTTCTTTTTTTAGTGTTTTTTAACAAATTTTTCAGGATCCTTTCCATCTGATTCTTGTCTCCACTGTGCATGAATGCATAAATGTTGTTCTTCAGACACTAAATTGTCTGGCAGGAATCTCCTTGCTGATTTATCCTCTACCAGTTATTAAAATAATGAAGCTGGGCTAGGAGAACATAGCACTGACTTCACACATACAGCAAGATTCACAGGCTCATTAAGAGCTGTTGGAGACTAGTGGACTAGTGTCAGTAGCAACGGTGGAACATGGCACTGAACATTAGTTCTCTTACAAACTGCACATTACTCCCTTTTCAGATTTTGTCAATGCTGTTKGGAGCTTTTAAATAGAATGTTATCTTTTCTGTACAATCTCAGTACTRTATGGGAATAATTTCAACTTTATGGAACATCTTTTCCTCCAAAAGAAGAAATGGAATGAAATTCAACTTATCTTCAGAAGGATCAAAACATTTAATTTTCCTAATTTATTCAGTATGGTTCGGGATTTTTATATTAGTTTGTTTTGGGTTTTGTTTTTTATGGTACATTCATTTATAAGTATAAATACTATTTTAGTTAAATCACTAGTTTTGAAGTGGGATATATCAGTTATTATCAGTGAAATAACAAAATATGAATTAAAATATCTGACACACTCAAATGTATGTTTGTCTTCTAAAGAGTGATTCGTTTCACCTGTGTCGGTGTTCAAAAAATATATTGCAGATCCATTTCATTAGTCTTTCAATCTTTTATTTTTCTGATCAAATAAATTGCTCAGCCTGATTCGTTTGGGAGATACTCAATTCCCAAAGTAAATAGTCTTAGGTACTCAGACAAGCCAGAGTGTTACAATTTGATTTCAGGACTATGAACTACATAGTCACAATCAACTGCCTGCCAAAATAACATAAAGGTGCTTTTTTGCCTTAAACGCCTCTTCACTATATTGTTCAATAAAAGCAATTTGTGCTGTCCATGGTGACCTTTATATGGTATTACATGGTCTGCAGAGGAAGTSTGTCTGATCAATAGTTAGTTCTCAGGGATGAGAGCACCTGAACTCTTGGATACATCTCCTGCTGGAATACAATTATAACAGTAGATGATGTAGGACTGTGCTCTGTTACCGCAAATTAATTGATGACTTGTTTAGAAAACTGTCCTTATTGCTCTGAATACTTTTCTAATCTGAAAAATTTCTAAATAAACTTTAGGTGTCATTGTATGGTAAGCTTTATTGTGGCATTGCTAGGAAGACAGAGAGGGAAGAGGATAGGAAAAAAAAAACCAAACTATGAAATAAATACCTGAAAAAGAACTATCAAATAAATACTTGACCCTTTCAGGGTGAACAAATGTTTCTGTTATCACTGCTAAACAGCAAATATTTGATTTTGTAAACTCCAAAAATCTTATTTTATTAGAGGGCTTTTTTTTATTCCTTTGGGAAAACTTTCAGTGATAATAGAAAAGAATACACGAGACCAAAAGAAAAGTAAAACATGTTCATATTAGTTTTAGCCTTTTTACTTTCTTCCTCATTTAAGCTTTAAAGGAAGAGCATATTTCAAACTGCGCTTACCTGTAGTGTCAAACTGGTTATCAGTGCATTCACTGTCCATTGCAGCCTTTCCACTCATGGATTCAGTTGGCTAAGCTGATCAGAATCAACCAYTAAAAGTATATCTCCAGATTTTATGTACAAATTTTTCAAGCATTTAAGCAATTTCGACCAACTTTCTACAAGCATTTAAGATAAACATCATATTTCAGAAGTCCTTGCTGAAGCAAAGCAGAACGTAYGATCCTGTTTGATGACATGGTAAGAAGAAAATTATTATGATAAGGCAGGAACTGCAGGCTCTCAGTCAAAATTACTCTGCCTTCATCTTCCAGGTTTCTCATAAATTTTTATCCTACTTGATATTTTCAGCTTGATGTCAAACAYTAGATCAATCAATTTCTATATTTTGTTTTTCCTTTCAAACAYGATTCAGATGAGAGCAAAAGTCTGAAAGCAAGTAGGAAGTTTAAGCTAACGTTTACGGTAAAACTTTATAAAATATTCTGTTTTAAATCTAGAAATGAAATGTAGGATAAAAAGAAAAAAGTTTTATATTACAGACATGGAACTGAGGCAAAAACTGGCAACTAAGGACCAACTCCACAATTACTTGACCTTTGCTATGATCCTGTCAGAAAACTATTAACATTTCAGCTGCATCATCTAGTTGGAGATTTGAAAATATAGATTCAAAAGACAGCCAAACATTAAACATCCCTCACAATAAAAGTAAATAGATGGACGGAAATATTTAGCCCAGTGGATTTGGACTAAACCAGAATATTTGAATATTTGAATCTGCTTTGAATACGAGGAAAAATCCCAAAGCATTAGAAAGATGCACAGAACTAGACATAAAATTAACAGGATTTGCTTTGATTTAGAAGGAAATGTAGAATATTATGGCTTAAGGAGGTTAAATAAGATTGGATTTTAGTCATATGTGTGAAATGAAATGATAACTGATATCGGTTTGGATACAGAACTGTGTGCAAAACATTAATGCGGTCATTAGTATAGCTTGTTTTCCTTTCTTTAGGGTAAAAAAATCCACCTTGATGTCTTCTGATCTGATTTAAATTTTGTAAAGGTTTTTGGACAGAAAATAATTATGCTGGAGTAACTGTTACTTGTATATTTGATTATTCATGCTCATTACTTTCCAAGTTAACATCAGGAAAYTGGAAGCTGGGACTACTTTTACAGTATCCTTTTGTTTCAGGTATGGAATTTCAAGAGGAGCCTRTAATAATTTTCCTGGATTATAACACCTTTTTTGTTTGGATGCATTGTTTGTAGTTCCATGATAGCTTTTATGAGCCTCATTTGCACTCCTGCATTGCAATTTTAGCTTTTCCTTGTAAGGAGCCATATACTATTCTTGATCTTTTGTGCACTTTACATACAGATAAACTGTGAGTAAAACAAAGAGCCAGTCATGACAAAAGATAAATTTCAACAAGCTCCAGTAAAATTGGTTCTAGCTGTCATTCTTCTTAAGAGGGTCCAATGTTCGTATAAYGCCTGAACAAGATGAGGTGTTTGTCACTGCAGAGGGTTTACAAACACTGTAGTGTAATTCTCTAATCTCTCTAAGTCATTTTGTGTTTTCAGGGTGACATGCAATGTGCCATTGCAAGGTGTTCTAAGTAAATATATTATAATATCTGCTAATTTTTATATTGATTGTAGAAGCAAAAGAAGTTTCTTCTACTGGGACAGACACTGTAGAAAAATCACTTACAAATTCCACAGGTTGACATTTCTTTAGGTTTTCAATTTTTTGGAGGAAGCTCTCATAATCCCAGATGAAATATCAGCAAGGTGCAGTTCTATGCACAAAAAAAAAAAAACCAGTGTCATTGAGCAACCTTCTGAATATTAAATAGCAGTTTCTGAAAACAGAACTCCAAAGGGTTTCTCCAAAATGTCTTAAGACTGATCAAAGAATGAAACTACAATAAGCTTGTCCTACAATTAAATGTGACTAAACTATAGCACTTGACCCTTCCTTTTGCCCTCTTTTTTGCAGTAACAAATCATGCATACATGGTTAACAACAAATTTATAAATATGAGCCGGAATTTATTCCCCAGCAGAACCTATGGTGTGACTGATTTCCATATGGAGGCAACTTCACATATCTGGGCTTTAAAAAAAAAAGCCAGCATTTTTTCCTGTGCTAAAAAATGGATGGGTATTCATTCTGCTTAGATTGCAGTTGCAATCGCTGGATGCAAATATTCAAAATGGATTCTATAAGTGTGTTACATCATATGGACTTGTGTATTGGTTTTGCACAGCCYGGTTTTWGGTAGCACGGGGCCACAGAGATGGCTTCTGTGAGAAGCTGCTGGAAGCTTCCCACCRTGTCCGGCAGAGCCAATGGCTGGTGGCTCTGAAGATGGACACGCTGCTGGCCAAGGCTGGGCCAATGAGAGAGGTTGGTAACGCCTCTGTGATGACATATTTAAGAATAAATCAAAACAAAGTCACAAGATTTTCGATTGTAGTCAGAGGAAAGAAGGAGGTGAGAAGATGTGAGGGAAAACAACATGGAGACACCAAGGTCAGTGGCGAGGAGAGGCAGGAGGTGCTCCAGGCRCSGGAGCCGAGATGCCTCTGCAGGCCGTGGTGCAGACCRTGGTGAAKCAGCWGTGCCCCTGCAGCCCATGGGGATCCACAGGGGATGCAGAGATCCACCCGCAGCCCGTGGGGGAGGTGCCCGTGCCGGAGCCGGTGGATGCCTGGAGGAGGCTGTGATCCAGTGGGAGACCCGGTGGAGAGAGAGGGCCCTGCTCCCAGGCTGGAGCAGCCTGTCCTTGGGGGACTGCACCCTGAGGACAGAGAGAGCCACGGCACAGCAGTTTTGGGAGGGCTGTGTGTGCCCGYGGGAGGGGCTCACGCTGCAGCAGGTGCGGTGTGGCTGCTGCTTGSGAGAGTGGACCCGCTCTGGGAAGTKCACGGAGAACTGTCTCCCATGGGAGGGACCCCACGGCCTCACATGGAAAGACTCCTCTCCCGGAGCAGAGGAAGGAAATCTTGGTGATGGACTGACCAAACCCCCGTGCCCTGTCTCCCTGCGCTGTCGGTGGGAAGGAGGGAGGGGCTGGGGGGAAGAGGTGTTCTAAGGGCTCATTTTACTTCTCATTAACCTCATCTGATTCTGTTAGTAACAAATTCACTTTGCAACTTTAAGTAAAGCCTGTTTTGCCCTTGAAGTGTTTTCTCTTGGTCCTTACCTCAACTCATGAACCCTTTGTTAGTTTTTTTCTCTCCTCTGCCCAGCCGTGGCAGGGGAGGGTTAGCGAGCGACTTTTGTGGGTGCCTGGCGTTGGGCCAGCGTCAAACCTCAGCAACTCAGCATAGTCAATCACTTAAACAAAGCCAACAGCCTCAATTAGCCCARTTTGGTAGGAAAGTCAGAGTTCCTGCAGCTTGTAAAATGCTTCACATTTCAAGTACTGAAATGAAATTAATAGAGATCAGGTGATGACTAAGATTTGCCCCAAAAGTTAATAAAATCAGGATAACTTAACAAACAACCTTCTTTTCGTATTGAAATTAATTTTTAATTTTTTTCCACTGTTTTTTATGAATTAAATTTTACATTAGATATTCACTTGACTTTCAGTTCTCACATTTCTCCAAAACACTGCCATTAAATAAAATAATTCTATAATTAATTTCCTATGTCAAGTTGGGAATGCCAATTAAAAATCCAACATATGTATTTTAAATATATCAACTGAAAACAAAATTGTATTTTCTCGTTACACTATTTTCAACAGCTACAGAGAGTAAATTTATTCCTTACTTAAACAGAGGATCTTAATCAACTTAAACAGATGATTAGTGTTTTATAAAAGCTTTTGAAAAAATTAAAGTTGAAGTTTTTGTCCCATGGAAATGATTGATAAAATTCTACTGTAACATTTGGTGATCCATTCAGTGGGTTTGATTCAAAGTGCCAGTGAGTAACAGATAGCAGATGGATAAATCTCAGTAACTAGCTTCTCAGTGTGTGGATGCAGCAAAAAGAAATAGGAGTGATGCACAAAATTTAAAAATAATATTCTTATGTTTCAATAYACGTATGGTATTTTGCACTACTGTTTTATATTTCTTCTAATTTAGCTGTGTTTCCTGTTTGTCTGTTTGGAAACCATGTCTGTTATGACAAGTTACAAATCATCCACTAGATTTTAACTACGGATGCTACAGGTTTGGGTTGGGAATAAACCAGAGATGGAGTAGAAGGTTCTGTGTTGTCCTACTAAATGCTCAAGCATGCAACTCATCCATTTTCCATGTATAATTTAGTTCATTTAATAATATTTCTGCTATTCTAATTAAAGATTTAAATCAAAAGCATGTTGGGATTTGTTTCAATTTTTGGGGGTTTTGGGGTGAATGATGGACAGGATGTCTTAATCATCCAGCATAGCTTCAGCTTTGTTAAGAAAATGAAAACAGAAAGATAAGGAAATAAAATATAATTTGTAGAAACAGATCTTATAAATATGCAAGCATATACCAACATGTTAATGAACAGTAAAAAATACTGACTTAAACTTCTTAATATTTTAAAAAATCAGTTACTTAGGCCTAGGAAAACAGGTAAAAAATATGAGAAAGTTGACTCCAGAAATTTAACTGAATTTCTATTGGAACTGATGATGAAAAGATATTAGGACCTATAGAAAAGTAACAAGAAGGACAGCTAGACTTCATCAAAGGTTCGAACGCATACAATATATTCTAATTTGTTATGCTACTAGATTGGGAAAAGTCATTTAGGAAAACTGAAATATTAGATCCACATAGATCATTCTTCTGATTTCTATAAAGCAGCTACTTAAATAATTTTTACTTTTTTTTTTTTTTAAGAAAGAAAAATRTCTGCCACAAATGTTTGAAATGGAGGCAGTCTTTCCAAATGACAGTTCCAGGGCTATGATGTTACTTGAGATATGTAGGTTAATCTGGTAGGCTTGTGCTAGGATCAGACATCTGTAAGATCAGACTGTATGCAGAACAGCCTGGAAGCTCACATGAAATTTTGTAATGCCCTACTGTTTGGCATGACAAAACGCCAAATAAGCATTTTGCTATTTGCTTCTGGATGTAGCTTGAAAAACTCAATGAAAATTCTTCAAGAACAAATTATTCCACAGATGTTTGTGGACTCATAGAACCTTCAGAAAACCTAAATAGGAGGATTTTTTTTTAAGCAATTAGCTGTGTTTGTTCCTTCCCCCCACCAAGAGTGCACGAGCTTGAAATTTAGATGTCAACAGTTTTCTGTAAAATATGAACTTGTCTTCAATGATGAAAGAATATGAGCAACAAATAGTACATCGTGGAAAGGAAATGAGACAGAAGTAAATATAAGGCAACAAGCACTGAGGAAATAAAACAAGTTCGTAAGTATATATTGCAAAGGTAATATATACTGATATCAATATATTGTAATAATAGAATATTGAATAATAATACAAAAATGCAAACATGACTTTGTTGCAACATGGATTAATCTGATCTTCACCCACCTTTCTGTTCTTTCAGCACACAGAGAATTTCCTGCTTTTCTGGATAGAATGCTAATTTTTTCCTGCTAGAATGAATCCTGTTCTCTGGCTGTTAAAGTTACCCACAAGAAGCAGTTTAGTTTTCAAAATATGAAACTACCAGATTCAGTACTATATCCTCTGTGAAAGGAGTTATACACTCCTAATGCATCCTTCTGCTGAGGACTGTGCACTTCCTTTACAAAAAAATCTATTTTAAGCTTGTCAACAGATACTTGAATCAACCATACACAGAAGAATCTGCGACTTGTGCTGGAAGAATAGGAAGGAGTTGCTTGGATTTTTTTATTCTTGTTTGTATAAGACAATAAATATTGCAATAAAATTACAAGAGGCTTTGGACTTCTTTTTTTTTCCCTTTTATTTTTTTATTCCACAAAAAGCCTAAACTATAGTTTTCTAGTTTTGTATGGAAGTTACTGAAATCTGTCTCTAACTGTAGCTGTCTTCAAGTGTAGTACTGAGCAGAAATTAGACATTTCCAGAACATTATAACAGAAATCAAGTCTTGCAACAGGTGAGCTATTTAAAATCGTTAAAACTCTGTATTTTGTTTAGATGACACATTTAGATGGCTTGTTAACTAGTAAGAGGAGCACATCCTGGAAAAAAAAATAATTATTTGAATACATTATATTTCTTACACATTCACAAGCTTTGTGTTGCATCATTATATTTTGGTTTGTGG
Source organism: Parotia lawesii (assembly GCA_003713295.1). Lineage (NCBI taxonomy): Eukaryota > Metazoa > Chordata > Aves > Passeriformes > Paradisaeidae > Parotia > Parotia lawesii. Next base: position 3,658,415 of record RAHM01000062.1, read on the forward strand.
TCTTGGTAAGAGGTAAAGGAACATGGGAGCTGGAATTTCATTTAACAGTGAAGTTTCTAATTGTGACTCCATTGCAGAAGCACTGCAGCTAAATAACCTCAGTGACAACCTGCTGGGCAAACACTCTTTAGGAGGCCTGATTCTCACTCYGAGGCCCTTTTCTCGGCAGTGGTATGGATTAGGAACCTTTAATACATGGTAAGTACAATTTTAAAGCCATTTTGCATAGCCAGAGCATATCAACGGGGCTAAAGATAAATGAAATTTAAGGTCCAAACATTCTGTGACTCTGCTCATTTGTCACAGCATCCCCGTAGAGTAAGTAATTGCTTTTTAAATAAAATATATCACATGCTTACTGCATCGATGAAAATCTAGAAAGGAAAATGGAAGAAAAGTCTATAGAAAAGCTACAGCTACTTTTTTTTAGACCAGCTGACCAACCTACAAAACAAGTGGAGGGTTTTGATGCAGGAGCTTCATTACACCCTTCTCTGATCCAATGATTAAGTTTCTAAGCTCGATAAATAACCATTTAGCATCTAATAGAAGATACCTTTCTTCACCTTGCAAAAGTCATGTAAAAAATAAGTTCAGAAGGGCACAAAGAGGGAGTAGTACAATACAACCTTTTCCCGGCCTCTCTTTCTTTTCATCGTCTTCTATTGGTCACGTATCTTCTTATGCATTATACATCCTCTTTCACGGAGAATCTACATTATCTGTGACCAAACAGGGTATTTTATCCCTCATTGAAATGTTTAGCTTTCCTATTTCTTTCTAATATTCTTTTTATTTTTCTTTTTTTTTCTTTTTTTTTTTGAGAGAGGTGGTGAAGGTGGGGGGGAGTATTAATCGCCAGTGAAGAATGTTAACCAGGTTTTCTTTAACTGCTTTTTTTTAAGTGTCAGCAACTGATTGGATGACAATCACAGAGATTTCATCTGTTCAACAGCTATTGAATTATGAATGAGAACATTTACTGTTACTTTCTCACAATAAAATGAGATTTTTTGCATTCAAGATTGAGAAAAAAAAACCTTTTCACATTTTTGATACCAGACAATTCTAGAAGTATATGCTTCTAGAATTTAAAGGAAATTTTTTTCCAAGAAATCTGAGAAAATTAGGACATTTTGAAAGAATTAATAGTCTTTGAGGTAGTCATGAAATTAAGCAGAACAGAACAAAACAGAAAAGACTAGAATAGTAGAAAACAGAATGGGCTAGGAGATAAGATCACACTGATTTAGAAAAGAACTTTTTTTATTTGCTAAATTTCAAAAGGAAGACCACAGGATAAGTGATCAGTGAAAATCCCATGCCAGCTGTTTAAATAATTACATGAAAAGCACTAAGGCCTTTAGAGTGCAGTAATTTATTTATACCATAACAGTTTTACTTAGGCCAATTTTCATACAACTCTTCTTTTTTCGTACAGTGTTTTATGAAAGATAAAACTACAGCAAGAGGAAGTGGCAAACCAAGACCCAGTTGCATATATCCAAAGATAGTTATGAGTTAAAATGAGGAGAAAAAGGTAGTTTCCTCTCTTTTGGGTGTGAAAGCCATTAGTGACTAAGATCTGAATAAAAAATGATGAACGAAGTATGTTAGGATTTTCCAAACAGTTGAACCTCATGCAGATAGCATAGCTTAGACCTCTTCAGACCTCTTTGTGCAAGTAATCAGCCTAATGTAAAGTTCAATTGAATTTAAAAAAAATACTCTTTGAACTATAGTCTGTCCTAATGAGAGACATAAAACAGATTTATCAAGACTACTGAGAGACAAAACAAAGAATTATTATCAGAAAAAGAATTATTTATGCCTTTCCTTAATGCAGCTTATGGCAGTATATTATGTTTTTAATACAATGTCTTTGAAAATTATATAAGACAGAAATACCTTATAGGCAATACCATCAAATAATACAAGAACAATATCATATAAAATAACATATGTGATGTATGTATGTTACACACAATATAGACACATATGACCTAGTTGATATAATAAATGGGTCAGGAATAATTCTGCATAAAAGAAGTGTGTTTATGAGTGTGATAAAAACTGTAGATTGTGGGGGAAAAAATTACTCAAAATAAGAATGAAGACAGTGAGTTACCATAAGGACAAGCATTAAAAAAAAAAAAAAATGTTATTTGCGGTGGTAGCAGCCCAAAATATCTGTCTTGGAATAGTTCCATGTTGGCTTTCTTGACCGTTAATTTGCCATATAAATCGTTTGGATTATCTCATTGTTAACCATTCCACCTTCACAAGTCTTTTTAAATCAACATGATGAGGCAAAAGGTTTTATGAGGAAGACATAATTTCCACTAACTTTCTTGAAATATTTTCAGACGTCTTTAGGTTCTGAATTTTTTTTATTTTATTTACTGTCAAATCACTTAAATTGAGTTTTATGCAAACATTATAGTTTTAGTTCAATAAYTGTCATCTCACAGAGGAGAATAATGGGAATTATTAGTTATCTTAAATGCTGATGTAGTTTTTCTTTCATTTCGACAGGGAATATTTTGTCTCCCTAGTATTTGACTCTAACAGCTGTGTACATCCCAGCAGTTTATCAATTCAAGGTTAACTCAGTTAAAACTCAAAAGTTTGGAAACTTTTCCAAACTGACCTCAGCATTAGTTTGCCCTGCAGACGTCAGCTAATAAAACTTGAAACAGCCCCAGGCTGAAGGTGGTGTGCAAATTGGAGCAGCTCCGGGCATGGTGACTCTGAAAACCTGCTGTTTTATCGTGGTTTCCTCTTGGTCCCAGGAGACAGCCACTTACCAACAGTCTGTGAGAGAAATTGGAAGCTGCTAATAGCAGCTTATGTACCCTATAGGTTTTGTAACTTGCTCAGACCCATCCTGTATCAGTATATATCGGGTTATTTCACATGGAACTCTATGATTAAAGACCTAAGGAGGGAAGGAATAGCCCAGAAGAAACAGTTGCTCAGTTAATGAAGATAGGCCAAAGAAGAGTTTGTTATAGCTCTGAAATAATTGAACACAACCTGAGGAAGACAGATATCTTCATTAACAAATGACTCCAAAAGTTCAGACTATTCACATTACTGTGATAGACATTCTCATAGACTTTCACATTTTGTTTCTTTGCTTTCTCCCACCAATTTCAAATAAATGTTATTTTTGCTTAAGCAACACCTCATTTATATTTTGCATTCTCAAATTCTCTAAAAGATAGAAGATGCCTGTGCTAAGTCAGTAATTAATATGCAATTGTGGTAACCAATGGCTAGGAGAACTGTGGAATTCTACTCTGGATTATTACAGACAAAAGACATGGGACCGTAAAAAGAGTGTTAGGGAAGAAGATGGGAGAAAGTGATAAGGGCAAGTGCAGCAAGTCATAGGAAAGTAACTAATAGAGAGAATTATTMTTCTTTTTTGCTTTCCTGGGCAAAGCAGTTCCTGTGATTAGTGAATCTTCTATGAAACAGGATTGTGAGATACTGAAGTGGTAATGCTGATGGAAACCATCCACGAAAATATCTAATCAAGCTATATAATGTCTTCTTCTTCAGGGCAGAGTTATTAAGTATTTCCTGTTCATCCTCTCTAATCAAGCAGGAGATCATTGCTAAATTTTCAGTGTTGGAATTATTTGGGGTGATTGTGGAAATGCAGGATAAAGTTGCTAATATCAGATATCAGCTAAAAAATAAGACATCCTGACAGCCAGTTTTGAAAGAAGCTCTGTGCTTATCCCAAGTTTTTGTGAGTTCATTTTTTAAAGGAAAGACAAGGTAATTCTGGATCATGTTGAACATTGCAAGGGCCAAAAAAAGCTACCAAAAAGAGTCTCACAAAATAAAAGTTTTCAACTCTTGAACACAGGATTAAAGAAATACTTAGATTAGAAAAGACTTCTGGAAGTCACCTGCTTCAAATTTCTCAGAGCCAGACCAGCTTCAAAATTAGACCAGACAGTAGAAAGACTTCCACAGCTTAACACTGAAAGTTTTCAGGGATTGTGATCCTCCATCTGTTCTAGGAAAGCTGTTCCAGTGCTTCCAGACAAGGGGAAGAATGTTTTTCCTTATGCAGAATTGTGCTTGTTGTGCTGCCACTTGTGACCACTGCACTCCATCCTCTTACTATGCACCCAAACCAMGTCTGGTCCCGTGTTTTCTAAAAGTTCTGTTTTAAATAGCTAAATACTGCTATTAGTTTTATAGACATATAACTATTACCTATACTATTTATCCTTTTCTCATCCAAGCCAAACCAATTTGGTCAATTTTTTTGGTTCCTAGGTTATGTGTTGCAGCTCCTTAACCATCTTGGTGACCTGTCACTAAAATCACTCCAGTTTGTTGATATTTCTCTTGTACAGTGGTCTCAGAATTGGATAAAATGTTCAGGAGCAAGACAGAAGTGGGAAATAGAGAAGAGTAAGCACAATCTGGACTCACGGGCTACTCTCTGGCAAATTGTATTGTGTTTGCATGGCAAGGTTTTGGTAGTAAGGGAGGGCTATACAAGTGGCTTCTGTGAGAAGCTGRTAGAAATTTCCCCCATGTCTGACAGAGCCAATGCCAGCCAGGTTCAAGATGGACCTGCTGCTGGCCAAGGCTGAGCCAGTAGGGGGCCTGGGTAGTGCCTCTGGGATAACATAGTTAAGATGGGAAAAAGTTATTGTGAAGAAGGAATTGCAGTCAGAAAAGACAGGAGTGAAAATATGTGAGAGAAACAACTCTGCAGACACCAAGGTCACAGAAGAAGAAAGAGGAGGAGGTGCTCCAGGCACCAGAGCAGAGGTTCCCCTGCAGCCTATGCTGAAGACCATGGAGAGGCATCTGTGTCCCTGCAGCCCATGGAGGTCCACAGGGGAGCAGAGATCCACCTGCAGCCCATGGAGGAGTCCCATGCAGGAGAAGGTGGATGCCTGAAGGAGGCTGTGATCCTATGGGAATCCTGTGGTGGAGCTGACTCCTGGCAGGACCTGTGGCCTCCTGGAGAGAGGACCCTATGCTGGAGCAGGTTTTCTGGCAGGACTTGTGACTCTGGAGGCTGTGACCTTGTTGTCACCCCATCCCTGAAGGGCTGCACCCCATGGAAGGGACCCAGGCTGGAGCAGCTAACGTCTGGGAAGGACTCACATTAAAGAAGTTCATAGAGGACTCCCTACTGTGGAGCGTACCCCGCTCTGGAGCAGGGGAAGAGTGTGAGGACCACTAACCTTGAGGAGGAAGGAAGGAATGACAGAGAATACTTGTGATGAATTGACCACAACCCCTCTTCCCTGTTGCCCTTCACTGCTGGATGGGAGAAGGTGGAGAACTCAGGAGCAAAGTGGAACCTTGCAGTGTTTTTAAGATTTAATTTTATTTCTCATTATACAATTCTGATTGAATCGGTAGAAAACTAAATTAATTTCACTAAGTCAAGGGATTTTTTCCTGTGATGGTAATTGGTGAGTGATCTTTCCCCATCCTTACCAAGACTCATAAGCTTTTTGTTATATTTTGTATCCCCTGTCCAGTTGAGGTAGGAAGTGGTAGAGCAGCTTTGATGGGCACCTGGTGCCCAGCCAGTGCCAACTGAGCACCCTGATGCAGCCCTGGGAGTGTGACTAGCCTTGATCACTGCAAGAATGCACTGCACAGATGCATTTGTCTTACCCACCAAGGCTCCTAGGAACCTGCCTGCCAGATTGCTCCTTGCCTGTACGGATGCCTGCACTTACTCTGTCTGCACTTTTCATTGCTCAACTTCATGGATATCCGCTTGTTGTGTTCCTCTACTGCCTAACCCAGTTCATGTCCCTCATCCAAAAATGAGTGGGACAGCATGCTAGTCAGTTCTTATGTGAAACTATAGGACTTGGCATACATTAGAATATTAGTGTTACAGATTTATCCATTAAAAAATTAAATCTACACTTTGAAACCAGACATGCTCACTAAAAGAGGCAGCAGTTCTTCATTTAACATTCAAATGTTAAGTACATGACTAAGATTACTTTTTGTTTATTTTTAAGTCCTCTACTCATCTAGAGGTCTGTGAAAATGAAGTGTTACCTGGTTTAATAGATTTCAATCTCCTCCGTCATCTGCTTGAGTGATAGTTTGGAGTCTGCTAAAAGGGATTTGGGATTGCACAGAAGGAAGGCAGAAAAGAAGAGCACTAAAGGTCTCCTTTCAGTTCTGGTTTCTAGATTATATATTGAGAGAGGTTACTTGCTATTTCCTTGGTTGTCATGATGTGTTGATTTAGCATATCCCACCCTTGACATGTAAATTCTGCAGATTGGTATGCATTCTCACTTAAGCAGTAAAAGCAAACAAATAAGGAACACAAATGAGACAGAAATGAGAAACAAAGTGGCAAAGAAAACTGCTGTGCAGTTTGGACAGATGCCTTATTCTGCTAGAAACTGTCTTCACTGACAACTAAATCTCTTTGTTCTCAAGGTTATCCTGCTATTTAGACTAGAAAGCTAGAAGATACTCTGTTCCTCTTTTCTTTGTTTTTCCTCTTATTTTATCCAAATAAAAGTCAATAAATTCTTCACAAAGATTAGTGTAATTTTGGCTGTTAATAGTATGTAGGACAAGAAAGGCTGCATTTGACAGTTATTCTTTTTAAGTAGGTAGAATGTACATGTACCTTCTTCATCACAGTTGATAACATTTGCTGATAGAATGCATGATTTATACAAACTCTTATTTATTAGAATATGAATGATCTGTTAGGAGAAGCAGGCTTTTTTTTCTTATTGTTTTGTCAGAAATACAATTAAAAATATGATGAAGAATGGCTACCAATACAGAAAATAAATGTTTTTACATTTTCACAAATGTTGTTTGTTAATAAGTTTTATGTCTCTCTAATAGCATTTCCACTGTCCCCAATAAAACAATTAAGGAAATCTTTGCTTCTGAGGTCTTTATTCCTTTTTCATGGCATACTGGGCACGCACATATTTCCAGGCAGAGCTTGTTACACTGTTCTGGGAGATATATTATACAGAATCAATATCCTGCCATGCATGCAGAATAAAATATTTGGGGGAGGATATGAAAACATTTCCATTTACATGATAAAGTAAAAAAGATTTCCAGCAGAGAAAAGGGAACTTACTTAAGTTATAGATATTCTGCACTTGGATGTAAACAAATTAATATGGGAAATAAAGATGCATATTAAAGCACAGTTGACAGCTTGATATTTTATTTCTGCAAGCTACTATCTAATAGCAAAAATATTTTCTCCTTATTTATTCCCCTTCATCTGATAACATTTGTGAATATTAATTAAAACATCACAAAAAGCAATAAGTATTATATTGCGGGGATAAAAAAGGACATTGAAATAAGTAATTTCATCAACAACAGAGTCGATAAAACTTGTATTTCAAAGCCAGTGCTCCCCAGATACACTTGGTGTTTGTATACACTGTAAAGCTTTGATCTTGAGTACTGGTCCGCAGATTATCTAGCTCCTAGGCTTTGTCTTGGAACAAAAAAAATAGTTTCTGCTAAATCAAAATCTGGGAGAGGTTTCTGGGACAGGTGCAGAGGCTGTTCCCTGTAAAAAATAAGGAATGAGAAAGTGCCAAGTTTGGCTTCCCCCACCTTACAATGCCTTTCAGAACTGTTCAGACAGTCCTGGTGCCTTCAAACATCAGGATATGGTCTCAGCATGATTCTGTGTGATTTTATTTATGTACATTTATATATATACATATATATATATTCATACTAAATTATAATTGTCATAGGAAGATTAGTTGGGTCCCAGAGGTCACTGAACTGGATAGTTATATGTTAGACATATTCTCATGGAATGTCTTTTTTCTGTCAGAACATCAGGAAACACTTTTTCCCTGTGAGGGTGATTGAGCACTGGAACTGATTGTCAGGATAAGTTGTGGTATCTCCATCCTTGAAGATATTCACAAGCTCTCTGGACACATTCCTGGGCAGCCTGCTCTCAGTGAACCTGCTTGCACGTGCATTTGGACAAGATGACCTTCAGATGTTCCTTTCAACCTCAAACATTCTGTGATTCTGTGAATAAATGGAAATTAAGTTACAGATCTGATGCAGACACATACCCATTTGACACTGGCAGATGCCCATCTGATAGCAAAGGTCTGTCATCCTGAGGGAAGCTTAGAGATTTTTTGTCAATGGAGTCAAACTTAGAGGATCTTTTCCATGTGGCATTGCAAAACAGACAAGTCCTATGAAACATCTAGTATCTGATAGCTCTGTTTCTGTTTGTCCAATAGTTAAAGCTGTCTGTGGGATTTGCAATCTTACTGTGAGGAAAGCCACACAGATACACAAACAGTACTCTCCCCTCAGTTTTATCACTCTTGAAAAGCAGAGTTTCTGAAACAAAGGGTAACTTGCTACCATTCCTACCACAGCATGATGATGGAAGGGCACGTGTTTCCCTGCCCTTCAGGTACATCCCTTCTGCTCTCAGAAATGCTCTCGCTGCTCTCTCTTCCTTTGTGGGTTTTTATTTTATTGTGCTGAAGTAATCAGTATTTTGAACTGAACTATCCTTACGTAGTGTATACAATTTTATATTAGCATAAAGTGTTGCTCCCCTCAAAGTGGCTATTTTGATAACAGCAAACTTATACTAATGCAGCCTTTATTGAACAAAATTAGGCCACTGCAAAACTGTTTAATATAGCTGTGGGCATAAACCAGGAAACTCATGCCCTTACTCTTGCTAAGCCGTTTCTATGGAAAAGATTTAATTGGAATGGTGAAAGGCATATCCTTTTTAATGAAGAGAAGCTTGCAGTCATTCAAAGAAAAGCAACAAAACTGAGACATCAAAACATCAGTGAAAAAGATATTACTTACATGGACCAGAAAAGATTCGTAAACAATCTTGGAGGGGGTTTTGGTTTTTTTTCCTTAGGAATAAAATGTGAATAGTGAGAGTTAAACTAAATGTTTAAATCATTTTCTCCAAGGTAAGTAATATATAAAATAACACAAGAAGAGAAAATGATGCAAAACCCAAAGCAAGGCRAGACCATAAACAATATTTCTAGCACCTGCCAATTCATATGCAGAAATCTCCATTCAAGTAGGGATAGGTCAAAATAATTTGCACAACAATTGCTTTTCAAGAGGAAACAAAGGCAATATATAAATATCTTCAGTGGTATACCTGTAAGAAAGATTTTTAAAAGCTAAGAAGGACACAATATTTATTTTCTGCTTTAGAAAAGAATTGATAAATTCTTAGAGCTGACAGGCTTGTCTAAAGTGGTCTATAATGATTGATTCATCCTTGTTGTAGATAGACAAAATAAAATTTATGTATGTGAATTTCATCAGTGTTACATACCAGCTTGTTAGCACTTTATCATGTTAGCACAACTGTTAAAAAATATTCAAAATGTTTATGCAGTATTTGATATAGGTTATGGGATTTTTACACAAACAAGATGGCATAAACACATCTCTGAAAATTTGGTTTCCCAAAATATTTTCAAATTTTCTAGGCTGCTAAGATTATGGATGTTGCAACAGTTTTGGAACATAATTAAAATCCAGCTGTACATGGTCAATATCAGCCTTGACTCCTTAAAACCAACATTTCACCTGACTGTACCCATCTCAGAGTTGGTCATCTTATCTCTGCTACATTGTAGGTTATCTTTAGAGTYAACATAAATCAAAATCACTCCAGAAAGTAGCTGGTCCCCTTTTTGTTGTGATGTGTTTATCTTTCTGTACCATCCATAAAAGTAACTTATACTGCATACCTTAATATTTAATCTCGTTTATCCAGTGCAGAGAAGTTCACAGAGACTAACACAAAAAAATTGTGTCTAATGAAAGACCCACAAAGCTTGATTCTATGTGCTTTATAACTAAGATGTAACTTGTCAAGTTTACATTAGTTTTTTTCATCTTCCAATGGAGGTTCTCTTCTGAACCACACCAGTGCCTACTCTACCTTCAGAGTCTGTCTCTGTTCCTTCTTCTGTCTCATTGTGTCATCTGTATCAGATTATATATCAGAATGATTTCTGTAGATGCAGGAATGAAGTATCAAGTAGATACAGACTGAGCTCTTTGTTTGGTTTTCAGTATTAATGGGTCCTTTGAATTAGAGTTCAGAATACAATTGCTATGACATTTGAAAATCAGTGTTTGCGTACGTCGTTGCATCTGTTAAATAGTAAGTGGTGATGGAAGCTATTTGATCAGCCATTTTAAGTTATACTGAATATAGTTCTGCAGTTTCCATTAAAAAGGATAATCTGTAAGAACAATAATGCTGTTCTAGAAAGGGAAAAGGATAAAATAACATGGAAAGTCTTTTCTTTCACTATTAATCTATGGCAGCCTTGAAAGGCAGCATGAGGACCCATAATACCTGCGATTGTAAAGCAAGACATGTTTCCTTGAAATGTAAGTGAAAGCCTGAAGCCAGAAMAACCATAATGATTATATGACTAAACTGAGCTAAAATTAAATTCTGGAAAACTTTTTAATTCTTTTTCATTCTATATTAATGGAGACTTAAACATTGACTCTGGCATTTGTCCTACAAATTACAAAGTTTTCTCCATGAACAAGTGCTAGATTTTTCTTTATTGCACTTGCTCAACATTTATGAGAGGAGAGAATGGCATTAACTCACTGGCAACTTCAGAGAAATTCAGAGAGCTATCACAGAGGGATATGACATCATTGCTCAGGGTGGGTGACATGGTTTAAATTAAACCTCAGAATGCAGGGAAGAAACCAAAACTTGAAATTTCCAAATGACAACTTAGATACACAGGGCCAAATGCTTCTTGCTTTCATTCTGTGCCTAACAGAGCCAAGAAAAACTAGGGTACAACAAAGAAACTTTTCATGCTATCTTTAGCAACTTTGTTGAAGCAAGATTCAGGCTAAAAGACATTCAGAAATACTGTAGATAGCATGTTAAAAGTATACAATAAATGCAATATAAGTGGAAACAAACTATAACTACATTCACACGCAAGATGACCTAATTTGTTCTGAATACTTATTTGTGCTTTTGTTATGTTTTAATATTTTGGGTTAATTAGTTACGTCCATTAGCTTCATAAAATTTAAAGTATATTTATTTTGAGGTATAAAACATACATTAAAAACATCCGAAGTATATTGAAAAGTATAGTACAAGGCCAAATGTGACAGCTGTGATAGATCTCTGCTGATTACCTCTGGTGTGGGACCCAGTACAGCACTAGGAATTGGGAAGAACCCCAATGTGGCTTTGCATGAGAAAACAAAAAAAAAGCCCTCAATACTCTGATGCTCTGATGTCGGATGATCTTTCAGGTTTGGCAGGGAGGAAGAGGGATGTAGAAATCAGAAAAAAACAGGATGTATCAGACTCCCTTTTATTGTTATCATTTCCCTAAATAGCATTCCAGATAAAAATGAACTCTGTTTAAATACAGCAGCATGCCCCTGACTGAAAATGTAAATTCTTTGAATAATAGCTGTTTGAGGTTTCACTGTACTGTGTAACCAACTGCTGATTCCTCCTCACCTCCTTCTTTCATTTGATATTCCTTCTGCATGCACCATGGTGAGCTGCTGTGTTGTTCTCTGATGTAGAGCTGCTGGCAAAGTAGTAACATATTTTTGCCCTTTAAATTTTTTAATGTTCCCACTGACTTAAAGATCTATTTTAAGTACAATCAACTGTTACAATAAGTGTTTTAAATATACTTGAATGTATTGGCTTTTATTAAGTATTATTTTAATCTTTTGGMGCACTAAACAAGTCACATTTTCATGACAGATCAATTAGGTGTGCAGTCAGTATCTAAATAAAAAATGGTTGTGCTTTTCAAGCCCATTCTTTTTATAACTTACATATATGTGTTCTCTCCAGATGTAGCTCACCAGCATGAAGTATGAATGTTACATTAATGCATAAACAGGGGGGAAAATATTAAAAAGCCTTTGCCTTTTAAATGGTGCTAAAAAAATTGATGTCAGAACATCAAATTACATTGTAGGTTGTTTTTTTACCAGATCTCTTGTTTCCATATACCCTTTTTATATTTCTTGTTACATACATCATAACTAATTCTAGATAATTTTTTTACTTGTCTGTCTGATACTCAGTTAAAATAGTTATTACAGTATTTATGTTCCAGTATTATCAATTCAATATTAGTAATTGCTCCATCCATAAAATAATATGGTCTGTTTTCAGAGTAATAAAACTAATCTATATAGCAGGAATGTATTTTTATATAAGTATGTATGAGTAAGCCTAAGAAACCATCAGTTGGCTTTCCTCCTTGAGTTTTGTTCCTCTTCTACTTTATCCTGGCACAATGCTCCTTATCAACTAGGCTTATTTTCCTTACGGAAAATGGTACCTCTGAAAAGTGACTTCTCCTTCTACCTGAAGAGGGACCTAATTYACCCTATAGGTAGATCACAGCAAGGCACAAACAAAAATAATGCAAATGCAATTTTATGAAAGCAAATGATATGAAGTAAAATTAATATATTCAAGAGATAATCTATTTGTTGATATTTTCTCAATTAATGTTTTCTTAATGTAACATTTTGATTCTTTTAAATATTTTTGGACAAGTAAAAGGTATTATTACCCACCAGAATTTCCCAGCAGCTGGACAATTACTCTCATTTTCAGGACACATTACAGCTAGACAACCTACATTTCCGTAGGCATTATGAGAGGCAAGGTATCAATGACTCTCTAAATATTTGTCTTTAAAAAAAATTCCTAACAGGCTTGTATTAATATTATTACAGCAAATGGACAATAACTGCTGCTAATGAGCAAGATCTTGAGGTGGAGTAAGTCAACAGAGTTCTGTTAAAACAAATGGCACTATGCCAACTTATACTAATTATGCACTCATTAAAGTTAGAAGTAATGTATAAAATGGCATAGCTTAAAAACAGTCAAACTTTCAGTAAATCAGTTTAAATTGATTTACATATCCTAGTGATAATAAGAGCTACAGTGTCATCTTTTAGAGTAAGTCTTTCCATGCAAGCTTGTTTAACCTTTGCCTCCAGTACTAATGACCCTTCATTTAATGAATCAATGTCTCTTTGAATCTTATTCATGTATGTGAACAAACAATTATTTATTTACATGGGACTGTGCTCCAAGAGTGACCTATTCTTGAATATTTTCTCTGTTGTTGCAAAGGTTACAAAATATATTACAGTCGTTGCTTTCTCGCCTCCCAAATAAAGATTCTTTGATTTTTTTTTTCTTAAAACTGAATTAGCAGTCTTGATAAGACATAAAACACACTTCACACTAAGAGCCCTCAGTTGCCAAATAATAGAAGATATTTTCTACCCGAGAATGAAAGCACTGATGATCCAATTGCCTCTCTCTGACAGACCACTTTTGTTTTCAGGACTGCAGTATAGGTGTGAATATTACTTTATGTACAGGTCATGAGTCCATTACCTGAAGTCTTGACAGATTTCAAAAGAGAAGGAATGCGGTCTAATAAAAATACAAAAACTTGAAGAGAATGTTGGTAGCTCACTTTTGAGCTTTGGAGGAAGATGGTTGTGACTGAGTAATGGGAGCTGCACCATTTTAATGATAATGCAAAGATAGACTGACAGGAAAACTAATCACTGGAAAACACTTCTGTAAAAAAACAGCTCAGAAAAAATCAGGCCAGATTTAGTGAGTAGATAAATAAGAAAAGGGAAAGGAAAACCAGTATTTAAAGAAACTGATGTTTTAATTTTTTCCACTTTTCCTGTAACTGATGAAAAGAGAACCTGTGATTAATTGAAAAAAGGCAAATCCCAAAATAAATACAGTTTTTTCTCTTGTAATGCATAAACGGCAGACTTCACTATGTCATCATATAATCTGAGCTTCAAATTTAGAAAAATTTAAAGAAAGTTTGTCTATTTTCTGTCTAAAATGGTAGTCTGAATAAATGGAAAGAGATGAAGATCAAATTTTAAATGTGTGTGAGAGAGGTGAGAGAAAGAGAAAGAGAAAGAGGAAGAGGAAGAAGATGCAAGGAGTTTGACATCAGTAGAATTCCAGTGACAAAATCTTTTCTACACATTGACCCAAATTGTCTCAAACTAGGCTGTTTCTCCAGCCAGGGTAGATATTGCTGAGGGTCATCTCAGGATTTTTACTAAACAGTCCTGATAATTTTTCTTTTAAAGCAAGAAGAACCTGCCAGTGAAACGAAGAAGCAAAGCAATAAAATGTATTTTTGGCATAGTATATAAATCACCAAAGGAACCTAGTGCTATAGTACTCAGCAATGGCAACATTCACTAGGAGAGGTGCAGAAAACATTTGCAAAAAAGTTGAGACAAATCCTGAATTTTGAGTGGTTGTGGGTTAAGTAACACGATTTGTTGTTGAAAATRTATATGTCCTGTCAAGTCTTTAAAATAAGACTTTCTACTTCTTGTTTGCGTGTTGCTTCTTATCAGGACCCTTGTCTCTTAACCCAAAAGAAATAATAGCAGAAAGTAGTCTGTCAGTTTCTGTCATATGTGATCCAGCTTTAGAAGAAGGTGGGTAAAATTTTAAAGGTGAGGTATTCACCTCAATTCAAAAGTATCACTCTCATGGTATTTATATACCACACTGTGGTAGTAAAGTAATAATTAATGGAAAAGTTCAAGGAGGAGCTTCTGATAAAATGGTTCATGATTCATGTCTAAGGAAAGAGTTCCCAAACAGGGAAAAACAAGCACGAGACATACTAAGCTAGTAAGCTTTGCAGACCATGAGTACCTCCTAGGAAAGGAAAATAACGCAGTATCAGTCTTGGACTCACAAAGTGCAGACATTTCCAGTGTGCACTTTAAATGCTCTAAAATGCCTGTGAGCCATTTAATAAGTGGAGATTTTTCATTTTTCTCTGTCATATATAATGTCCATGACTGCAGACAGGGTTTTGAACTAGGTAGGTAGTAATGCATGAAGGGAGAAATTTCTGAAGTGCATCTGTCCCTGGGGCAGAGTGCAAGGATGTTCTAAACACAAATTGACTGTGAAAAACAAGAGATAGGAAATAAAACATAGGAAATATGTATTGTGGCACTGAAACCACAAATGCTGTTTGGCTAGCTATTCTTCTCTGCTTGACATGCCAGAGGTTTGAACAATTGTCCACACTAAAATTAAACTGGAATGAATATTGCTGCATAATAAACATAATATTTTATATTTCCCATGCCAAATCTATTAATGCTATTGCCCAGTCCCTCTTCATCTATGTCCCCATTTCCTCAGCAGTACATTTTTCACTTGCTGATGTGTTCTACATTTCACAGTGAGCAAGACGTGAACGAAATACACATCTGATATGGAAGGGCTGCTATCTACATATAGAGAACTTGCTCCCCACAAAGCCATGTATCTGAATAGTCACAAGTATTCATTAAAATTAATATAAATTTAACAGGCCAACACAAAGTTGGTGTCAACCTTCTCTAGTTACCACCTCATTTTTGGACATAGACCTGACTCCTTCCAGGATCGCATTTCTGTAGACGAGCACAAACACTTGATTTTTCTTTTGTGTCTGTGATCTGAGAAATATGTTCCTGTGATCCACTTTGGAATTTGRTTCTTGTCACTTCTTTTCCAAGAGCTACCTAACCCTCACCTGAATACTATTTGCAGGAGTAAGAAACCTGCTTGCCCGCAGCTGACCTTTAGTAAAAGAATAAATATCATCCTTCCCTACTCATTCTGTCCAAACAATCCTTCTTTAGTTACCATACTTTATAAATTAAGTTCAGAAATTGAATGTAACCCCAAATGCCACCTTTTAGCAATTTCTAAAAGGCATCCAGTATTCAAGCTATTTTTTGCTTATCTCCATGTGTGGGTCAGACTCTCATTTTACCAGACTTAACTCTATTACATGAGCTACACCTATTTACACTCAGGTCCTAGCCCAGTGAAACAATGAAGAGTCATTTTTCCAGCTTTCTATTATTATATAGTTTACATTCAGTTGAAAAGTGGCAGGATTTATTTCTGGGCATAATTAAGAACTGTACTTAGAGAAGGCTRACAACAATTACCCCATTTTATCCTACAACTTACTGGGCAAGCTGTCATATTTTCATAGGCACCTTGACATTTGCATGAAACGTTTTAATCTTCTGCCAGACCTTGCAGCAATGGATCAAGGACAGTGTATGTTCTGTATTAGGCTGCATGGCATTAATGACTAAAGGAGATTCTTTTATTAAACCCAGTAAAGGACATATATGCAGTAAATCAGAAAGCTAGGTTTTCACATAATTTTCTGTAATGCACTGGAATCCTGAATGTTGGCAAGAGGTATCTTTGTCTCCTCCTGATTACATATCTGAAAGTTTATAGTCCATTTCTATATACTTCTGTTAAATTATAGCTTTCATGCTTTGTTCCATTTTAGCTTTCCTATAGAATAAGAAAAAAATTAGAAGCAACCAAGAGTARAGCATAAAGAATGAGTAAGATGATGAGAAAGAAGGCTTATGACTAAAGAAAACAACTGAAAAAGAACTGAAGTTGGGCTTGTGCAATCTAAACAAATAATGCTGGGTGTATGATAACCTTAGATAAATAACAATGATGGATATATGATTACCTTGTGTAAGCATTTGAAGAGTAGAAACACAAAAGGCAAAGAACAATTGCTTATCCTGTTGAGCCTGATTGCAASGAAAATTATTCAATTTTATCTGAAAAAGTCACTAAAGATCTAGGAATTTATATTTTAAATACCATAAGGTTTCTATTTAATTGGATATACACTAAATTTAGTGTATTCATAATGTCTGATAATAATGGATGGACTTTTATAAGACAGGATATCAACATTTGTTTTGATAAAACATAGTCTATCATGATAAATGGCATATTCTTTTTATAGATTCCCTGTCACCTCTAATTCATCCTTATATAAAGAAAAACAAAATTGCAAAGCAAACCTCTTTAGCAAAAGGATGTAAAAAGAATAATAGTGTTGTTTAAAATGCGTCTGATTCATAAATTCAAATATTAATTTTGGAGCTGTATGGGCAAACTCATGTTTTGGAATGAAAATGCGTGTTTTGGAATGTTAAGGGGTTTTTTGCAGCACAGAGTATAAACATGTATTTGGTTAACCTCAGTAAATCCAAATGTATAACAGAAATAGACTTATTTAACAGTGTGGTAGTTTTGACTAGTAATAATCATCTAAAAGACATTTCTTTAGAACAGCCCAAATTCTTACATAAAGAGCAACCATACAAGATTTCAAACCTTTAAGAGATGCCTATAAACAATCTTCTACATTTATATTATTGAGTCTGCTTGGGCATGACATGACRGCTGTCCAAGCAACACAGAAGTTCTGCAGAAACCAGAGACTACTGTGGAAAACACAGTAAACTAGGAAACACTTAGAATAGTAGCTAAATACACACCCACAAAAATGAATATGCAGAAAAGGGTGGCCAGTCTTACTGTATTAGATTAATATGGGAATCAGCAAGTTATAATTGCAGATATTTTAGGTCTAAAGCCATCAAGTTGTACAGGTATGTTATAAATAAAAATAATAACCCACTGGACTTTCAGCTGTTCAGAATACCATCAGTGCTGTAACAGTCTCAGCTGTGATGTAGGTCCACTTGTGAAATTTGTACATTGGGAGCCCTTACAAAGAGAATTTTTAATCTGAAATCTAAATCTGTTTCATACTTGTACTCTGTCAAGTCCAATTGACTTTTCAGAAGGTGGAAGTCTTTACAGTCAGCAAAAATATGATTGGATTGCAAAAACTTGAGATATTTTCTCTGTCGAGTCTTCTGTCTTCTAGGAAGGCAGGGAAGGAAAGAAGAAAGCATTAATATTCTACTTCTTCTTAATAGCTTGAACTCTTACCATTAGACAATTTTCACTGTCAGGAGAAATATAATACATAGTCATCTCCGAAATGTGGCTAATAGAAATAGAGTATGCTACAAGAACTCTCTTTGTTGGGAATACTTTAATGCAAGTGTTATTTTGCACACGSTATTGCTGAGGAAGCTGATTCAGGAACTTGGTTTGTTTCATAGCTGATGACAAAAAAATCAATATAATCCATAAATAAATAAAACTACAACACCATTAGATAAATTGTTCTCTGTTTTCCAGTCTCAAACACTTTCAAATCTATTTTCTTCATGCACTTACATGAATAAAACCTTTGGATGTGGGACCATGTGAGACCTCAACCTTATTTCTCTGCTTATAAGACTTTTTTTTTTTATCAATAATTCTCTTTTAAGATATGCTCAGAGTCAAAATCTAATTGAAAACTTGTGAGACGGAAAAAGGTCACATTGTATAGCAACCTCTTGAAGGAGTTGTCCTTCTCCTGTGAAAACAAGAAATTAGTTTTAAGACTGTACATAATTTCTACTGTTTCTTTTTGGTTAGCCAAATAACATATGCATTTCCATGCCACTTGTACATATCTTTCTTCCAAAAGTATGCATGAAGAAAACCAGATAAACAAGAGAGAAAATTAATAACTGACACAGTAAAAATGAAATTCAGTTTTTGCAAAATAGCTTTGGTGGTCCAAAGCTGAATATACCTGTTGAATAAAACTTAAATGGGTGTGTATTACAAAAGAATGGTCAAAAAGAAAGGAAAATTATTTCACCTGTTTTTTATAGAAGTTGACATTTAGAAAAAGCCTAAATCATCTCTTTAAGATGATTTAATCAGCTTTTTTCTCGGTTTTCAGGGATTTCATTTTTTTGGTCTGATGGTCTATTTTATTTTGGTGATTTTTAAAAGGCTACCTTACACTAACAACTTTTGAGGAGAGTCATTTACGTTTGCTACAAATAAGTCATGAAAATACACAGAAAACACAAAGCAATCTTTCTAATAAAGCAATGAGGGTACATGCTTAACTGAACAGTGATTATTTTGTAATATGATTAAAATAGGAACTCCTAAATAGTTTGTCTTTTTTATACTACTGTAAGAGTCTAMTATTAAATGCAGTAGGTGGGGTAATCCAAGAGGGATTTTTGAAAAAGCTACCCTCATTTGTGAGTTGAAGCAAATATTTTGCTAGAACTATATTTCTAAATCTGTCGTCATCAAGGTGTCTTTCTTTGGAATAAAACAATGCTCAGAGGATGCTTGTATTACCTTTAGGTATTTTTAGGAGTTCACCTAAGGAGTCTGTAAGTAGGATAGTAAGAAWGTATGGTGCAATTCTCTTCAAGACYSATATATTAAACTATTTTCCTATTAATAATATTCTGTATAGTTCTTACTTCTGAAGAGCTTGRGATTCTCAGCTTCCTCCATTAAAAATATTTCCTTATCCTCATCTACAGCATTAAGAAGATAGGCTCTCCCACCCTAATTAACACCACTGGGTATGCCTACGCTGGTCTGCTGACATGATCACATTCTGCACTCCATTCCAAACTATTCTTGTACTGCAAGTTACTGTAATTACTATGGTACTGAAGTGTTGTAGTAGTGTTGGAGATGAGCTAACACAAATATTTAGCCTGGTCTTAGAAATAGGGCATCCCTGTATATATGACATTGAGCTAACTGCAAAATATCATTTAGGTATGCTGTAAATGCTATCTCAGCACACAGGAAACCTGACACAAATATCATCAGAGAAGACTACTTAGAAATACACAAAATGTGACTTCTGAGTAAGAGACTACTTCATTCGAGATTAGCATAGCAAAATTTAAGTTTAAAGCAGGTTTTTACTAGTGCTATTACACCTTAGTGAGTATACAATCCAGTGATTCTAGTGTACTGCCAAGCTCCGTAGTTAATTTCCAGTCTTTCTGCAGTCCAAATCCTATTGACTTTTAGAAGAAATTTTGATGTAATAAAATTGGTAATTAGATCACAGAAGACTCCTGATGAATGGAATTTTGTGTGTCTTTCATAAGAAAGATGGCAACATTTGAAAAAGTAATGCTAATTAACAAAATTCTTTCAAATCATTTGAGAATCAGTGATATTACAACTTATCATGCMATATATCTCTTCACCTGCGTGGTGGAAAGGGAATAACCAAAGAGAAGGACATACTAGGTCTCATTTGATTCCTATCCCCATCTCAACACAGATTCTTACAGTGTACCTTTTTTTTTTTTCCATTTCTTTGCTAAAAATTCAGTCTGTCTGTCTAAAGTGAAACACGCAACATGCATTGCAAAAACAGAGCAGGTAACTACATCTGTATGCTGCTCTTCCTTCATACTTGATTGTTCTCCATAGCTCACATTTAGCTGATAAGCCTTACATATGGTAATGGTTGGTCTGCCAGTGATAGGATACACACTGTATGAAAGCTCATTATTATCTATACAGCATAGATAATGCCAGAGGAATCTCTTTAAACCGTTTTCTGTGGGCTTTCCCATAATTACCCTGAATTCATTTACCTCACAGAAGTGCAATAAGTAAATCCTACACAGAAACTCTTGATAAAGTATTTATGAGAAGAAGGAATGTATTCCCTCTGTATGAAAGCCAAGGAAGAAGGGCTGATTATGCATCAAAATGAGTTTTGGCAAAGCATTTAGGAATAGGCTTGGAAAAGAGCTGCAAATGTCAGATCAAGATCAAGTCACTTGGAATCCTTATGAAGAACACACAGAAATTCAGCAGGTATTATTCCAGCCTGTAAGGTTAAATGAAAGCCACAACCCCCTGAATTTTGGGCACAGCACATCATGGCCTTGTATTGAGGCTGGATTTCACCTTTCCCAATCCTCTTATAAGTGCAGCTGCATAAGGTGTGAATAACCAGTCTTTATGTGTTGCTCAATAATTCACCCCCAAGGAATATATTTGTAAAGTTGAACACAATATCAGAAGTGACTGTAGTGCAAAATTTACTTTTATTGCTATGCTAGCCAGTTCTAAGTAATTTCAATCAGTAAGAGCCAGGAAATCATGAGTTCATCTCAGTTCGGACAATGACTCCTTGTGTGAATTCTAGTATGYCATTCAAATGCTGGTTTTCCAAAGGGACCTCTTAGTTTGGGCATTTTAATCTTGGGTACCTACTTTCTGAGATTTACCATGAATCCTGGTTTCATTGAAGTTTCTCGAACTTTTCTGTTCGTATGGGTCAAAATTTCACCCCTATGATTTTTGTTTAAGAATGCTGGATTCCCAGTCTCTACACACTTCCTCTGGTCATCAGTTTAGAATGTCTACAACCGGGCCCTTTCTGCAGTTCAGCATTTTATTAACATTTGCATCACAGGGTGAGCAGTTACAAATGAAACCAGCTCTTGTTTTCAGCTACAGTAATGAAGACAAACATTAAACCCAGTAGCTGGGAAAGCACCATAAAGTTGCAAGCCAAAATTATGTTCAAGGCAGGGGTTTGACTCTTTTCTCATGAGGATTCATCCTTCTATCTAAATATTTGTGGAAGCCTACAGACATTTATTGCGATTAGCAACAATAGCTGAGCTACCGTCATGGATCACAACAGAACTATGGAATATTCTTTTTATTGTATACCCATAACTAAGACCTGAGTTCACAAACACTGATTATTTTTTTTATACACCCCTCTGTGTGTTTAACTGTCAGGCACTACCTATGATTATATCAGGCTATTACAGGTTTTAATGCAATGGCACAGGAAAAGGAATATATGATATGATTTCTTTTTCTTAAGCTTGTGTACAGAACTGCAGCTTCAGATCTTGGTCTTTGAATTTCTGACTTCATAGCCCATCCAGAAAATTTCTTGAATCCCCACTAGAAATGACAGTTCAGACTTTACGTCTCAGGTGATTTGCTGAATAATTACAATCTCTGCACACCAAAACCACTCAGTTCAACCTTTTAGCTGTTTTTGTTTTTTTCAAACCAAATGCTGAATGTTAAATTTTGAACCTAAAAATATATATTTCTGTTATGTGTTTATAAACTATCCACTTGAGAACTAAAGAAAAGGGCATCAAATATACACTGATCTAGTGCACTGAGTTTTTAGTTTCTCAGTGTTATATATACTTTGGCAGAAGTGAATATTCATTTTGTGCCTCCAGCCAGCCATGGTCATGCCTCTTTGCCAGCTGCAAATCATTCTGACATAATTCAGAGGTTCTGTTTTGCAGCTYTGAATGAACACAACCTTGGAGCAGGGGCAAGGTAGATTAAAAGGTTTTGTGTGGTGCTGTGTGGTCTTGCATAATATTCTCCTGCACTATGTCTGGTTTCATTGTGGACACCAGACCCTTCACAGGCAAGGAGGTGTTAGATTCTAGAAATGACTCAGGCACCTAAATTCCATAGCTGAGGTTCTTGGACCCTCTACTCTAAGGACCTTGAAAGGGTATTTACTCCCTTCCTCAGACTCAGGTAGGTGTTCTTGAAAAAGAATCATTATAAGAGTTTAGGTGCTTCATTCAATAAAGTTGTCAAAATTGCCTAAAAATTCAAGCTATAAAGATGAAACACAAATAAATAAAGTGGTGCAACTAAGAAGTTACTTACATGGTGTCTTTGAATTGAGCGTAAACATCAGGGGAATTATTTGATTATTCTTGTTCTACTGACTGTTCTTCAGAAGCCCTGATGTGGCAAGAACACACTAGCAATCCCCAAGACTTGAAATGGCTTTATTTAAATTCACTAGTTTTATTCTTATCTGCTCTCTTTATACTTAATTTTGCTCTCTACATTTTCTTCATATTTCAGTAATGCAACTTTGAATTTCTTTATAAAATTGTGCTTTCTATCCAAATTAAGCAATCAAGTAAAGAAAAGAACTAGTTGGCCTCACAGAATATTGTTTTGATTTATGCTGGTCATAAAATATCAATCATAATTTTAAAGCAATTTCATAGAAATGTCATTATAATCACCTTTTAGGAAAGCTGATTCACTGCGATGGAATAATGCATGAAAAGACAATAAAACTGTTGTCTATTTGGTTGAAAAGTGATAAAAAACTTTGACAGCCTCTCTATAATTTCTTTGATTATTTTTTTCATATAAAGAACAGCAGAATGAAAATTGCATAAATAAATAGATGATTATAGGAACTTAAAAACCACGGCACTAGTAGGACAAAACCATTCCCTTCTGTCCCCACRCTACCTTTCACACAAATGAAACAGCCTAGAAGATACATCTGGTAGGTTAGCAGCAGAAATAGGTTTTTTTTCCAAAAATCCCATATTGCTTCAGCCTTGTCTCACTAAAATGTATAGTAAATCCTTCTTCTGAATACTTTTTGTCAAGTTTTGAAGAATCAGCAAACAGGCTAGAATACTCCTTTCTTTTAATCTCAGTAAAAGGTACAAATCCCATGAAAAAGACATACAGTGAGTCCCACCTGCATCTTCTTATCCAAAATAAGATTTAAAATTAATCTTAAAAAACCTGCCTTATGGCTGCATTTCTCAGTGATTGTGTGCTTTGTTTGGATGCAGTTTTAAGAAAAAAAAAGATTCGGAGATTATGATCTCACTTCTGAACTACAGTCCAGATAAGGGATAAAGAATTAAATATCTGCTCCTTGTCYCTTTATACATCTTTTCAATATCCTTGTTTTTCATGTTATTTTCAGTAATTTGTGGTATTGGTTAGAATAATACCATCACTAACTGTAGCAAGAAAAAATGGATTGAAAATCTTTCTGAAATCTATTAGGCATTGTATTACTTCATTGTTTAGCCTAGTGTCCTGTGTGACAATAATGAGGTACTAAAAAGTAACCAGATTATTGCTGAGGTATTTTTTACACTATTTAACTCCTAACTATGTGTTAAATCCATACAGTATTTTCAACAGGTTTCAGAACCCAATATATTTTAACGCTTTGATTTTTTTTCGTTTGATTCATAGTAATTCTATCCTATGGAGCAATATCACAAACTAAAGCTGCTGATAGAAGCACCCAGGGCAGATTCAAAAATTCATAGGACATAAACGATCCCATAATGATGAGTTGAGTGTTCAAGGAAATCTGTCAAAATGTATGTGCTTAGGAGACATTATTTTTTAATGAGTGTAATAACTAATGCATGAATATCTGTTGCCTTTGGCTCTGGTGGAAATAGCAATAATAAGTACAGTGTGAAAGAAAAATAAGAAAAAAAAAGGCCATACTAAAATAAGGAGAAGTTATTAAAAAAAAAAACAAAAACCATATTTATTCATCTTATAAATTCACCAAGTGAAACAGTAAATGTGTTTCAAACTAGATTTTCTCAATAAGCTATTTTTATCAGAAGATATAAAAGTACAYGGCTGAAGTTACTGTATTCTCTTTCAGACACTTCCAGCTCAATTAAGCCAAGCTATTTTCTTTTTTTTTGTGTGTCACAGTGTCAGACTTGGACTAAAATATTTCTTTGATTTGATTACTTGACTTAGGTCACAGTCAAACTGAAATGCTTCGCAACTGACATTTACTCATTATTTTGATTTCAAATAAATTAGAATAAATAGTGCTTTATTTTGTAAAAAAATCCATATGAATTTTGAGATATGGAGCAGATTAGAACGTGGCAGATATTTCCATGTACTGTGGCTGCCAGAATAAAAGCAAAAAAGCTTTTTTGAGTTAGTGTATTGAACACGAACAATGTACRATGGCAACAAAACCACAATGGCAACTTTTTGGCTTGAACATATGATGCTAAGAGCATAGAAACAAGAAAACAAGCAACATCCATGGAATATTGTTTTTATAGCCATTATCTTTAGATACCATTGTGTCTTGGGGTGACTTATATTAACTTCGTGTCAATGGTAGTATTCATTTTACTGCTAAAGACTGACTTCTAGAGAGGCCTTAGTAAGCAAGAAAAATGATGGAATCAATAAAGTTTTTTAGTTTTACTACATTCTTATGAATTAAAATTGGTTTTCTTGTGGAAAGATACTCAGATTTAATCAAAGTAATAATGTCGGAACCTTTTTTTTAATAAGTAGGAAGTACCATTTAGCTTACAAGATACAAGAAATATGCAGATTTCTTACATATAATAGTCTCCTTTATGACATTATGTATTGCTTGGGTTTTACCCATCTCCTTGTATGCCTGTAGAGAGATCAAAATTCAAGATTAAGTGGCAAGCATTTGATTTTTGCTCGAGACCCACTAGGGCCCCTAATTGGCTGTGAGGAAAGAGCAGGCAGCATGGGTTTAAATTCTGTCTCATCATTCTCTTGATTTTAAAGACAGTGTGTGTTTTGGTTCTTTTAAATTGGAAAAGAATAAGAATTTATAATAATATCTACATTGAAAACAATCAGCATAACCATTCAGGTTTGAGTATTTAGTGATATTGTGCTGATATGATCTCTGAGAGTCATGTACAAATATCTCCTTTGCAAGGTCACTCTCAGCAAGCGCAGAGAATTCGGTCATCTGGTTACCATTTTAAAGTGCTGCTCAGCATCTTTCGTGTGTGAAAGAAAATATGTATTCTTCCACGAACTTAAGCGATTTACCTGTAGTTACCCAATAACGGTTGCTATTGCCATGGATGAAATWTGGATGGTGAAATCTCAGCAGAATCTATGATCTATATTTTTCCAGCCATATTTTTGCTTCCTCCATACAGCATAGTAGAAGTAGGCACTAATGAGCACTGATATTATATGAAGGTTTTTACGTAGGTTTCCAAGATCTAAAACTTGTTAGGTAGGTTTGACAAACTTATTCTAAAGGATTTCTTGTATAAACATCACTAGTCTCAGGCAAGATAGAAATTTGACAAGTCTCCTTCCGAGATGTGTTAACATTTATCCTATGATAAAGAGCAATTGATGGGTTTCACTTTGTTGCCTGTAGGAGCAGGAAACTAGATTCAGTAATACAAGAGATCTTTTCCAATACAATGTTTCTTTCAATTGGAACCTGGAGGTACAGAATTTTCTTTTAAAAATCTATCAGATGGTAGTGAAGGTTAAAGAGATGTTAAAAATCACTTGCTCACTTTACCTGTTAGGATAGTATTGCTCTTTTGAATATTCTGCTTTGTATGTTGTTCAGTGCAGTTTTAAATATYTCAAGTGTCAGAGGTTCCGTCACCTCTCCTAAAGGATCAATTTGCAGGAAAATAGGTTTTATGATAGGGTGTCTCTCTGGCTACATCCGTGCCTTTTATCAGTACAGTAGCCATAGGTAGCCCCTGTCTAGGCTAGGGAACTATTCAGAATAAAAGCAACCCTTCACTGAAAATTAGTACCTGAGAGACACAAAAAACTAGTCATAAAACAGCAAGGGTCTCAGGAGAGGTGTCTGATCTTCAGAAAACTAAAAAGTTTTCTAGATTTACCTGAACTAAAAATTTTTGCTGATTGTGGGGGACCGAGCGCAATGACCTACCTGATTCTTCTACTCTTAACACATTTGTGCAATGTCAGAATGCTTAACTCCAGCATTCATAATGGTTTGTGTTCTTGATTGATGCCTACACCTAATGTCTCTGTGTCTGCACAATCCTGCATTTCTGAGCAGTCCTGGGTTGTCACCTCTCCTACTGGCTGATCCATCTCAGCCAGAAACAGTCTGAAACCATACTCTTATTCACTCACAGGTGTCACTTCTTCCTGGGCTTTGTTCCCTTCCCTCCTACATGGTTTTCCAATCTGCTTTGACTATTTTCACACTGAATATTAACAGGTCCCCCAAGACATCACTTAAAAATTGYAGGTGAGTCTTTTCATTTTCCATGAAAAAGCTATCCTGAACTGTTATGTCAATGGTGCTTTTTTCATCCTCTTTCGAAACACTAAAACACTCTTCTCATGAGTTTTCCATGTAAAGATGCTGAATTGTGATACAATATGATTATTACAAATGTCCAAACTACTGTGAAAATAGAGATAATAAATCTAAAGGGCTGGAAACATTCGAATGGAGTTGAATATTGCCTTGAACTTTTTAACTGTCTGCAAATATTTTTAATTAAGGTGGAAGTGACCTTGACTACCAAAACATGGATGCTTTCAAATTATTTTTTAAAACAATTTGTCTAATAATGTAAAAGCAACTTTCATATGCCTACCTTTGTTTGCCTCACTATTTTAAGACCTTATAATAGTAAATCCATTTTCCTTGGAATTCCCATAAAATTATACAGCAACCTTATCTACAGTTTTTAGTGTTTTACACTTCCGTGATCTAGGTCTCTCAACATCTTTTGAGTCATATATAAATATCATGATCACAATTTGAACAGATGGAGAAGCTGAGATGCTGAAAAATCACTTAAACCTGTTCTCCAGACTCAGTTTGGAATCATAATCACAATATGTATAAATCATATAGAGGTGCCCTTGGATCACTGCATCTCTCAAGTAAGTGAGGTCCACAAATGAAAATAGTATATCGATTATGCTTCTGGGGCTTGAGCTATTATTTCCAGGCTTTGCACCCTGTTYTGTCCACATCCTTGTTAGGTGTCTGAAGTATTGCTCCACACTATAGCAGTGTGGCTTGGCCCTCAGATAGGCCCTTAAGAGTATTTCTTGTTCTAGTGCTACTTATGTCACCAGGGACAGAATGCCATGGTGAAAAGAAGTACTTATCTGAGTACTTCTCTTTCACAATAAGCCAATGAAACAATTTTTTTTTTTTCAGTTATTTACACTCCAATGGATTTGGATAGAATTTTCTCTACTGACATCTTTACAATATCAAATTTTTATTGTTCTTTCTTCTTTTTTTTTTTTTACAGAAAATGACATTTTTAACATCTTTGCTACAGTGTTTATTTATTAAGAACTAATTGAGGGCATGCTAAAGACACCTCATTGTCAGCAAAATTCATTTTCAGCAATATAGACAAGTAGTCTATCAGTACAGGGATAAATATGTTTCATACTGCACATTTTCCTGAGCAGTCTTCTGCATAATATTATACAATTAGATATGGGTGTGAAGGTATTGCAGTGGTTATATTCAAGTCAGTGTAGAATTTTTAAGTGCTGCTGACCTTGTTTTATAATATTATGTTCATTTCATAACAAGAGGATGACAAATTTCAGAAATGTTTTTGTGTGAACTTGAAAAATCAATATAATAAAGATGAAAGCATACACATACACAAAGCAAAAAAGTTACTAAGAGACTTTATGGAAATATATAGCTCAAATAATATTTAAACTAATTAGAAGGGTGAAGGTTATCACAAGCAAAGGGTGAGATTCAGCTCCTGCTTAAAACATGTATATAATCTAAAATTCCTCCTTGTAACTATGTATAAACTAGATTTCTAAACTTATGCTACAGTCATGTAGGTTTATAACTTAACTTATAGCTGCTTAATGCCATTTCAGAAGCCCCTGTTCCAGCATTTCCAGAAAAGTAGATGACTGAAAGTTCAGTTGGTGTAGAAAAAATCAGTGCAGTCTACAGTACATAGATTTGCCTGGAACCATCTTGTTTTCCTATGCTACAGGAGGGTCWTAAATAAGTGATCTCCTTTTTACGATGGGAAGAAAAATTATTTACAGCTTTGGAGGTCTTATTCCTTTATGGAAATGTGAATTGTGTGCAAAAGAAAAAAGAATTAAAATCTCCACCAGCCAAGCTGGATAATTCTCCATATTCATTTAGGAAAAAAAAAAAAAAAGTGAATTTCTATACATTTCAATCAGAAAGTAAAAATCAAGGTGCTCCCTATCAACATCAGAGAAATAAGCATCTATAAAGTGTAAGTAAACTCAATAAGAAAAGAAGACTATTTATTCCCTTAGCTGATGCTTCTTTTACTGAGGGTGACTTCACACTGATGTACCTTAAACCAGATTAGAAAACACTTTAACAAGTTTATACTCCAATTAATTTTTTTATGAAATGCAAATGAAAATAAATTGTGTAATGATATTGTCCTCCTTATCACTTGAGAAGTAACAGATAACATTTTTATTTAAATTAGAGAGTCTCACCTGGGATCTTGTCTTTTTCACATTTACTTTCTTTCTTTATATAAAACTATTTATTTTTCTTTTAATAAGACTTGCCCCTCTCAGTCAAAACTATTATTCCTGTAGCATGAATACAGGCATTTTAACAGCCGAAAATACTTCATAGAAAAGTTAAAAAGACGTTGCAAAGGGCAGAGGATCATCCTCCTTAGTGAAATCTTTGCCAAATCTCATGTCATGCTCATGAGATTTTTATTTCCCTTGCAAATCTTGTTCTTCAGTGCTTTCTAATTATAGCTCTTCTTATCTCTATATGTATGCATATTGAGTTACTGGATATAGCACAGATCTTATCTTCAGCATTAAATAGTAATGCATGTCATTGGCTAGTTCTGTAGCGTGTGAAAAATATGCCTTATTTCAGCARTTTGAGACAGTCCTCTTTTACATACCATGTGAGGTATTACATTCCTTCATTTAAGATAGGAACACTAGAAACTAGTAATCTACCATATGTAATTTTGTGGCTTTCTCATATCCAAGATGCAAGCAGATGTTTCTCTGCATCCTTACTGTATACTGAGTTGCTGACTGGAGACTTTATGCCCTATCATTTTAATAACTATGTTGAGATACCAACATTAAACTTCAGGAGCTATCAACCCATATAACAAAAGTTTAAAAAATTACTTGAAACAAGATTGCTTCTACTAGTATTAAGTGCCAAGAGACACAGGACTTCCCAAATCCTGAACTTCATTAACCAATATCAACTTTTTCTAGTAGAGTCAATTTCCCTTTGGTTATTCACACTGTTCACGCTTACAATCTTCCCTTAAGGAATTATATTATCAAGGTATGTCATCAGAGGCAGTGCTGTGTGATAACTCTCACAGAAATCATTTCTTGTCAATAGTAATAATAAATGGGTACCTATTCAAAGGTATAAATAAAGAAGTAAACCCAAACAAGACAAAGCWAACAAACAAAACACCAGCAAACAAACAAACAAACAAACAACTCCCCCAAAAACTAAATCCAGGAATGTCACGTGACTCTGACTGTTTAAGCTTAGTAGTTTGGTGATAATGCCTTTTTCTACAAAAAAAAATTGTCTCAATATGGATTGCCATATAAAACCTCCAATGCTCATAGAGGAAAACAAATAGCTCAAGAATACCAAGGTTATGAAAAGAAATACAAAGACAAACATAGGTGGTAAAGGTGTGAGTTAGTTCAGCTTAAATGTCCACCCCTGTAAAGATTAATAACCAGATGTCATTAGCCATTCAAAGAGAGAAGAAGAGTGAGGMGAGGAGAAGGAGACAGAGAGAATAAATGGTGTGCAGCTGCAGGGATGAGATCTCACACTGCTAGGGGACTCAGCAAAGCAGTGATCAGTTTCAATGACATAAACCACAAAATGGACATTTGAGCCAAATCTCCCTTAAAATTGAAACCAGAAGATCTAATGTTTTACTGTAAATAAAAACAGCCATTGGGTGGGACACTGTTTTCTTAAGGTTTACATTGATTGTACATCCAAGCAATCCTCACATCTGTCACACTCTCTCCTCATCTAAGACATGAAATAACTGATAGTATAACTGGCTTTAAAAGTCACTGGGTCACAAATGGCTGAAGAGAAGAATACTCTGAGGAAGCAGGACTATGCACTTAGTTTGTTCTTCTGCACCTCTAAGATTTGGAATTAGCAACTGTCAGAAACAGCCTGTCAGCACAGAGGGACCTTTGACCCGCGTGTGTACCCTTGGGCTTACTCTTTTTATGTTCCTACCACATGGTTTCTTTTTTTTCCCCTTTCACTTGTAAATCCATCTCATTATAATCATAGCAGCTTACACTTTTTACACAGGAACTTTTACCTCTGGCTTATGATTTTGGTGAGTTTTTCGTCATTAGAGGAGCAACATTTATTCTTCATCTTTCCAGCTCCTGCTTTTATTCTTAGAACTTAATACCTAATCTTCCTTTCCACAACATGGGCTTTTCCAGAAATGAGGCATGTGACAGGACTACATACACTATCACAGAAGTCAATTAAGTAGCACAAGAAAAAGTACTAACATCTAATGAGTCCGTGAAGAATGAACCTTTACATCACTAAGATCTACATAAACCTCTAAGGTCTAGACCTGGATGAAAATGAAGGTGTTTTGAACTCTAGTTTGATAAGATGTTTAGTTGAGACTCGTCTGCAGGAAGACAAGCGGTTTGCGAATGTCGGGGCATCAGATTCCAGCACCTGCGGCGGGCTGGGATGCGTTAGGAGCGGGAGATGGGGCAGCAGCGGGCAGGCGTCTTTGTCCCGCGCAGCCGCGGCCTCTGCTCAGTAGCCTCGAGCGGCACCTGCTGGCTCTGCCCGTGTTAACGCCGCGCAAGCATGCCCGCTCCCCAAACAGGCTTAGCCCCGGTGTCCTACAAATCCACCGAGCAACTCATCTCGTTTCATCGCTAGCTGACAAAATAACAAAGAGGCACGTGAGCTTCTATCTGGTTAAAACTGTAGACATGGTACTGGAGTCACAAAATTATCTCTGGAAATCTTCCATGTGTGATGTGATTCTGCATCGCCTTGCTGAGCACTGTGGCTAAAAGTCCARCACACTGATCTGGGAAACCCAAGGAATTTACAGCATTGCCTCAAGAGCTTTGTCTAGTACCCTCATAGATGTCACCACCAATAACACAGGAGCCTGAATGAAACCTCACAAAAACATGTAAGACAACTTCCACAAAAATATATGAACACTTCTGAGGAGCAGAATTTTAAAGTAAAAACTCTTGGTGATCAGGATTTAAGTAATATGAAAATCAGTCAAAGATCTCATATTGACTTTCACAGAAAACAGAGCAAAAAAGCACAATTACACCTGGATCGGGACTGAGTATGTGGTAAGATATTCATTCTAAATTATATGTTATAGAAAACCAGCAGTATCTGGCAACTGGAAGTTATAAATAATTTTAAATATTTACAAAAACTAAAACAATGATAAACATAAAAATATATATGTAATGAGGTCTGGATATTTTCCTTGGTCTGGATATTTTGGTGTTTTTGTTTGTTTTTGTTTAGTTGCTTGGTTTTAAGTTCCAGCTATTTAAAAAAAAGACAAAAATGTGTTTCTGGAAACTTTTAGGATTATTGAACTTTCAATGTTCACAGTGCATTAAATTGTGTTATTTAGAACAGAACTTCCTGTAATTGCCATACATTAAGAAAATAATGCAAGGTTTAATGGTGTACTAACAATTGGATTTATTGCAAAGTACTAGTGGATTTCTCTCAGATTACTTGGAATTTGAATGAGATGCAGTAGCTAGCAGGGAAAATGCAGCCTTTCAGACTGCAACTGTGTTGCAGTCCGTGTTAAGACAAACTACATTGCCAGAGTATTTCTCCCCATGGTCTTGCTTTATAATGAATGGACCATACCTTTTATCAGGAAAGGAATATGGAAGGCATAAGACACTGTGTGGGCTCTGTAGTACCAATAAATCAGGACATGATTTATGTATCTTTTTTTGCTAGCAATACTGTCRCAAAAAAGCTCAACTGCATGTGAGAAACCAGATGTATGAAAAGCAGATGGCTAAGTTTCTACATACTTAAGGCTGTTTGCTAGAAAATAAAGTCACACTGAGCAAGCTGATTCCATTCTTCCCTAAAAGTTCTTTCTTTTATTTGTCAAGGTGGGGCACAATTTTATGTCCATTGGGCTTTTCTCTGGTGGGTGGAGAARTAGCTGTTCATAAAACTCATTTTATATTTGTATTAATTTGTGTGTGTGTGTATGTTTCCTTTTTTTCTGTTGTCACTGTATTAGGTTATTATAATGTAATCTCTACAGACCATGGTAGTTGTTTTAAAATTTCAATAACTTTATCAAATGAACAGTTTTATTAGATGGATAAATACACGTCATTGAATCAGTAGAACCGAGTCCATGTAAATTCATTATTAAATGTGGCTGCAATTCAATATGTATCACCAATATCCTTAGATAATCAAGGCAAAACCAAACATTTTAGACTGTACTTTRTAGAGATTTCAGTCTTTCAGTCTCTGTCTGCACTTATTCTTCAAGAGAAGATGACTAATGTGATTTTCTAATCAGTTTTGTAACTCAAAGAATGTAAATTGCACTTTATGCTGCCAGAGCAGTGAACATCAGAAGTTACTTAGAAAGGAGAGAACTAAAACATTTAAAARGAAAGAAAACAAAACCCCACCCAGTATCCTAAAAGTTTGATTAATTAGAGTGACCTGCTTTGTATTTCCTATGTCAAAGGAGAAAAATGAATGTGTACACTAGAGCCATTTACTGTGCTCTTGTTCACCGATAAAAGTGTCTTAAAAAAAAATAAATTCCATACATTAAGGTATTTAGGCAAGGAATTTGAAATGTAACAGATGACAAATTGTTGGGCTAGTGCTCTATGTTCCAAAACTTTATGAAAAGCTTTGGAAAATTATTTTTTTCCTAAGGACCTTTCTAACGATTTTATTAGCTTAAAACTCATCCAATACAAACTTGTTGATAATAATATCTAATGCATACATCAGAAACTGCTTAACTGAAAATATAGTTAATTAAATTCTGAATATAGCATACTGAAAATTAACCTCAAAGGTTAATGAGTTGGAAAGATCCCCCTGTGTTTCTAAAGGTACACTAATCCATGTAAGTTTTAGGTTTATACAGAAACTCTGTGAGGAGGCGACCTCTGCCATTCAGGTAACAAAACATCTTTAGTGAACGGAACTAATATAAGTAAAACACTTCAAAGCTGGGAAAGGAAGCTCACAGAATATGACTTTGATTTGTCATCAATATTACTATATACATATTTGTATGTGATGTTATTAATATCATATTTCAGTAACAATAATTAAAATTAGCCTATTTCTTCAGTTATCCTACTAGGACATTGATAGCAAACAAAAACAGTTAACTTTGATATCTTTTTGTTACTAAGCACTGGATTCCAAATGAAAACTTAATTTTTGCTTTCAGACCTCTGAGATAGGTGAATATTGACAGCGTGTTTGGAAATTAAAACATTTAAAGTACATGAAAGTGAATCTCTTGAGAGAATTTCTTGACTTGTTTAATTAAACCAAAACTAATCAGTTTCCAATTTTACCACCTCTGGCTATAAGACTGATATTCCTCACGTTCTAATAGCAATTGCAATTCAAACACAATGAACTAGGGATTTCCAAACAGAACAAAGTATTYGTTTGAGGTTATAAACTCAGAGGCCATAATTATGTTTAGACGTTAGGTAGGACCAACAGAATCTTTCCATACAACACGAATTAGAAGGTATAAAGTAGCAAAACACATCAGTAAATAAAGTTGGCTGTTCTGTTGGCTGAATACATGAAAAATAAGAAGCCCCAAATTCTGAATGGAAATATTAAGTAYAGAAATTTTTGAGGTTGTCATTTCAAAGAGGAAGAGTCTTAACCAGAGAGAGATGAGATGCTTTGAACTCTGCCACATCAAATGTAATGCCTGGATATTTTTTACGTTTTACAAGGAAGAATGTTTTGATTGGTTTTTTTCTATCCTAGAGGAATTTACCATGTGTATCTCTAGCAATGAAGTGGTTAAAAAGGAGCAGATTGGGGTTTTTTTATGCAGCTACATAAAAATAAAAAAGATAATTTAAGAAGATATTAAAATGTGTTTTATGTAATAAAAATTACACATTGTTTCCAGTTCTTTTGCTTCTAATTCTCTGAACCTAATTTTATACAGGCTACAACAGACTGGGAGGGGATCATGTGTTAATTTGTAAGTCTAAATCAGATCTAAGTTAAAGATCAAGGACCTTATGTTAATTAGAAGACTGTCTCTCCAGTACATGATAACAGGTAGGCAATTTCCATCATCTTTCCAAGAATCAGATTATTAGGCTACTCGGAATTTACAGATGTCCCAGTTCTAGAATGGATGTGAGCAGCTGCTCTGTAATCTCAAAATACCCTTAATCCTCACTGAAGTTTTGCTTCTGTTGCCCTAATTTGATTATGCATTTTTGCTCTAAATATCAAATGTTAAACAAAGCAGAAAAACTATTTTTGATTAAACAGCACTAAAAAGAACAAGAAAATATTTTATGTCTCATTCATTAGTAGAATAAATCTATGGAGGAATCCCAACTATATTTTAAAAAGCTAAACTAGAAGACCTCTTAAAGAGGCTGTGTTTAGAGTATGTTACATGCACCTAAACTGATCCTGAACATAGAAAAAACTCACCAAATCATACCTAACGGCTGTGAAACCTACTGATATTTGTTAAGTCTGAGAATTAGTTAAACAGAAATGCAACAGAAGATAATGCATCACATCTTAATTTACTCCAACAAGTAAAGCCTAGTTTTAATAATTCATTATACCTTGCAATGAGCTAGTAACTAAGGTGAAACATACATTAGAACAGGAAGAATAAAGTAGGAAGATTTTAATTTTTTTTCACTGGTTATTCTGCAACTGGGTTGTGTCTTTCACTATGGGGCAGTTTGCTTCATGACATAAAGGAGTCCATAAACAATATTTGTATTGAATATTCTATTATTTTTCCAAAGTTAGTAAATAACTCTTCAAATTGCATAGAAGGTTAAACATATCTTTTGTGTTCATTGATGAAAATATTTTTTTATCATCTCAAATAGTTGAGGGACCCACAATAAGATCTAGAGCTGATCAAAAATAAATTTCATATCTTTTTCCTTTGGATCCAAATTTTTACTRGTCTCATAGTAGAAAATCCTAACCATTTTAAAGATACCAGTTTTAGTGATATAAAAAGCTGTGGGGATTTTACTGTAAGGTAAAGGCACCACTCAGATGAAGCTGTACATGTGCTGGTAGAATAGGGAACTAAATTATGGTTTTATTTCCTCCTTGAAGCCTGGAATATGTTTAATAAGATTTTCCATAAAAGCATTTACTGTGTACATAAAGATAAAAACTTTAAAATCCTTACAGTGTTTCTTTTCTTTGCATATAAAATAATACATAAAGAGATGCAGCTTTATTCCAAGTGTGTTGTTGGATGCTTTCTTATTCAGCTCATCTGTGCTATTAGGTCAATGAGCATTATGTCTACAGTGATCTGCCCTAGAATAACCATAATTGGTGAGATCAAATTGGAAGCAAATTCTTGTTATCAGTGATTTTAGAACTTGCAAAAGGTCAGGAGAAGGGTTTGGAGAATTTTACTCTCCACTAATGTGCAAAATAGACTGGACATTCCAGGGGGGAAAAATTGAAACATTTATCAGAATAAATAGATTTGCATGTTAAATCTGTAAGAAGGCTGTAGTTAATTTAAATGTCATTGAGGAACATGGGCTTTTATTAAATTGTCTATTCAAGAATACTCTAATACCAGCTGCCACTTACAGCACCTATGAATGACAAAGTAAGGTTCCTTTTAATTGCCTACTGCTTTCTCATGCTTTCCTGTTTTTTAGTACTATCTGGAAAAAATTATGTAATGATAGGATGATATTTTTGCACAATTTAATCCTAAAATTTATCAAAAACTTTTTTCTTCCATGTTCTTTTAAAAAAATGCAAGTTCTTTATAATTCTTTGCTTACCCCAGTGTAATAAATTCATCATGTACAGATACTTATAGGGGACATAAATTTTGTGGGGTTTGTTTTGTTGGTTTGGGCTTTTGGAGTTGTTAGGTTTTTTTGTGTGTGTTTGTTGGGGCTTTTTTCCAGAAAATATGAATACAGTATCTTCTCATCAGAGAAGATGATACACTTACTTTGTTGGGGCAGTGATCATGATTTCATACACAAATTATGCATTTAAACATTTAACTGATTAATGGCCTTGGAAAATCAGTTACAAGAGTGCACTTCCCAATACTGATATGCTCCTTAGTACTATGTGTTGGAACTTTTGTAGCCACCAATCTCAAAAAAAAAAAAAAGTGCTTATAGTCTCCAATTTACAGATTACAAAACTGACACAAAATGGTTTRTCTGAGCACCCAGAGTAGACCCACACTTTTACCTGTATTTGTTTTGTGGTTAGCATCTCTAAGAACAAAATTCATGAGAAGATTACAGTTCAACAAGCATACAGTGCTGCACAACAGCCCCTTTATATTTTAAAGAAGCCAGTCATCTAAGTCACATCTCTGAGGTAGATGGGAAGCTGTTCACAAATAATACATCAGGTAAAATTACTATCTTAGTATAAGAAATTCCTCCTTTTAGGAGTAAAATTTTACCCTAAAGTAAAAAAAAAAATAAATATAGAGTAAAAAAAATATTCTCCAAGTGTCATTTACCTGGACCAAAATACATTTCTCTAGAATGGAATGTGACACACACACAAAAAGAGTAAGAATCCAATCTAAAATAAGTGTCTGTTTTCACTCAGTCTCCTGATAGACTGGTATCCACACCACCAAAATCTCCATGCTTTCACATTGGAGCACAGATTCATCGTCTGCCAATGAATCCATATGGCGATAAAACCACATTTGTAGTCCTAATCTCAATGATAACATGCTATAAATAGGGATTTTAAGTGGGAATTGATCTCAATAATCTTCCCTATGAAACTTTAAGATGCTGTTTAAAATGGTCAGTTACACTTTCTCAGAATAGGACTGAAGGAAAAAACTCTGGTTAGTACAAGCAATATTTCACTACCAAATTTCTGACTATTACGCAAAGTAAAAAAAAAATTAAAAACTCACACAAATCAACTCTGATTCTTTAATGCTGCCATATAACAAGCTATTAAATCACATAAGCATTCCCTTAGAAACCTATCAAAAAAAGTCCCTCTGATCAGTTCACTACATGAAATGAAAGGGAAAAAAAAAAGCAGAAACCTTTAAAAATTTGACCCATTTTACAACCGAGTTCACAGCAAAAGTCAGCTAGAGAGGAAATGAGTTTTTACATGGTTCCAGTTTTATGTGAAAAGATAGATAAGTTGCTGATTGCATCGGTAGTTGTATTTGTCATTTAATCAAAGAGAAATTAGAAGCCAAACTTAGTAATTCAGCTGCTACTGAATATATTATCTCGTCTTGATATAATCACAGAGAATTTCGCTTCAAATTAACTCTTGCAATCCAATTAATGCCTTTTATAAACCTGAACAAATATTTTCTTCTCAAAGATAGGCACATTTGTCCCCCATTTTTCATTTGGACAATCTTTTCCTGAAAAGAGACATCTTGTGTTTTAGAGGTCACCTGCTCCTGCTGTTTGTTCTGCCCCTGAAGTCATAATCTTCCGCCTGTGACATCACAATTAGTTTTTGCAGAGCTGATTATAGCCACAAACCAAGGATTATGACTTCAGGTGAGGGAGAAGCAGCAGGAACAGATGAACTCCTGAGGAAAATGTTCCCTGTTCATGACTGTATCCTTAGAAACAAAGTGCACAAAGTAGAAGTTGTCCTCAATTCAAAACAAACACTTCATGTGAGATGGCAGTATCTGTTAGGAATTGCCTTTTGGTCATATGCACGTAATTATTTTCCAGATAAATGCTGAAAAGCAAGACATGGAAAATATTCAATAGATAATACCAAGGTTCCCAGAACTACATTTAGTTTAGACTTACGAGCCCCAGATTGTCTCATGTATTACCCATAGCATACAGTAGATAAGCAGYGTGTTTCACAATACCAGTAAAGATATTGCATCAAAGCATTTATAGTCTAGGCTGAATGAGAACAAGCAGGACTGTAAACAAGACTAGAGTACAAGATGTCAGGGCAGAAAAAACCAAATTAAATAAWAATATAATTCTGTGGGAGGCTAATGTATAGATGTTGAAACTAACAAATGTAGAGTTTAGTGTGAGTTATTATCTGCTTTAAGAAAAGCGTGAATTTTTATTGCCTGTCAACTTTAACCCATTGAGAAAAGCAGTGKTTTTTGTCTTGTGGTGACAGCAAGGGGCTTTGGGACTCTACCATTTGCTTGCTGAATTACTTTAAATAAGTCACTCAATGCATCCAGATCTCATTAACTGTTCTGTGAAATGCAGTGCTGCAGCCATTAGAGAAATAAGGACTTTTTAGACCTTCAGATGTCTGTATGTTATGAATGTCASGAATATCCATATCTATCTCTCAAGTAATTCTCTCACTATAAATGTATGCATGAAGGCTTTGGGCCAGATTCTGACTTACTGTAAGTTATAGCCTTAGAACCAGTGTGCCTACTGCAGTCAAGGACAGAAATTTCACAGATAAAGATGTGACAGTTGCATTGTAACAGAAGTACAGAATGAAAAAATCATTTTCCCTCCTGGTTTTGGATCAAGGAACACRTTTCAAAGGCATCAGAAATGATAATTCTTGGCAATAAATTAATTATTTTCAAAAAAAATCCTGTTGTTCAGGGAAAGAGAAAAAAAAATCCTCTTTAGTGAGATTGAAAATAATAAGCTTTTTAAAGCTGTAAWTTTTGCCATGTTGACACTGCACTTTGAAACCTGAAAAAGATTTCATTTTGACTCTGCAGAAATACAATATCTGTGCTCAAAAGCTTTCCAGGTATTAATATTTCATAAATTATAATTAATCTTTTTAAGTCTTACCTTGATGAAAGAAGTCAAGCAGCTAAGATTAAGTCCTTAGTCTTTAAAATTTTCACTTGCCCAGAGGATATTCCACTGGGCTCCATACTCAACCCCCTATTGATTTTTATTTATATAAATGATCTGTTGCCTCTCTCACACTACTGTAGGGGTGCCATGCACACTGGCTAATTAGAGACAGGCTGGTGGTAATGAATTACTAGGCAGACACTTTCCACACGGGCTGCTGCTAACACTGATTTAATTATTTCTWCAAGAAGTTAAAATTCAGGTTTAACTTCKAGTATTGTCCAGGCTGTGGCTGGATGGCTAAGGGAAGTAATACCTACTAGGGCTTATCTGACTACGAATCATGTTTAAGTCCAAAAGGGAGAAGAAAATAACTAGACTAGTAACTAGTACAACTAATAATAATGAAGTACCTAATCTAAGTGGAACTAGTTCAGAAAATGTGAAAAAGGCCTGAGGTCAGTGCTAAGGTGCACTAGGTTGAAACAAGAAGAAACTAAATGCACCTTTTTGGCTGCTTCTGACATTCAGAAATATGACATTTTCATTTCTCTCTGACTTACTTCTGGGCAGAAGGCCTGTACATTTAAATCTTTCCTGTGTCTTTAAAAACATAGATGGTATGCAATTTTTATAGTTCTCATCAAACTATTGAAATTTAACTTGAGCAAGCTGTTTTTTTCTCAGTGGATCTGACAGCTAGATCTGCGAGAGCTCTGTGTGAGGTCGACTGGGGACTGGAATACAAATGGAGCCAACCACTCTTCTGAAAGGCTTAAAAATATGTTTCGAAATTCTCATGCTCTGCTATTGCACATGGCTCATGCAGTTTCATCTTTAGCTACTCTGAATTTTCCTGCAGTGTTTTGAAGTCTGTAATTTTTGGCAGCACACGAAAAGAGGGGACATCTGCATTACTGCATGTCRGTCTATGATTCCCTCAGCCATGTGACCCCATAGTCCATCCAAAGAAGATAATATTTAATTGTGCAAATATCTACTGTACCATTTGAGCTACTACTTGAGTCTCAGCTAGAGGCCAGCATACCTGGGACTACAGAACACTGTTCAAGCAGGTGGCTCAGCTGAAAATCCATCAAGTGTTTGGGAGTCTAT
This sequence comes from Parotia lawesii, assembly GCA_003713295.1. Classification (NCBI taxonomy): domain Eukaryota; kingdom Metazoa; phylum Chordata; class Aves; order Passeriformes; family Paradisaeidae; genus Parotia; species Parotia lawesii. Next base: position 3,699,120 of record RAHM01000062.1, read on the forward strand.
GAGGAGTTACAGAGAAGGAGATGGTAAGAAATACTTCTTAAAATGTATAGGAATAATTTCTTTGCAAACTCCACTGACCATCCTGGTAGGCAAAAGSAAACTGTTGAGAAAGCTGAAAGATGGTTAATGATTGCTAAATTAAAACCTTTACAAAGACAAGAAAACGGATTGTTCTCAAAGGATTGTGAACTAGGAAGCACAGGATAAGATACTTTATAAATGCATCCAGAAGTCAGGTTAGGAAAGGCTACTTTGAAGTCTTAACACTTTCATATTTGAAAAATGCTGGAAGGTAGGGTTCCTTGAAGGCAAGGTCTTGGGGTTTCTGTCTGTTTTATTAGTGTCTCCTGCATATTAATACCTACTGACAGAAAAAAAATGGCAGCTATCAAAGGGAAAAATTTCCCAACCTAAAAAGAACAGGGGTGTTTCTCTATATGTACATCTCCTGTTGAATATGCAGATACTCCAACTTTATATGTAACCATGACAATCCCTAATATCTCATAATGCCCACAGTGGAGAAAAGGCTCCCCCTATGAGGTCACCTATGCAAACCCCAGTTGGGAATCTCCTTCTTGTTGCAACTCACATTGTCACTGCATATGCTGGATACTCTCTGCTCATCTCTTTCTAGCCAAGGCAGAGTTATGATGCTGTGGAGAAACTTCTGGCAGTGTCAAACCAGGTTTGACTACTGTTGTTTCCATTTTCCTGTTCTGAAGTCACTTCCCACTGTTTAAAATTTTTATTCTTTGATATTTAATTTCATTTTATACATCAGCTAARTCTTTGCTTTTGAAAGCAATTTGGTTACTGTTTAAACAAGTTGATGGTCATCTTAAGTAAATGTCACCATTGCTGATTTCCTCACAGCATTATAAATTTTGGCTAAAATCCTCTTACTCAGAGGTAGATAATACGGTAGTTTGTTCACATCAACAGTTTATACTCACACACTTCCCTTATTACCTGTTGTTATCCAGGCCATGTCACCACAGGGAGGCCATTTGGACTGCCCCAAAGTACTAAACTGCCTGAGTATTGCCAGGYATTCCCATCTGATCTTGCAGTACAGATCCCGTTGTGTCCCACTGGCGCTGGTATATGCCCCCTACACCATAAACCCTTGTGATCTATGCTGTAGGTCTATTTGATAAGCCAGAAAATTCATCCTTCATAGGAAGTATTGGATTTTCCTCTTGACTTGAGCCGGAACCTCATTTGTATTGGTCTGTCTTGGGAAACCCAAAATATTACTGTATTCTAATAGATATGTTTTTAAACTCCAGGCTCTTCTTTTTTTTTTTTTTTTGTCCTTGCTCACTTTTGGTTGCTGTTTGTGAGAAGAAGGAGTTTTTGTAATTGTGTTGGGTTGGTTTCTGTGTTGCTTTTTTTTCTTTCTCTCTTTGTTATCTCTCAGCACCCATAGTCAGGAGAGGGGGGAGGGCTGCCACCGTGTTTGTCTCCCCACACACACAGYTGTCGGTGGAGGATGCCAGCTTGGAGGAGGGGTTTCTCCACCAGTTTTCGTTTCTTTTAGTTCCCAGGCAGTCATTGAACTTTCAACCACTTTGTAACTAGTGATTATTACTATTATTTTTCTTGCCGGTTGCTATTTTGGTTTTTTGAGTAAACTGTGGGGATTTTTCCACTTATATCTACTCCTATTCGTCTGTCCTTGTTGGTGGAAAGGCACTGGTTAAAACTAAAGGGGAGGTAAATAATTTTGGAGTGTCTGTCCCTTAAATTGTCTTTAAACCAAGACACAGACCCACGTTATTATTTTTGTCTGGAGAAACCAGAAAACTGAAAGTTTAATACTTCAGAATAATCAACAAAACTGTGGAGTACCTTTCCTGAGACAGAAATTAATAAAATGAGAAATGGTATTCTATGCTCTGCCAATGCCAAGGGATTTATATTCCAAAGATTTCATTTCACTAATGTCATGTAGGTCTTGAACAGACATTTCACACCACTCATCACTTTCAGAGACAGAGAAGCTGCAGTACATCAATGTCTTTACTGACAGCAGTGACATATCTTGAATGAAGAGTCCCCCATGTTTATCCTTAAGGATGTCAGTTTTATTTCTCCATTTCTAAGTATTCAGGCTTGTTTGTGGGTTACAAGAGCAATAACTTTGATTGCATGAAGATGCCTTTAAATCCAGGGACACAGGATTATAAGGGGGAACCCTTATACGATTTAACTGACGGAACCCTTACACGATTTAACTGACTTCAGATATTATTCAGGCCCACTTTAGAGATAGGCTTTCCTCTCACCACGTCACCTAAGTGGTTGGTTTTTTTGCTTTCCAGATGTTTTTTCCTAGTTTTAATTATTATTTAAGTTTATGGTCTGAATGTTTGTACCCATCACTGCTTTATATTAATTTCTTCCTATACCAGCATTATTATTCAGAGATTTTTTTTCTAGCACATATCAAATTACTGTATTTTTAAAGTGTAAAGATTTTTCCACATAAACTTTAATTTTCTGCCCTTCAGTTTTCCCTAATAAGACAAATTTTCCAGCTTTTTAGTTACCAGTGTAGGCCTTTTAAATCTGTCTATTAAACAAAAAGAGTAACTGTTTTTATTTAGTACTTCTGTTTTTATTTAATACTTCAGTAGAGCAGACACATCGTAAATGAGCTTCTGTGTGACACCTCGTTGGTGACAGTGTCTCCTGGAAATATGTCCTCTGGTACAAAGGTCACATTGGATTTTCCCAAGGTCACAGCACTTCAGTGTCTGTACCCATATTGTGAATAAATAAACAGTCTTTTAAGTGGATGTAGTTCCTGGTTGACAAATTTCTAGCTTTAACAGAAATTTATCTTTGAAACAAATATTGTGTATTTCTTTGTGGCAGATAGATTCTATAAGACAAATACTTCCAAAGCATGATATTTTATGATGCCATGCCTAGTAAATGGGTTGTTTTGTTGTTGCTTTTTTTTTTTTTAATTTTCTGTTTTATAACAGCAATCTGCTAAATAACTTTGACAAAAAGATCCTAATCATAGTATTTGTTGATGTTGATGTAAACTATCTTTCCTCCTCTCTGTCACTTTTCTTTATGGTGATTATCATATTTTCTCTTTTCCTTTATGATCATCTGAATGCAATTTTTGTTTTCCTCTTTTAACTCCAGACATAGGTCTTGGTAACAATTTGCCCCTTCTTACTTCTCCATCATGACCTCAAACTCTTATCTGCCCGTGATCCCTTCCAGTTTTCACCCCTTCCGTGCTGCAAGACTTGCACAGGTAAGTGCTGGTGCTTCAATGAGCTGAGAGGTAGCTGTTGGGAGCAGCTCCTCCACCGCACTCTGCAGATTCTGCAGCCAGGTTGTCTCACCATCTCCTGTGCTCTTCAGCCCCCCTGGCTCAGCAGCTACTCTCAAGTAAACAACACACAGTTGRAAAGAGTCCTCTGTGCATCTTCCTGTACTTTCTCAGAACATTGCTGCCTTATTGGTTTTTTAYGTTTTCTTAGATCAGTCATGCCTTCATTTCGGCTTGTCATTCATTAACTGTTCTTCCTATGTCACTGAAGGCAGAGACCTGTCCTCCAATCTGAGCATTACCCAGACTTCTAGCTGTGTGAACAATACMCATTGCCATAATAACATAAATTAAGAAGTTAAAAAAACAGCGTATACATCAAGAAGCTTGAAATTTGAAACGTATCATGTACCAAGAGGTTAATTTCATGCTTTTGATGGTCAGTCTCTAATTTTGATTTGACAAGCACTGGGGTTTTTTGGCAAGCTGCTGTTGTAGAAGTAATCTGCATTATAATAAGTTATAATGAATGCAGATATTCCCATCTGACAAGATTTACAGAGAACTGCAGACTTGAAGAAAACTTATTTCACATTTTCTGACTAAAGATTCAGCTTAGTGGCATTTTTAAAAATGTTTCTAAGAACTGCCAGATTATTGCTTACTAAACTGGATTATTAAATAAGATATTGATTATCTTCCTTTGTACTTCATGAGTTATGTGTAAAAGCCAGCTGTATTTGTTCTGAGTAAAAAGACTTCCAGCTTCTAGATACTTTGAAATTTTAGAGTTCAGCTTATTTGGACAGTATCTCTTCCAGAGAAGGGATAATACATTTTTAAAGTTTCACTCTTCTTGTTCTTCATCTCAAACTGAACTAGACAAGGCTGGTCTCAGAATACTAAAGTTGATCTGCGTAGGGCTGGTAAGCCTAGTCGCAAAGAAAATTCATGTACATCTTTTAAGTACTTTGCTTCTTAGATTTCACCAGACATTTACTCTAAGTTCAGGAAATGAGTAGGTAGACCTGACATTTGAATCCATATTTTACGTTCCTTACATCACAGCCTATGCAGTGAATCCTTCTGTCTAGATTTGTTTGCATACCTTGTTTGCTATGTTTATGAGAAAGAGCCTAAGAACCACTTGTCAAATACCCAGCAATTTTAAGGTAAAGAACCCAAACCTAAAGAGAAAGGAAAAAACCAAACACCTTCAGCTGAATTTCAGCTTAACATGACACAATAAATAACTGTGGCCAAAGTTAATATATCAGGAATGCAATTACAAACATCATGAACACGTATATTGACTTTACAAAACAGATGCATTCCTCCAGATTWTCCAGTGCTAAAGAGGTCATAACGTGAGAGGCTGGTTCATGATACTTCATCCCATTACTCCACCCYTGCAAGGTTTCTTTGAGTTCTTCTCCTTCTCATCTTTTAGCTCTTTTGTTTGTCTGTGCTTCTTGAACCTTCTCAGACCTATCAGTCCTTCCAAATACTGCTGGGRTGCCCTCACTGCCACATCATGTTTCTTGTCTGGCTGATCCATTTCAGGGTAAGAGCTTTAGGAGGATACAAGCCAAAAAATGCAGAAGGGGGTGAGAAAAGCAAGACACAGGATTCTCARGGAAACATTCAGTTTTCTAATTAATTTCAGCAATAATAGCTTAAAAAGAAAATTTTTTAGTTTCCATGGATTAAAACCCATGATTTTTTTAAACTAATTTGTCAAAACTAAAATTGCTCAATGAGACTCTTAAAATATTTACTTTTTAGATTACGTATACTGTTCAAAGTGAGGAAAATATTAGCTAAACTACATTTGCAACACATTGTAATTTCAGTATCCTAAGCATCTTCCAAAATGTATTTAAAAATACTAAGAATTTTGAGATTCTTAGTTGCTACAAGGAAAATAATTGAATATGCAGTCAAGTAAAGGAAGACAGAAAGCATACATCAGAGAAGGAAAACATAAGACAAAAAGCATATTCCAGTATTCTGAAAAGTAAAATATATTTAAAGAAATTATCTAATAGCAAGCAAAAATAATTACAATAAAGTAAAATTTGGAAATATTTTGCYATGTGTTTGAACAACTCCTAAATTTCTGTTAATAAATATTCATAAAAATATATTATCATTAGTATATGTAAACASAACTAATTTTTAATATTTTAAATATTTTTGTGACTAAGAAATTTTGTCCTTTCAAAAAAAAAAATTAACTTGACTGATATCAGGCAAAAAACCCCAAACCCTTATAAGTCTTAGTTAGTTGATCAAATCTCTCAAATAATTAATCTACTGTAATGGTTTGAAGAATATTATCAGGAAGTATTATCTCTAAAATTCAAAAACATTATTTGGGAAAAAAAATCACATCTGAAGAGATCTTTTAAAATTCATGTCAACTTTCATGAATATGAAAGATGATCTGATTTCAGCCAATCAATCATTCTTTGTGAATTATCCATCCCCTTTTCATTGTGAGGGACACATCTACTGGCAGATGAGGAATGATTCCAACTCAATTTCTCTATCTGGACTAGAAGGAAGTTTAAACAGAGAGCTATAGTGAATCTTCATGATTCTTACGTGTGATGTAGGAATCATAAATCACTTAACAGGGAAAAGAAGCTGTATCTGTCCTATGAACTCTAGCAAGCATTATAAAGCTGGGGTTTCTAAATAAAATCAAGGACAGTTACCCTAGCAGCAACCCTAAGGAGCCACAATCTTTGTTTTGGTCATGATTTTATCAATATGAGTTTCTGACATCTTATTATTTCTAATTAAAATTCTTGAGCTCTGTATCACTGCCCCCACCTTACAACRTGAGTGGTTTCGATCCCGCTGTCTCACTGCCTTGTTACTGTTTGCATAAATGCTCTATTCATATCCTTTGTAAGTGTATTTTGTCAAACGGGCCATGCTGAAGCAAATAGGTTTTTTGCTAGTTTGGGAGGGAATCAACCAGAGGCATCAAAGTTTAATTTTACATTCCTTATTTGTTTGCTCTGTTTATTTTCACTCAGTTGAAGACCTTAAGAGTGAGTRTATCTCTAACCTCACCACTCTTACCAGTGCTATACTAAGTCCCATGAAAACACCACAGGAAAGCTTAAAGAACTCTTTTAGCAACACAGAGGAATTTAGCCATCACAGCTRGTACAAACTTCCTTTCATCATCATTTGCCCTTTCAAAGGACAAAAATACACAAATACACCCATGAATCTCTCATATTTCGTGTAGTGTTTTATCTTGCTTAGCAACATTTAATAAAGATATCTGTCATGACTGTCATATAACATATAGCTAGCCCTTAAAGTCTGTCTGACTTGATCGGTTACTCTGGTTATTCCTGCTGCTTCACGTATTATGCTTGCATCCACAAAGGAATTTAATGTATTCAGTTAGAACGGAGATGACTTTGGCGTAACAAAATGCAAATGAAATAAAAACTTGAAGTAAGGAAATTGGGACGTGGCAAAACCGGGAAATGAAAAAAATATACAAAATGCTCATTGTAATAAAATTCTGTTCTTCACTGCAACTAAAAGATACAAGACTAAGTATTTGGACTATTCCAGAGGAGATAGTCTGTGCTTGATTTGATTTACAGACGTTTAAAGCAATTCAAAACTTTGCTAAGAATCATCGTGTTACATCACTGTTTGACTTACAGTGACTAGGCATAATTTCAGTTCATGGAATCATAGAATCATACAATATCCTGAGTTGGAAGGGATTGAGATAAAAGATCTACAACTAAACACAGTMTCTAAAATACTACTAATTGTGACCCATTACTTCATATTTGCTTACACATTACTACAAAAAAATCCCAGTAAAGCAGGTAAAATTAATTCTATTTTTTCCTCACAAACTTTGGGATAAGGTGACCTGTACATATAGGCTGTTTTCTCAAGTTTATCTACTTTATTTCAAAATTTAATGCCCAGGAAATTAACCTGTCAAATCAAGAAGAGAATAAAAATTGCTTTCAACATTTTAACAGTTTCATCCTAAGTAACATAAAGATAAATAAATATGCACTTAAAAGCATATTTCCAGTTTTAGTGGAGTAGAAGAGAGGAGGCTCCATGGTAGAGACTTGCAGGTGCTAGACACTATATTAAGTTTTTTGCCTCAGTAGTACAATCTAAATAAAAAAGTTAATGCAATTGGAAATTTCAATTWAAAAAAAAAAGGTTTTGTTTAGTTTCATTTTGTATTGATGAATGTATTTCTCCTTCTGTTTACAATTGTTCAACAATTGCAATCCAAAATTATATGTCTTAGTTGTTCATACTCAGGCAAAATGAATTCATCTCAGTTCTTTGTTGATTTAAAGATTTCTTTTCAGAGGAGTAGCAGAATTATTGCAGACCTTTCTCTTGTAGTAGCAGTCACATTAAACTACCACTGCCCCAGTGAATGCCAGGATTTTCCTGTCATATTATATACAGAAGCTGTACTGTACATAAACAACTCAAACTACTTGACRAAGAAATACTGAGGAGAAATGTTAAGCAAAAAGACTGCTATCTTAATTGTGTACTCTTAAATATTAAGCTTCCTTAGTTTGAGTTATGCTGAGGGTGTTTAGAATAAGTCAGGTCTAATTATGTTCCATTTTCTTAACACCCATTTTATCCTGACAGCATTTACATGCAAGGGGATCAGAAGGACAAATGGTATCACTTATTTATACAACTTGATGGAACATTCCACATCTCACATCATGTTTCATAGCAATTCTTAAGCAATAGGAAGATAAAACCTTGAAATATGTTTCTCATCTTTTCACCAGTCAAAGTTTTCACAAACTTGAGGCTTTGCAGATTAAAATGCAAGTACGTCTGCACACCAAATGGAGCAGCTGTGATCAAATGAAGATGTTTAAGTACTTCATAAATATATCCATATATACAATACTTTTAAACTTTGTTATATTGTACTAAAAGCTCTTGATTTGATCACAGATGTTCCATGAAAATATCATGTTCCTCTTTGGAAATATATAGATATAATACTCCATGCACACAGCATTTATACTCACAACAGCATGTAACATATATCTTATTACTTAGAGGAGGTAGAACATTGATCTACACCACCAGTAGCATATAGGTGAAACTGAACTGATGCCAGGGCAAAATGGTGAAGATATATACTCTATTTACAAGGCTTTGGAAACTTTTTTATTCTATATTCAGTGCTTCTGTCCATGGCAGTAATATTATCTTTGATATTTCAGTATGGATAATGGTCCTACCATGCCCTGCCCTGCTAAACTTTATAAAGTAGAAACTCATGTGAATGTTTCAACAACATTCTGGGAGAAGAAAAAAAAAATCAAAATGCCATTGTTCTGCAGCATTTATCATTAGATACTTTTCAAGCCCCTGTCCTAGGAAATCAGATAGAATAAGCTCCATCAGGAAAATTTTTGATACAGGTTTTGAGGAACTCAGCAAAAGTGGGATTCATCTCATCTCCATTTAGCTATGAAAAGACAGGTTTAATTAAGTCATATCTGTAATGGAGTCAGTGAAGAACAAATGACTCCCAGTCAGTGTGACTTTATTAAGGATAAYGAATTACTCTCTCATGAAAAGTACTATGGCAAAATCTGTACAGGCTTAAGATCAAGATCAAATGAAAGTTCATGTTCCCTGAAAATGGCAAACTAAATTGTTTTATAGTTTGAAGAGTCTCATCTACCAGGAGATCCCCTTTGAATTTATTATTGTGAGATGCTGGAAACAAAATTATTTTCAAGATTTTCAAAAATCATAGTATATTTTAAGAATGTGGGTAATTTTTTAAATTTTCATCTCTAATGACATGGTTTACCATTAACATTATAATGGCTCATCTACATAATCTTTTGTAAGCAGATATAAGTTCATTTCTTGTTCGATTGAAGCCAGATAGACATACATCAGTACTAAGTTTCATGCTTAAAGCGATGCTACAGCTTAAAAACTTTCAGAGTTCCTGAACACCAGGGTGAATACAAAAGAGAAATCCCTTTATAGAAAATACTAATCAATGCCATATTGGTCAGGTGGGAAATCACAGGGGGTATGAACACCATAAGGAAGAAAAAGAAAATGAAAGACAGTTAAAAAAAAATTATGACTAAAGGATAGTATTTTTTAAACTGTGACTTTTGCCACATCCTCTTAGCAGTCAGAATATTTCATAAGAATAGTTGATTTGACACCATTCAATTTCATAGAATCAGACAGTGTTTTGTGTTGGAAGGGACCTTTAAAGGCCATCTAGTCCAACTACCCTGCAATGAGCAAGGACATCTTCCACGAGATCAGGTTGCTCAGTGCCACATCCAGCTTGGTCTGGAACACTTCCAGGGATGGGTCAGACACAGATTCTCTGGAAAGTTGTGCCAGTGGTTCATCATCCTCATCATAAATAATTTCTTCATTTTATCTATTCTGAATCTACCCTCTTTTAATTTAAAACCACCACCCCCTGTCCTATTGTAGCAGGCCTTACTAAAATGTCTGTCCCAATCTTTCTTATAAGACTTCTTTAAGTACCCAAAGGTCACAATAAARTCTCTCTGAGGCCTTCTCTTCTGCAGGCTGAACAACCCCAGCTCACTTAGCTTTCCTCGTAGGAGATGTTCTCCATCCCTCTAATCATCTTCATGATCCCTTTCTGGATTTGCTCCAACACATCAACATCCTTCCTGTGCTGAGGCCCCCAGAGCTCAGTGTGGCTTGCGGGGTCTCACCAGAGGACAGCAGAGGGGCAGAATCCCCTCCCTTGTCCTGCTGCCCACGCTGCTTTGGATGCAGCCCAGGATACAATTGGCTTTCTGGGATGTGAGCTCACATTGCCAGCTCGTGTCCAGGTTTTCATTTACCATACCCCCAAGTTCTTCTCCACAGGGCTACTGTTAAATTCCTCATAGGAGATCAAACTTCATTCCAGCACAATCTCTAGTACTACCTTTAGCAGTGAGATCACAATTAGAGTAATCCTATGGGATGTCACAGGCCCTCAACACTAACTGGAACAGAATTAGTAATACATTCCAGGAAGTTTTGAGCTTTTGGGAGAAACTGAAATCATTAATGGCTTAAAAGGACTTTTGCCCACTAGAGTAAACCCCAAAGAAGCAGCTGTTCATCTGCGATCCTCCCCAAATATGCCTACTAACTGGAATTTGGATTGTGATAGAAATTCAGATAAGATTAAGGGGGGTAGTATTGTCCAGTCATCCCAGGTCTGGGGAGAAGAATGTATCCACAAATGATACTGGAATAGACTAGAGTGCTGGTGACTCAAACGTTGAGGAGGTGAGCTGCACAGTAACCTCTCAGGTGCAGAGGGCGAGCACAGCCAACAGGCTACAAGCTGGGTGTTGAACAAGGCAAGAGGCAAATCCTTCGAGGCAACTAATGTCTCTTTGTCCTTATTCAAGTGAACTCAGCTGCGATAAATCCCCTGTCAGGGAAGTACTGGCACAATCACATACAGCCTGAAGGTGCTCATCTCTTCTGATGGTCCATCATGGGCCATAGTGGACTCAACTGTGCTGACTTAATAGACAGCTGTAATGACTSAGACCATCAAAGGCTCCTGAAGGGTCCCTAACCCACAGCATTGCATGATCCAGTGTAAAACCTGATGTCCCAGGGGTGGTACTGGGAGTTCCCACCTGAACCTGAGGGAATATAAACCAAAGGGTTTGTTTAGGACTCCCCCACTACAACCACTGCTACTTCAGACAAGTCTCTGGCCACCACTTCTGACCAACAGACATCAAAATTGCAATAACCAAGTCTGAGGCTTAGGGGTGGTGAGATATTTCTACTCTTATTTTTTTTCCTTACAAATTTTCTTAAGTGTTATTTTTAAATTACTATAGATAATAACAACCAAAATGACTACATACTYGTTTTCCTTTGCAATCAATTTGTTCTAAAACAAACACGTATATATTTACAAACACTGGTCATTCAGTGTCATTTCATTCTAATCCACACCAAGGTATCTATTAACAAGAACTTCCAGTTACCCTTGTCCTATGGGGTGGGTCATAACTGTTTACCACGAGATTTTTCTGACTGTTCTCTTCAGTTCTTATACTTCTTATTGATGTTCTATTATTTCATATATAGAATTGCAGGAAAAACTGATGTTGCATTAGCTATATAGTGATAAAGATTTTGAGAGTATCTTCTAATTTTTTTTTTATTTTTTGCAGTTGATAGTGTTGGGTATTCAGTAATTCTGGTTATTTGAATAGGTTATAGTTGTCTTAAAATTATATGCAAGGTACCCTAATAYAAAATCAACTGACATGTTTTGGCCACCTATAGGTGTTGTGACAAATTATGATGGAAAATGTGTTCTTACTAAAACAGTAGTAGATGCTAGTTGACTCAAATGGTCTGTTCAATATGTTAATAGAAGGATACAGTAAATATATCTGCTGATGACATAAATGAATCTAGCATATGGCGCTAGACAGAATAAACATCACAATACACAGTAGAGATGTATCAACAAGGATTTATGGTATTTTAGGGGTTTATGTTTAGGGTGTACTAAACCTAAAGTGTTCAGGACACTGCAGTCTGGGACCATTTCCCTCAAAGTGCTTCCTTAACATTGGCTCTTTTCTTCACTCAAAACCTATGATTATTTTCTAATACTGAGGGTGGGTCCTCACCTACTGTAGCCTTTGAATCAACAATACTTCATACAGTTAATTGCATTTGGACATCAACAGTTGCTGTCATTGGACAAAGCTAAGTTAGCAATTGGTATGATGCAAAGACAGAAAGAATAGTGTCATGTATTGTGAACCAGTATCATTCTAACACCATTTGTGTTTGCTTACTACCTGAGAAGCTTGCAGCATTTGCTAGTCCTACAGAGGCAACAAGTGGCTATTCTTAATAGAGGATGTGAAATAAATTTTTGTGTCTCGGATTGTCTGGCCATTATGAACAGAAAAGAAAGAAAGAAGATTTGCTTTCTTCCAAAGGATGGTTACATTTTGACCACAATGCATGCTCTCTGCAGCATTGCCTCCCCGTTGGTTCCTGGTTTTTCCAGGAACACATTCAGCCTAAAATTTGCAACTCTTAGATGATTCTAATGCATCAGTTGGCAAAGCAGGGGTACTCAATATTACAGCAGTACTGGGCTTCAAATCACTTTTTCAAATGAAAATTTTACTAAAACCTAATAGTAAGAAGAAGATATAACTTAAGATAAAAATAACCATCTACACTCAGTTAAGCTTTGTTACTTTATATCTCAAGCACAGGAGAACAAAGCTGTTTACATCTCTCTATTTTAAACATCACAAAATATTTTGCTGTGGTGTAAGAAAATCTTATCTTTCTAGCCTGTTCTTTTCAATTTCTAGCCATAGAAGCATAATCTGCCTAATTAAAATAGCTCAAACCACCTATTTAATAAACCCAGAAATAATAATGAAATACTTGCCTGAAGTCATGTCATCCTGCCTGTTTGTCAAACAATCCGCTATTAAAMAATATTGATAAACATTCCAATAATCTCTTCAGGTACCATGTTAATAATATATAGAGAATTGTTCTGCATCATTCATGGACTCTCCAGGTGGTGTGAGTAGATTTGTTCAACTAGAATTTCATACGAATCTCTACAAATCAAAACCACTAGTTTTCAAAATGATCCATATACACTTAGCATACCATCCCAAACTGTCACACAACTCTGGTAACAACTCTTCATAGACCCAACATTGGGTTCCAACAGTTTTCAGTTTCATGGCTCAATTTTTCCTTGGTATTTCTGAATTTTATCATGGCTTCCACAGATGATAAAACACTTAAAACATAGTAAAATAATTATTCCTATAAAAAGTCCCCCAGAACTTAGCAAATGGTTCCTGTCTGATTTTTCCAGTCTTCATACCTAGCCAATCACCACAATTATCATTCCAATTCTTTATTTCGTTGCATCATAAGGCATTATAAAATTTGTTAAAATTATCTTAGATGCTGTGTAGCGTATGAAAAAGTGATGCATATGCTAGGTGTAAAAGGCACAGTTACAGAATTTCATTCAGTTTTGGTTTGTAAGTGGTTAACAAGGTTTCATTTGATATTGATAAAGTATCACCTTACTAATGTGGACTTTTCAGGAAAGAGCATAATTGCACAGAAATGCTCCAGAAAATCATTTGCACTTGTTATATAAAGATGAAGGCCATGAGTGAGTGACCTTTCTAATAAAAATGAAGATTTGTTCCAGCTTTTAAGTAGATGCACGTGGTAGATAAATGCTTTCCTCTTTGGCCGTTATTCAGGGAATGTCAGGGCTGATAAAATACACAGTGGATTTATTATTAGCTGCCAGAATAAAGTGCTCAAAGACTGCCTACAAGCATCACTGCACTGTTGCCAACATTCGAGGGGGCCTCCAGACTAGGCGATTCACTGTGAGGCCCAAATCACCTTTATTGCCACCCTGGCCACATAACTATCCTCTTAGATTCTCACTGAATTTGACATTTGTTTTACAAATGCAAAATTTCTCTACATGATTTCACCCAGAATCACAGCTGGACTCCTTCTTGAGTTTGCATTTGTAATGAAAGAATTATACTTGGGCCTGCAAGTGTGAATAAGACTGATTCCTTCAGGAGAAATACCTTATGTGTGTATACATATATGATTAACTGACTAGGGAGTGTGCCTCTGTCCTTTTTCTGGTAAATGGCAAGCTGATATAGCAAAATAATACAAGTTACCAGCTATAAGGAAGGTACATTTCAGAGCTGGAAGCCTGAGTTTTGCTCTCATTTTCAGAAATTTTTATTCCATCATGATTAATAATTATTATAATGATAGTCAGTGAGAGACATGACTCAATCCTTCAACATGCCAATTAAAATGTGTAATTCTTTCAGACCCATTTTACAAATTGATCTGTAAACACTTACGTGTGCTTCTGAATAAATGTTTACAGGAACCAAAAAAATCTGGCATGTAAAATGTAAGCACTGGAAAGCTTTGGAAGGCCTATCCCACAAAATGTTACCCATTCTCTGAATAATAGTCAGAGGTAAAAGAATAGCAGGAATGTGTGCCTGTGGTTGCCCTATAATAAGATCATAGAGGGACACATTGTTCCAAGTTAAATCCACATCTCACTTTGTAGAAATACTGTGAAAAAATGAGAGACATAAAAAATACAGATTATTATGGAGGAAATTGTATTATTTTGCTTCAAAAGATGGGGCAGGCCTTATACAAAAGTTCAGAATAARTGATCCTAACGATCCCCTTCTGACTTTAAAATAAATTCATTTAAGGGTGGGAAGGRGACTTTTTAACATATAAAAAATATGAGTAGAAAAATAATTCAGAAATAAACCTTAGGTTCTGAAATTTTGGTGGCACATAAGAACTCCATTCAGGGTTAATTTAATGAATATATCTCACTTGTACTCAGGTCTTATCAGTTGTCAGTGTATCTTTCTAATTGTCCCTTTTTCCTTTTCCTGTTTTATCTCTAATTTATGCTGAGAGTAGCCCTTTTGTTCTCATTCAAGTGAAAATCAGACACATATCAAAAGTCTTGAAGGAAAGCCAGTATTTATGAACCACCTTACTCAATTTCAAGATGAAAGTTTTTAAAATTATCTTTAGATAAATATTTCRGTACAGTTTCTGAGTTGGAGCAAGTCTGTATAGCTCCATTAATTTCAGTGAAGTAATGTCTTTCTAAGTTTACCAAGGATCTGGACTGCARGTTTCTATAAATTTGAATGATATTCATCCTAGAGTCTTTGAACTTTATCTCAGACTAGATAATTGTATAAACTCTACAAGTAACTCTTCTAAAAAAAGGAATATTTTACTGAGGTTTACGGAAATGATGACATGTCTTCAAGAACATGTAATTGAAAATAACTGATATAAAATATGTTTTAAATTATAGCAATGCTTTGTGCAATGTTAAAACCCACAGTGCTCAGTTCTTGCTCTGAACCAAATTCAAATAAATTCGTGGCTCTTAGAAAATAAATTAAAGATTTACTACCTAATTCACAGGGGATTACCATATGCAAGACTAGGAAGTTTTGAGTCTAAAGACATGGGGAGTAACTTCCAGTGTTACAAAAAATGTGTCATAAGGTTGTCATTGTCATCACAAAGCATCATCACATTTGCTCGAATTCCACCTTCAGTATAAGAGAGCGTAKTATTTCCACAAATAAGAGATTCATGTATTTTTTTAAATCATAGATGTGAATCTGCGCATTTCTGGAAGTCCTGTGATTYTGCAGTACAAAAAGTAGGAGTTTTTTTCCCCCTAAATTCCCTGTGGTTGTAAGCATATTATCCTACATCCTATCCCTTACTAGTGAAGTGCCTCATAAATTTTTTTCCATTGTCAGTTTTGCATTTCCTACCTTGATCCAGCATAAAAGTACCAAAACAGTCATAAAAACCAAAACACCAGCCTCCAGCAAATCCCTGCCGACCAAACTGCGTGAATAGTTTTAAATGTTAGCGGAAAAAAGTTGTTTATAAGCATAAGTTTTAAACAGAACATTTGGTAAGGGATTTTTCCTAGGTCTGCCAATTAGAAGCATTTTAAGTTTTTTTTCAGGAGAGGGAATATTGGAAGCGGTGGTGTCACATTTTTTACAATCCAAGGTGCTAGGTGTCTGCAGGGGTTGCATGATTAGCAGAAGCTTAAAGCTATGTTCTGCCCTCGATCCGCATGAGGAACCAGCATTCACATCAAGAGCACACACAGACCTCAGGCAGTTTATGGCCTGTAGTTAGGAATGACATGCTAAACCTTTCCTGAATGTAATGTCAAACACACTGCAGTGATATTGATTAACCTAATTTTTCTGTGCTTTTCGCTCTTGCTGTGGTGATAAACTGCACTATTACAAGCTGACACAAAGCCTGAAACTGCATTTAGCATAATGAATGCCTTTTCATGACACAGAAGGGATGAACCAAAGAAGTATTTAGCCTGAATTAGTGGTGAGTACAGGAAACAGGTAATGTGTTTCTCCTAAACTGCTACTTCTGTCTTGAAGAATGATCCTTTTTCCCCTCTTTTTGCAGTTCTTTTTGCTTGTCTTTCAGGAACAGAAATTCTACCTGGATCACCAAAATAGGTCACAGCGCTTTAACAGTGGTACACATGGTTCAGGATCAATTACTAGATTATGACTGCTGTCAGCTGCTGCCAAGAAATGTCCAACACAAGTTATTCCCCTCTGCTTCTTTCCCTCTGTCATCAGGTAAGATTGAAAAAGTAAATAATGTTTCAATGTATGCTTAACCTAATAAATGAAAACACTTTGTAAAATACAATAAGCACGTGAAGAGAAATTCAACAGTCCCAAAGGGAAATGGTACTAGTCTCTCTCAGGACAAGATTATCCTGCTCTGAGAACTGCAACCTACATAGGAGTTCTTTCTCCTTGCATTTTCTTCTCTTATTTCAATGGCAAAGCGTATTTCCAGCTTACTAATCCAGAAGAGTTAATGAGAATTATCAGAAATGTTAGGTTGTGTGACCTGGAGTATAATGAGGTGAGTACTACTTACTGATTYATTATGTAATGATACTTAGGATGCTGTTACACTATTCAGTCTAAGAGACACTACAGAAAAACAGGACCAGAAAAGACAGGAGAAGCCATTCATAAATAATTGATTGCTTAGACAATGCCTAGATTGGACATTGTAAAATTTTTTTTTCAATTAATTCAGGATTTTGAAGCATAATATTTTATATTTTTTTTAATTGTTACATTTTTCAATTAATTTGTGAATTTGTCAGTTTCAGAGGATTTTTAACAGTTTACATTAGTAACAGGGATTGAAATAATGAAAATAAATACTGAAAATAACTATTCAAACTCTATTCTGGAAGTCCAAAGTGGCATCTCTGCTGGCGTGCCTCCTTACTTCTCCAAGAGTCAAAAACTCTTTAATTTTATGATTGCTGTGCCTAAGACAGCCTTCAACTATCATTTCCTTCCTAGTGGCTGGAACAGAGCTGTGTCCTGGGTTCAGTATGAGAATAGTGTTGACAACACGCTGCTGGTTTAGTTGCTGTGCAATGCTTACCCTAAGACAAGGACTTTTCAGTTACCCATGCTCTGCCAGCAAGCACAAGAAGTTCAAGAATTTATTTCAGGTATTAAATTGTTCTTATCTGCATCCATGCACATTTATCTTTTTCCAATTCTTCTCCCCATCCCATTGGGGGCGGCAGGGCAGGGCACCAGGGTGAGTGAGCCGCTATGTGGTACTTGGCTGCCAGCTGGATTTAAACCACAACGATCCTATTTGGCACCCAGCGTGGGATTCTTAAGGGGTGAGCGGGTTCTACTGATCACTCATTGGATCTCTAGTCACCAAATGAGTGTATGGACGGGAATCAGRGAGTCTTGGATGGTAGTCCTTGTGGTAGAGATCAGCACTTTTTGTTCTTCAACCCTCAGCAACCCCACAACAGAAAGGTCCTCCAAGAGACTGTGCAAGGTAGACAGCTGCCTAATTTCCTCTGTCTCCAAAGCAGCTGTACTGAAAGCCTACCAGAACTTTTTGGGGTCTTTGAAATACCCTCTCGTGAGAGAGTCTATGCCAAGGATGCCCAGAGCCTCTGGGCAAGTTACAATGGGATGCCTTTGCCACTCATTCCCAGTGAGGCTGACTTCAGTCTCCAATGCAGTCAGCTGTCAGGAATCTGCTGACGAGTCAGACTCAGAGGAGTACAAGGCTGTCACACATCTGGTGCATGATGTACCTAATGCCATCAAGCTATAAAGGGGCAGAACACATTTGTATTTCTGGAGTGACTTCATTTCTTCATTTTATTTTTTTAATAAAGTATGCTGTGCATTAAAGAATAATATATGTTGAATATATTTAATCCCCAATTGTTACTTAAATATATTAAGTCCCTACAAGCTTCTTTTATAATTTGTCATCTAAATGATAGTTTATATCTTTCCTTTACACCTCTTGAGTTTTAAGTAATGGACATTCAACGAGCAGTCTATTATGGAGAAGACAGCAGAATTTTCTGGTTAACCTTGTCACATGAGCAGCTGAACACTGTGCTGAAGGGCTTGTAGGACCACATGCAAACTTTGTTTAACCTCTCTATATTTCTTTCACCAAATCCAAAGAATTAAAAGACCCAAAGACTATTTTTTGTCATTCCGTTCCCAAAGTCCTGACAAAGTGAGCCTGTTACCTTCAGGAAATTTCCTTTGTACTTTTAACAAGTGAGTTTTATTCAAAGTCCCTGTGACTTCGTAAGACTTGACAGTATGCAAAAGGTGCTGCACTTCAAATAAAATAAGTAATTTAATCAAAATACATTTTAAGTTTCCTGTAAATTGGTAGGCAAATTAGCAAGCTTACATTTATTTTTTTAAGTGAACCTCCGTTTTGATGGAATGTCCCCTAAATCAGATGTTAAAGAACAGAAATAAATAGAACTCAGTTTAAGACTAATTTTGGAATATTTTCAGGCACTCTTACTGTCTGAACCAAACCACACTAATATGCCTTCTTAGCATCCTTTACATATTATTACAATTTATTTACTTGTCCTTTCTAAAACCAGGCAGTATCACGTTTCAGTTTTTTAGTACTTAAAGGGTACCTGTGAATTCACTCTCACTTCCAAAAAAAGCCTGCTGTTCATAGGCATTTATATTTCTAATAGAATTGACAATTGAATTTAAAAATAGTTTTAATCATTATAATAATTTTGAGTAAGATATTTTTAATCTAATTCTGAAGGGAATTGCTTAAGCCTCGAAGATGATCATTCGTGACCAGTGGAGCTGGAGTTTCCAGTCTCAAGGCTTATTTCAAATAACATTTGTATTTCCAAATCAAACAAAACTATCAGAGAGTATATCTTTCTCAGCATTTCCAAATATAAGGAACTTATCCAACCTTTCTGTTTGTCTGTGCATATGCCAGTGTGTGGGAGTGAAGTTTCAAAATCAAGTCTAAGCCAATGGTCTGTCTTCTATATAGACATTTAAATCAGGCTGAAAAACTGTGCCTTTCGATAGCATTCAGATAGAAAGCTCCAAGGTCTGTTCAGATGTGCAAATATTGAAAGCATTGCTTTTATAAAAAAAATCCTTATTTCTAAAATAAATTTTGAGTAGGGAGTGAAGTACCACTTCCATAGGCTGTCACCATCATACAGTGAAATGATATGATTTTATTTACTATTCAGATTTATGGGAAATGTTTAAAATTAATTTCTGACACCTGAGTTCAGAATTCTCCCTAGGAATTGATTTGACGGTGAGACCTGTACACTGATGTTAAGGACTATGACTATGTGCAGAGCATACTGTCTGTGATACCTGGCTAGATCAGACAGCTTCTGCCATGTCAACAGTCTCTGTTTCCAGATGCAGAAGAAAGCTTCTCTACAATATAGGGAAGATTTACCATGTTCTCAGTGTCATTGAATTATTCAAACAGGGCTTTCTTCTATGAGATCTCTCAGCAGTTAGTCATACACAGCCCAACCTTAAACATGAGGTTTTTTCCTCATGATTTATTCCATGTTCCATGTTACAACAGTAAAATTAATCCAACCTATTAAAAAWGGAAAGAATTGTTCTCATGAAACATGTTAAAAATTTATTATAAATAGAAAATTTCTGGATTAYTATATCAATTATTATATCAATTAAAAAGATGAGGTACAGTTTTGAATACTCCTGTCACTGGGGGTTTGGTCATTTTCTTCAAAGAAGAGAGAACAAATTTAAAATTCAACTCTCTTGTAATGGTCATGTGTCATAAATTGCATATGTTTACAAGAGTAAAAATAGGAAATGCAATATTTCCAGTTCTTAGTTATTGCATTCTTATAGCAGATCTCCATTATTATTGATAATTTTTAAATTAACATAATTTATGAATTTTGATAGTGCTTCTTTTCCAGTAGAGCACTGAAGTGTCCTATGAACTGAATAAATGAAAAAGAAAAACAAAAGTTATCAGTCGTTAAGTAAAATGTGCTACAGTCAGAGCAAAAGCAAGAGGAAGAAACCATGCAGTAAGAGCAAYAGGAGTAACTGAAGATGGGGAAATTGGTTTAAATAGGTTAAAAAATGACTTGCAATTACCTGAAAATCACAGTGAACAAAATCTGAACATTTTTGCATTTTAAAGGTTTCTGTACTAACTTCATTTCTTTCAGCCACTGTTTTCAATTTTCACCTGCCATGAATTCTTTATTCTGGACATGATCTGAAATTGAATTATAAAACACTGTGTTCTTATACAGCACTTTGAATTCAATGGTCTAAAAAGCACTTCAGCAAGGCATCCACTGTTATTACTCCTTCCTTAGGAAAGAGAGACTTACAGCTCTAGGAAACATCCCCATCTCCTGAGGATTCCATCTGATCATTTTTTGGTAAAGAGACATACAAGATGAAAAAAATGTTGCAAAAAGTGTTCCGTGCCTGTGGAAAAAATCTTTTGCTTACTCTGAGTTTCACCTATAACAGATTAGAAATCTTATGGAAGAAAATGTTGAAAATGAACTTTTAAAATATYGTCTCGCCAAATAAATTGCTTGAGCCATTCTGTTAATTTATTTCGAGTTCAGAGATTCAGAAAAGAAGCTGTTTTAATTTTGTCTCAGATAAATCAACATTTTCAAGTGTGCCTTGCAGATGCACTGATGTCAACTAACAACAGATAACCTTTCTGGCATACAACATGATAAAATGAAAGTAAATTTACATGTATAAGTTAAATGTCTATCTCACTAGACATTTATGTGCTTCGTTTCCTTTGAATTTTTCTGTCACAACATTAAAGTTACCATAATTCTGTTTAGAGTAGAAGAGGCTGTTCTTTTTAAGATATGAAATTACTGGTAAGGAAGATTCCTCTTCTTTTCATTCTTATAACTAAAATTTGGAGTAAAGAACACAGTTTCATATAAGTTTCCAGATCACAAAAATCTCATTACCACTTTTAGTAGTTTAAAAACCTTCATTTACTTTAAATGAAAATGTAGCAGAGGGGCCAAATGATTTTGAAAATATGTAAAAATAGTGGATCTGTCCACAACTATTAAGATGTATATAAGAGAAACTTTGTCACCCAATGTCCTTAAAAAATTACCAAGATGATTTTGTGTGTGCTTTCAATATCATGAAGTAACATTTGCTGTCTTTTTAAGGTAGATAACATGCTGTGAATACTTTATCTTTCTGCTATAAGAATAAAAACCTTAACACATACACACACTCCAATATGATGAGAAAAAGGACCAGAATGCCTTGTAAAATTATGTGGTGCAGGTGTGCAATATAGTTGGTAACTTTAAACCTAAAAACAGCTTCTAACTTCAGCAGCATTAAATTACCTTTCAAAGTGTGACACTTTGCAAACTAAAAAGCTTAGCTCAAATAACATAGCATGTTGGTTGCTTTTTACTTTACTAGCATTTCAAAACATATGAAAGGTTCAGTCCTTGGCAGAGAAGTACTTTGAGTCTGTGCTCTTAAAACAATTTGTCTTTGCATTTATAYAGTATTAAGACAATTATGGCATCACATCATCATGAGTCCTACATTACAGAATAATTTGCTTTCAGGTGGTAAGAACCTGGACACAATAAAGTCTTTAAATTAACAGACTGATCATTCACATTTAAATCTGATGTTTTTCTTTACATGTACTGTGACAGTTTAGGACTTTTGTCATTTAAATTAATTTCTGTAGTTTTCAATGATTTATAGACCTTTTCAAACTGTTTCCTTTTGTCCCTGGAAGCAACATTTGCCATTAGAATCCATGTATTCCTTTAGCTATGGACCCTGCAAATAACTCTGCATGTGAGTCTGTGTCAACACCAGCTGTGTAATTCTGCCCCAGATACTCCTCAATCCACCTTGACAACCTTGATTATAGGTGTCAGACAAAGAGACAAAGAAATTGACAGCTTTTGGAAAAAAGAATACTAATGAGTTTTTCACCAGTGAAAAAAGGGTTGAGCAACAATGATGAAAATTTAGAAAACCAAAAATAGCTTATTTCCATACAAATATTTATCAAAAACATTTCTTAATTTTTCTGTGTGAAGGTTTAGCAGTATTAATAAAAACAGTTCCAGATCCTTTATCCTTATGCATATATGAACTTCATATTTTTCAGATAATTTCTTCATGAAGGTATTTCTAACCTGTTCAAACCTGTTTCCAAAAACAGACACACAAAAATCCCTATTATACATAAAACCCATGAATGATGGGTTTTATAATGAACTRTATAAGTATCCACCTTGTCTACCTTTGTCTGCTTTAAGTATCACAAGACTTTGTTTTCTAAGTTTGTCCTTTTGTAGCATACTTGTTAGACTCCTAAAACTACAGTAATTTCTGCCTCCGTGAGACTATCTCCTGACTGTCAAAAAGAAGTTTTCATTCGTTTACAGGTTTGAATTAGATCTTCTTAAAAGTTGAAATCCTGAGTAACTCTTAACCATATAGTAACCCARGCAATGCAGCTGCAATCTTGGAATTCTTTTCTTGGACCAAAGACCATCAGTATCTTCTTTTTAGGAAGAACGGTAAAATGATCAAAAATCAGTCAAATATCATGAACAGCACCCATCCCCTAATTTGACATAAAAACAGTAAAAAAAATACTCTATCTCCTCCACAGATGTCAATTTGATATCATAGAGGTGTGAAGTGCTGATCATTCAGACCAGTTTTGTTTCTGAAACTAAATGTTGTTGGAGWCTGATTATCAAAAATAAGCACATGTATATGGAATTTCCTCAACATACTTTTTGCAGCTGTATTTTCCAGTACCATAGAATCCAGGAGAATAGGTCCTTTGCACTTTTTCATGAGCAGAAGTCCCTTCTTTCTTCCATAAAAAATAAAATTAACTTACACTTTATTGAAATTTTGCAATAGTTAAGTGGGAAGGAGGAAGAATGCAACTTCTGCAACCCAGTCAGCGACTTGMGATTACTGTAGTGTTATCTGCAGCTTATCTACTAGGTGGCTATAACATCACATATTCAGTGGAAGTTAAAAAACAGTCTCTATTTCAGCAGGCCACAGTTAAGCAACTGCATTGCCATTGACATGGGAAGTGGGGAGAGAGGGCAAGACACAACTTTAAAAACTTCCTGTTGGAAAAATCATCTGAGAAATAAACCTGAGATGTCTGAGATTTATTGCAAGTATGCACATCAAAAATTCTCCTATGCAACAAATTCAGTTCTCCTATGTTAAGAAAGAACAGGAAATTCTACCAYGCACAGCACCTAAACAGAAATGCTCCTCATGGATGAAAGCAAAAGATTCTGCACAGATCCCCTGCTATAAATTACTGATGTTCCTGCTGGGTTTGGAACAAACAGAGGATTTACCTGCTGATATGGTCAAGGAGACTCTTAACCTCTGTGACACTCAGAAAATTGTATGGTGAATGCAATGTGTTCCTTCTGCCTCTTAATGCTGTTTTTAAGATTACAAAGGCTGCAGTTGGAAAACTTGGTTTTTTGTATTGATTTAAACTCTCTCTATTGGTGTTTATGGCTGCCTGCTGGTTTACAGTCATGTTACACTCAGAGCAAGAGAAATAAAAAGTCTCCTTTTGTCATTGCTGTATATTCAGTACCTGGCTTGTTTTTGTTATTGGGAAAGATTATTTACTTATTCATTTACTCACTCATGTCTCAGCTCATTTTTAAGGAATATTTTTTTGGGCAGTGCTATATTTGGGAAAGCAGTTCTTTTCAGATGAGCTTAAATTACAATTGGCTTTTAAAATATTAGTTCCAACCTGTCTGCATTTCTTTAGCATTGGAAAAGAGGCCGAGGATTTCTACAGTATTTGTTACTTTGTTTCTCCTGTTCACTCCGAATAGGAACCAGGAAAGCAAGAAAGTTTCAGAACCTTCCAGAGAGGAGGGCTTTGTACCTGAAAGAGATAAGTCCTTGGAAAATGTGAAAACCTTAGGATTTTTCCTATTTCAGGGTTACTATTGAAATATAGGTTGCTGATGTCCAAGCAAATACCACATGACTGCAGGTGATGAGCTCAGATATGTTTTCCTATCTCTGGACTGGAAGAACAATCTCACTTCCATGCCATTTAGGACCAACAGTGGGATCACTGGCCAGGGATTTTGTTCTATTTCTGCTTTTACTTCTCTGTGAAATGGAACTTTGGAATGGAATTAATTCGAGCATATTAGAATGCTTTCAGATATACTTCTGTGTCCATGAAAATGTTATTATGTTCTCATTTAATTAGATAAAAAAAAACAGTAAGACACGTTTTGTATGTCTACAGTTTATTTTGAAAAGCACACTTTCATGTAATCCACTGATCCACACCCAATGATCACTGTGCGTGAAAAAACCTTTTCAGCCTTTTCAGTCAGAAATTGTGAGAAGTTTCAGAAGACAAAATAATATCATGGGRTTTCATGTTCTTCCAGAAGTCAGATCTGTTGTCACCTGAAAGCACTCTCTGTGCTGCAAGTAACATAGATATTGCTGCCCTTACTGAAGTGATTTGAAATGCTTCCATGTTTTCCCTAAAAATATAAATTCTATTGATTGTTGCTGTGAAATATATTTAATAAATAATTTGAAATTTAATCAAGTTCTCCAGTTTTCTGAAAACTCTCTAAATTTTAGTCCCTTTCTTGGGATTTGTTTTAGGCATAAAAGATGTAGTGCTGTCGAGATATCCATCCAAGAACTGGAATAGGATGCCTTATGCTCCTTCTAAATAAAACTGAAAAAACCAATAAAACCACAAACAAACAAACCCCTACAAACTGTTCTCAAGGAGATCTGCAATTAAAATATTGTTGATTCAAAAAATTTGCTGAGTCAGGTTGGAAGTGGCACACGAAATCTGACCCTTTTCATCTCTACCCATTATTAATGTATAATGGAAAATTCACTCAGGTGGTGGTGGCAAAATAYTATAGCTGTGGGTGAAAGGTAAGCTATTCGTCGCCACTGGGCTCATTTGTGTTGTTTAGAGACACTCCTGGGCAGGCACTGATGAGAAGATGTTTTGCCTTAGAGCATGAATAAAAYGGTGTTTCCAGAAATTGAAGACAACGCATTTGGATTTCTGAAGCATGATAACACCTTAATCATTGACTCGGATGAGGTGAAGTTTCGTCTCAGCTTCCCCCCTAATTGTACAGAAGGACAGATACCCATCACAAGCTGATGTAGATAATGTGTACAGTCATAACAGGATGGGCAACCCTTACAATTTCCAACATAAAAATTCCAAGTTAATAGAAAATGTTTCACCTGGTTGGTAGGATATTTTAACAGGTTGACCAAAGTGGCAGTGAATTCCTTGCCCCTAGAGATACTTAAAACTAGATGTCCTAAAAAGGACCTGCTTGGTAATGGTCTGACTAAGATGACCTTTATAYA
Organism: Parotia lawesii; assembly: GCA_003713295.1. Lineage (NCBI taxonomy): Eukaryota > Metazoa > Chordata > Aves > Passeriformes > Paradisaeidae > Parotia > Parotia lawesii. Next base: position 3,724,944 of record RAHM01000062.1, read on the forward strand.
TCCTTTTCCAAACTAAACTGTTCTGCAATTATACAACTGTTACAGTCCACTTCTCAAAATGATGGCATTAATACAGATACACACAAACTTTCTAGTATTTACATATCTCTCTGGCATTATCTCCATCCTCTTTCTACTCTTTGGGTCCTGAAATGGGGGTACCAGTCTTTGAGGAGAAGAATCAGCATGCAGTTGAGGTGCCTCAAGTTCTTTTGTGGGAGAAACATTAAAGCTGATGCTTCCTTCTCACTTGAGGTCTGCTTAGGGAACTTTGATACGTTCACTAACACTGTGCTTGTCTGCTTTTTTTTCACTGGTTCACACTTAGGTGTATTCAAATTTATTTTGTAATGTAAGCTTCACATATATGTGATACTTGTTCTTTGTTCTATTTTATCTCTGAAACAAGTTCCACTCGGCTCTCAACATGGCATTTCATTAATGACCATGAAATGACCATTTGTGCTCTCAGTCAATAGACCTGGCACCTCTGGTATTATTCCTTTCTTGCACTTTCCAGGCCTCTGCAATTATCCTGTACTTGAACTTTCAGGGACTCTCTGTTACAAGCCTCTGTTTTTCTTCAACAGCCTTCAAGCTGTGGTTTCCTGATAGCATAACTAACATTTTATTAGCACACCTCATCACATATACGTTTCTGTTCCAGGGTCACTGAATCATTCACTTTACAGAAATAATGAACCCTTTGAAGATGTATGTATCCACAGGCACAGGCAGATACAATGCTCCAGTAACTTCTTGCAATGAATATTTACTAGTTACTAAAGTATGTGCATTATCAAGCTTATTTCCACAATTAATAAAGTCAAGGTAAATCACAGCACCTTTTTTACCCCAGGAATGAAGAAAATTTATCTCTTTGAAGGGAATGCAGCTTTCTCCACTCTTAYATGTGCTATGCACCTGGACTCACACAAAATGACAACACACAGCATTAGCTCGACCATCTATATTTTGTGTCCTAGCAATCTTTTCCCATCACACTTCTTCTYGGCTTGCTACCTCTTTAGCATCCACTCTGCTGCTGCCAAATCACAAATGTATGAAGTTTTTATAATTATAGAAGTTGTGCATGTTTACAGAAGGATTCTATCTGTGAATGTTTGTTTAAATTTTTAATGAATTTTCATTAAAAAATGAAATTAATGTGCTGACTCCTTTTTGGGTTCATTGTCTCTGGATTGTTGTCAGGAAGACTTACTTAAATCCAAGAATCCTAAGCAGAAAACTTCAGCCACATCTAGTTGTTCCCAATATTTACTTAACTATAATTATGGCTGAGGAGAACATCAAACAYTGTCTAAAATTTCAGCTCTCATGTAATTCAAGCGAATGGGGCATGTTGAAACTATTCAAGATATTTATATCCAAAATTATTACCTCAGAATTATTATAAGATGAAAAAGTTAGATGGTACTTGTAGCAATTAAAAATATGCCAACTTTGTGAAATTGCTCAGCTATAAATTCTCCACACTTTTTCAGGATGAGGTACATATATGGATAGTAGGCTTTATGGGAACCCTTGTAGCAGGCAGAGCTAGGCAGACATCAGCCCACCATAGCCAATTCAGCATGTGTGTGCTAATGATTCCTACTGCCCTACCTGTATATTTGGCAGTCTACTACGTTGGAGTGAATAAAAGAAAGAAGTCTAGAAGATATTATTAGCAGAAGAATGAAGGACTTTAAACCGTGTTTGGAACAAACCACCAGCAGTACTGAGAGCGACTAATGACATTGCATTTGAGAGGCAGCCTGTAACACGACATGATAAGATTACAGAGGCTGTCAGGTGGCTATTTATAGATTGATTAGGCAGGAACACATAACTAGATATGAATTAATGCAATGGACTGGGATATATACACCATGTCATCAGAACACTACAACAATGGCACTTTTCACAGAGCAGAAAAAATTTTAATGGATTTCAGTACTTCTGAATCTTCATGTCACTACTTGTAAATAGCTTATACTCCTGATTTTTACTTTAGGGTCTAACTGAATTATTTAGAGTAATTCTTACGATAGAGTTATATGTAAGCTTTGATTTTTAGTCAAAGCATAAACTTCTGTTATTAAAAAATGTGCATACTATTTAGCATTTGGGGTAGACAGCATAATCCACAGTATAACTTTTTCTTTTTCTGAGTCCATGAATATAATGTTCCCTGACTCTCAGACTCATTTTCTGACAGTATGTATTGTGTTATTCTTAGATCTTCTCTCTAATTCAAACACTTCAAAAAGTTATGAATATTTAGTTTTTTTTAAATTTAAATATCATGTTTCATAGATGTCCAGGGTCAACACAGAAAACGAAAAACAAAAGTATACCATAGAGTGCAACTAGCTGTATTTTTTCCAGGAGATCTAAACCCTGCATCATTTGCCCCRTCTCTCTCTTTGTACTTTAAAAAATCTCAGAGAACTTCCAGAATTCTGTTTTACTATTCATAGATAATATAATGTACTGAAGGAAAGAGTTTTAATGGCCCTCAAAGCTACCAATCTCCAGTATATAATATTCTGACTGTTTAACATAAAACAACTGGAGAACTTTTCTTGTGACCCCAGCTTCTGATTACTGATCTTGCAGAGATCCCACTTAGGTTAGAATAACTTATGTGTCATGTTTATGCCAAAAATGATAATAATCTAGCCATTGAGAAAATTACTTATGTTATATGACTTGAAAAAATAAAGACACAGATGTATGCACTCATTAGATCAGTGACCCCAACAACTTCCTGAAACTCATTGCAATAAGTTTAATAAAATGTGCAAATCAAAAGGTGCTCCTAAGACATTCCCCCARTAAAGTGAAATAAACTTATGGAATCTCTGGGGCCAGAGATAAAAGATTTTATTACTTTGTGTAATATTATTAATTTCATTATTTTATATGAAGAAAAGAAAACTATGTGCTTAACAATAAACATATCCTAGCAGCTTTAGATGTTTACCCCTTCTAATAGGGAGCCAAAATTCCTTGATGTAGACACTGTCAGAAGGTTTCTGAATGAGCTGATAGCAGAGCCTGACTTCGAGCAGAAAGCAAGAATATTTCACAGAATCATAGAAACATTACATTTGGAAAAGACTTGTACTCTCATCAGGTCAAGCCTTTGGATGGCCAAGTCCTCCAACAAACCATGTACCTAAGCATTACATCTATGCCCCTTTTAAATGCCTCCAGGGTTCGGGACTTGACCACCTCCCTGGACTGTCTGTTCCAAAGTCTGACAGCTATTTTAGTGAAGAATTTTTTTGTAATATCCAACCTGCACTTTCCCTTGGATAATCTGAGACTGTTTTCCCTTATCCTATCACTGGTTGCCTGGAAGAAGAGACTGAACTCCACCTGTCTACAACCTCCTTTCAGATAAATGTAGAGAGYGATAAAGTCCCCCCAAGCCTCCTTTTCTCCAGGCTAAACAAGCCCCGCTCCCACAGGCCTCATAAGACTTGTGCTCCAGCCCCTTCACCAGCTTCATTGCCCTTTTCTGGACTCACTCCAGCTCCACCTGAGTGTCCTTCCTGAACTGAACSTCTCAGAGGCACTCAAGGTGTGGCCTCACCAGTGCTGACTACAGGGAGACAATCACCGCCCTGGTCCTGCTGGCCACACTATTGCTGATACAAGCCAGGATGCCATCGGCCTTCTTGGCCACCTRGGCACACTCTGGCTCATGTTCAGCTGCTGTTGTTCAGCCTGGAGAAGGGCAGACTCCAGAAAGACCTTAAGTCAGCCTTCCAGTACTTAAAGAGAGCATACAAGAGAGATGGAGAGGGACTTTTTCAAAGGGCAGGACAAGGCTTCAAACTTAAAGACAGTACATTTAGATGTTAGGATGAAATTCTTTACTGTGAGAGTGGTGAGCCACTGGAGCAGGTTGCCTAGAGAAGTTGTAGATGCCCCATCGCTGGAAGTGTTCAAGGCCAGTTTAGATAAGTATTTGAGTAACCTGGTTTAGTGGAAGGTGTCCCTGCCATTGACAAGGGGATTGGAACTGGATGATCTTTAAGGTCCCTTCCAACTGAAACCATTCYATGATTCTATTCACACATAGATGTAAAATATAAACCTCAAAGTATCTGTGGCTCGAAAAGTTGTACTGAAAGTTCTGGGACATGCTGTGATTCTATATAGAGCCTAGAAACCTACAATAAAACAGGCTGAAGATTCACCTTCTTTGAACATAAAAGAGACATTATCACAAGGCAGACTAAACCATTTTAGCTTTCCAAGCAAAACACAGAGATAGACAGGTACTGAATGCAGAGGTTACCAAGATTAAATGCCAATTAGAGGCTCTTACTAGCTGCTAATAGCATGTACCTAAGAGAGATGCATGGCTTGAATCCTTGTAAATGTGTAAATCTTATCTGGCAGGTAGCTCCAGCTTTGTTTAAGATTGATAATGCTGTATAATCTGCGGGAGATAGGTAACCAATTGTTTAATTCAAGAACAAAAATGAAGAACCCAAACGGGGA